>OX596205.1:7128099-7677699 GCA_951394215.1 Glyphodes perspectalis | reverse complement strand
CCCCGGCAGCGGCCTACGCTCGACGTCCTCATAGGACCGCTGCCGTCCGCGCCGCCCGCGCAGCCCCCCGCCCCCGCACCCCCGCCCCCGCCCCGCGCCGCTCCCCCTCCCCCAAAACGGCGCCCCCGGAGACCCCGGCGCCGGCGTCGCCGACGCCGTCGCTCGAGCGTCCACCCAAGCTGCGCGAGAAGACCAAGGCGAAACTTTTTAAAAAGCTCGGCCGCCACGAGGACAATGAATTCGGAAAAATAGTCAGGACCCCGGCGCCAGATGAGTTCGAACTACCTGCCCCCCTGCCCACTCCGGCATTCTCCAGGAAGAACATATTCGACCGCGACTTTGACGCGCTGTTCGAGGTCGCCAGCACGCCGCAGTTCGGGGCGAACATCCGCGTGACCACTCCTGAGCCGGACCGGCGTTCAGATGTTTCAGCGGTGCACTTTCCCTCCCCCGCGACTTCCTCACTTAGTCTCCTCCCACCACGCCCCTACTCCGAGCCGGCGAGTGTCTCACCCGCCACGTCTGCCCGAACCTCCACGCATTCGACGCCAACGCCACTACACTCGACTCCTGAAGGTTTTTGAATGAGAGTGGATTTGAGATTGAGCCTAACAAGATCACCACAAACATAGCGCATGGTACAAACAAACGATATCGAAATTAATACAACGAAGCTTTGTTACGGCTACTCCCATTATCTCATCTAACAGTTCAGTTTGATTTGAATTTGGTTTTGGTTTATACTAACTATACATAAGATCGAGTCTTCTCGCATCACGTAGCGTTTCTTCAAAGACAAATGTTACTTTTGTGCAAGATACCTGTTGGTCTCGACAGCCTTAACAATTGGTTGTCTTCTGATTGGCAGGTTCTAACGCAAAATCGAAGAAGGTTAGTTTCTTCCGCAAGCTGAGTCGGTCAAAGGAGGCGTCGCCGCCGCGGGCGCGCACCATGCAGCAGTCATCGATGGAGATGGCTCTGCGGGAGCTCACGCATCCCACCCACAATGAACAGCTTAAGAACCAGCAGCAAGTCACCTTCAAGTTGGTCAAAACAGGTAAGTCACTCTCTCTCGTTTGAACTGTTTGCGTTTAAGTGCACGCTACACAACTTACAAGTACTTTAAAGAAGAATGGCTGGGTTGTCTATACAACCCAAGACCCAAACTTGAGGGCCTCGTTCATTAATGTAAAATAACGGATAATTGTGTAACAAAGTAATACTAGAAAAAAAACTAATTCATCTTACTCTACTAAAGCTGGGATTAAAGAGGTATGAAAAGAATTTAAAACTTTACTAGCAGGGTTACCGACAATAATATACTAAAATCCTCAAACGTATTGTCGAAATTTCCTACGTTTGGGGAAAGAAAAATTATAATTCCCCAATTATTGAGACAAACAAAATCTGGCGCCAGGTGTCCCCTGGTGTTTGTATGACAAATTACTAATATTACATTCAAATAAAACAACGGCAATTAATATAAATTCCTGTTTAGAGTAATGCATTGCAAGAAATCAATCAGCACATTCCCCAATCAGCTTCGCTTTCCTTTCAGTTTGGTGGATTCCCCACAGATTGACAGCAATGTTTACTAGTTCGTGGCTGTACCAATAGCTGATGTTAATCTGTCAGATTTTAGCTTTTGATACCTGACGTGCAAAAATTCCATTTCTGACATTTAATTTATTTCCCCTGCTGATTGTCTTCATTTTTTAGGAAATCTTTTCTATAAATTGTACTAAGATATTATGCGATATTAGATATCTATTACAGACTCAATTGCGTCACTCAACATCTCAAGTACATACCATGCTTTTATTTCATTACTTCATTTTAAGAGCTTTTACATTCGATAAATAATACTTACTTAAATATAAAAGCTCAATTTGTATTCTGTCAGCCAAGATAAAATTAAAGCACTTAGTGAAAACATAGAAAACAATAATAACAATGAGCAAGCTTTTAAGAGATCTATATGAAACCCGCCCAACTGTAAAAACGAATTGTGTACATTCTTGTAGTAATGACACAAATTAGTGTATAAAAACACTGCATAACACAGAGAAAAGCATTAACAATATACATATGGTTTTAAGGCGTATATGAAAACGGTCGGATGTAAATTGTGTTACATTAATTACTCCCGTCAGGGCACGGACCCACATTTCTATTATAATTGTATTTACACACGCAAAGAGTTGCGGGCAAAATTTTAGCACTTGCACTCGAGAAAATGGGCGGTTCATTATTTTTACTGCGAAACTGGCAAAGAAGTGGCAATAAAAACGTGTTTTGCACTAATGCGCTCACCTCATTGCAAGTTTTTTTTTAACTAAGAGTGACTATTATAGACGATATCTAAATAATTATGTTTTATTCTATAATTAAATTATACCGTTTGACAAACTTAACACATATTTATACACATGAACACTAACTAACCAACACTTGTTGATAAATGTCTCAGTACTAAAAAATCTTTGTATTTGGATATCTGTTACATGGAAACACTTTTCACTAATGATACAATTAACCTTTCATTAAAATTAATGTAACCACTTTTGTATCCTGCGCGGTTACCGGATGTAATATAAAAGATTGCCCTTCTTCATTCGAAGGAAGCTATTAGTATTCCGCCACGATTTCCCACAGTGGATTACCACGTGGAATACTAGGAAACTAGTGCCCTTTTCAATTCTTTAACTGCTCGCTACGACTCCCACGGGAGCATGCATTTCTACTTCGCAACCCAACACGGTCACAATAAAATCTCATAATGCTCTATTAAGCAACATAAAAGTGTCGGTAAAATAAATCAGTAACTCGATTGGTCTAGTATTAAATATATTGAAAGCAATTTGTTACGTAACATTGAGTCACTTTAGTTTATTACATGTTACACATATACTGAATCCATGGTAATGTAATAAGTACTTACTAAATTGTAATACTTATTTTTGTCTAGACATCCTTTATTATATTGAATTTGTTAAATCTTATTTGCTTGACATATGTACTATGATGCTTTAAAAAAAATTACAAGAATAATTTTTAATATCACGCATACTAGCTATCGAGACTAATTAAAACAAATCTCGTAAAAAATACAATTACAGCAAAGAATTAAATAATGCAATGTTATTCGCAATGTCAATGACAGATATAATTAATTTAGTATATCGATAAGTCTATTAAGGCAAAATATTTTTAATGCTGTTTAACGTAAATCTAAGTATAGAATTGTCATTCTTGACAGCCTCGTTGATGCTTTGGTTGAAAGTTTTCATTGAACGCAAGGGGCGTGGAAAATCTCCGGACAAATAGTCGATGAAACAGCTATTCCTCTGCGTTCTAGGAATGCATGATGCCGTTTTTCAATCCAATTGCGGTACTACTAATATTTAAGATCCTTGCTTTAAAAACAGATAAGTATTATATTACCTATATTTACAAGTATAAGTAGGATGGTTTTACTTTGGTCAAATTATGTCAAAATTAATGCGGCTTTAGCGTGGCTCTACTGCCTCGGTTCATAGTAAACCGGCGAAGAGTAGTGGCTCTCTAGCTTATGCATTGCGTTCGGTGACAGCACCAACGACGTCAGACATATGGTTCTTGTTGCGCTCTTGTCCCTTATGGCGCCGACCTCAACAAGCCTTAAGAGTCAGCAACGTACAAATGACACCACTGTGATATCTGCCGTCCGATTATTTGCCACTTTCTTCATTTAAAATAATATTGATTTGTCAAAAACAAATATTAAAATTATCGATAATATTGATGCTAGCATTTTTTTCGATAGTATCGTCGATATCCTGAATAGTTTTCAAAGTCAACTATCGATGATTCTACAACACTGGTGTGTATCAAATGTGTCGAGTGTCAGTGTACAACCGGTCCAGAATGGCTACAGTTCCAATCATTCAGCGAGTTCCGATCTTTTAGAGGTCCGCGAATTTTCCGCATATTTCACTTGTTCGCTATGATCGGGGTCATGGCAGGGGCAAATATGTTCGCGTTTGAGCCTTAAGCATAACGATAACCCTTACATAGGATGCGAGTCATACTAAGAGAATAATTTATGCTTCAACACTGTAGCTAAAATCGAAAACTTTGTATCTAACTTTGAAGATGTCAGATAAATCTTCGAAGTCACTAAATAGGTACATAAGAAAATATAAATATAATATAGCATTAAAATCAAATTAAAGTCAAATAATAAATGTTCTGTACTTGTGAGCATTGCAAGATATATGAACTATAAATCAAATTTTCTACATACATTGCATCACGCCCGTAATCACCGAAAGGGTCAAGCGAGCAGCTAGCCCCGGACGCAGATGTTCTGCATTAGAAATAATGCAATTTTGTGTACAGATACTTAAAAGTAAATAATTCTGGCTGTCAGGTTTCAAATTAAGAACTCATTTTATTTCAAAAGTGTAAAAAAAAAAAAGTTATAAAAAAAAATTGTAGCTTCAAATGAAAATGAAATTAAACGCTACTTACGCTTACTCGATTGTCCATTGTAATCACTTTCACCATACTCGATCCGCCGCGGCCGGCGTGTCACTCGATATCAAAAACACGCGAGCTCTCTGAAACGTATTACGAGTATACCCCCCTATTGTTTCGCCCATATTGCGTCTGACATGTTGTTAAAGACGTTAAGCGATTTAACAGGTTATTATAGTTTCTGATTGTCGCTTTGTTGCTTGCGAAAAACAACGTATTTGCGACATTTAGGTTCCTACAGTTGTTTGATTTAAAAGACGCAAAGGCGGTGAAAGAAATTGATTGGTTATAAATAAATAATAAGAATAAATTCTCAAGACTGACACGCCATTTCCCTAGTTCCAAACTAAGCCTATGCTTGTACTACGGATACTAGGTGATAGACATACATAAATACGTGTATAAACCATCCATGACTCGAGTACAAATGTCTATTTCCATGACACGAAACATTTGCCCCTAGCGGGATTCGAACCTGCGACCCTTGGTTTCGTGACCAGGGTCTCTCTCTGACCACTCGACCAACGGGCCAATCAAATTATATTATAATAGATACTATATTTATCTTCATATTGGTAAAATAATAAACTGTAAACGTTGTTCATGTCACTGGAATTAAAATTCAATTAAAAATCGATTAGATGATCATAGAAGATCCTATAGGTAAACCATCGTTCCACCTGATGAGCCTATTATGGTAATTGGGATTCAGCAGATGAAATGCCAACAAATAATACATACCTACAGCTTATATGTATCCGGTCACTAGATATGGAAGGATGTAGACGACAGTGGCACTGATTCAATGGGGCCTAACCGAAGTGGGAGTTTTATGATTGATTTCTTTGAATTATATTTAAAAGTCACCAGGACTTGTAGTGATTCTGGGTAGTAGCTTAAATCAATATAATAAAATCGCAAAATATTAAATATGGTCCGAATTATATATACTGTTAAACTAGAGACATACATGTAGCACATCCTAAAACTTTCCCCCAAGCTCTATAATATAATGCAACTGAAAAAAATCTGAAATAGAGATTATATAACAGTGGAGTTTAAAACTTCCCTAATTAGGTCCTCCTCGTTGTTTAATTGTACAAAGTGGAAACTGGGAATCATAATGAGTTGATCCAGGCAACAAAAGATTCAGTAGACGGAGATGCAATTCAATTTGACGGAACGAACTCAGACAATCCCTTAATTAAGTGGAGCCGAGGAAATCCGCGGCACCTGTGTTGCATTCCAATTTATTTCATAAGCCTCATGTCATAAGAGTACTCTATTTTAATCCAGAGTCGGACTCAGTGATCGACATATCAACATTTTAATGTATACGTTAGATCGTTCTTTCGTGGTAAATTTAGTTACTTTTAAATATTTCGTACTTTACTAGATAGTACAGCCACTGTAAATTTGTGGTAGACTTTCGGGGATTAACGGGCGTCATGGTATATGTATGTAGTAGATAGTAACAAAATAATTATAGTTTGGTAGTTGAATTTTAAATGAGACCATAATCTTACCAAGTCAATTGATTTCAATTAAAATAAATTTGATTCGCAAGATTGATTTTCTGAATTTGTAATATAAAAAAACAACATTAAATATATTTAAATTAAAAAGGTAAAAGTACTTAGCTTACATAACTCGTATCTGTAAAACCACTTTGAAAGGCGACGAAATAACTAACTATTATGTATTTAGCTTTAATGTAAGCATTTTTGGCGGCGACTAATGTCGTATTTGTGCATAACACCACCCCCATAACCCCCGAAGGGGTAGGCAGAGTCAACCCACATTCAGCCAAAAACAAAACTGGGCTGGTTCAGATAGAAAATTGTGAAAAAGTAGTGACAAGTGGCCAGCCCGTCGCCTACACAATCTCACACCCAAAACCCGATATAAGTACCATTAGTCGCCTTTTACAACATGCCGTTTTAGTCGTATTTGTATTAAGGGCAAAAGGTTTTCGGTGTAAATAAGTAATTGGTTTCGTCCGCAAGACATTCAATCAATACAGCTTATTACGTAGTAATACCGTATGATGTAAATCCTGCTTATCGTACTTATCTTACTCCAATAATTGTTCATCTATTATTAATATGTAAGTTTGTATGTCCTTATTCTTGTTGGAAATTATAACATTGTCTAATTACTTTATTGGATAAATGAATAAATAGAAATAACTAAAGGAAGACCTTTTCCGTGTTTGTAGCTAATATTAGTAATGCAAAAGTATATCTATCCGATTCATCTTCAATCTTATACAACAAAACAGATTACGATAAGAATTGGTACATCCAATCGGATACTCGATAGAGTCTTTATATATTAAATAACATTTGAGTAAAGCTACAGGTAAAAGCTAACGAATTAATAAGTTGTATAAAGTTACAAGTATGTTGTCGGTAATATGAAATCCGTTCCTATGAAACAAGACTCATATAAAAATCTTTTCAACGGAATTCAAACTCGAAATAGGAATATGCTCTGAATGCATTGCCTCTGCTCTGTGATAGGATGACATCACGCTAAGTAATAAAATTTAAAACACAATGAAACGAATACATAGGTATCTACTTTCATAGAATTCTGTGTTAGAAGCATTACATAGAAGGCACTTTACATCTGCCAGTGACATTAGTTTATCACATCATTATTTGCGTACATTTTAGTAAAGTATTTATAACTAACTGTTGTTTAATGTTGTATGCAATTTAATAGATATATATCAAATTTAGCTTTTTATATAGTTACGTATGTCTGATAAAACTCCTATATACTATATTGTTTACCGTTGCAATCAATATTTTTAAGAAGACTTTCAAATCCCTTACGTATTATAGCCTTCCTTTCCGTAGGACGACTTACATATAAATGTATTTCCTTCTATATTTCTCGTGAAATGGTTTTCGACGTACAATTGTAATGTATTCTATATTTAGGCTGATATTTGAACGAATCCTATTAAGTGTCAATAGAACAACTTATTTCACTGCATTCATTCAGATCTTAATATCCATGGTTTCACTATACACTACACACTACCACTATACACTTTAGACACTATACACTTATCATCATATATATTTGAGTTTGGAAATTAACTTTATTATCTCACATTAGACAATTTTTAATTCAGACTGCCAAATCCAGGAACACGGTCCGAGGGGACCCAGACTAAGAACACCATATAAAACTAGGCAGGTGACATTTGTTATACATTAAATAGATTTATAATTACAGAAAAGGTATATGATTAAATACAAGTACGAGTAAATGAAAAACAGATGGCACATTGTACCCTGAAACCCGCCCAGGTTTTCCGTTTGAAATCTTGTTTCCGGCAATGCAATTTAGCGACTCACCGCAATATTGAGGTCCACCTGGGATTATATCACTGCAAAGAGCGGGCATGACGACCCGTTATAGACGGAGCGGTAATCGCGTGAAAGAAAAGATACATTGTACAGGTCATTTTAATAACATATTTTTTACCTTTATAATTGTATATAGAAACTTATAATATATACAATCATCAATATATAAATTATATTTTAATTATTTATTTCTTTTAAGATTTTTATACTTTCTTGTACTATACAATATAGTATGCTTAATTAAGCGGTGATAACTCAATGGTAAGACACGCACCTCATATGCAAGGAGTGCTGGTTTAAGCCCGTTTACGTACATCTGGATTTCTCAAATCTTTGTACGTATTACACCAATAGCTAGGAGGTAAGAGAAACCGTAATGACAAAACATGCCTATTCAAACTTCTATAGATGTGTAACCATGATCCAAATTGTCTCGTTACCTAACTATGGGTGACGAAGGTAAAATCGGCAGTCGCTTTAATAAGCAAGCAATGAGCTAAGCATGGGACATAACGTTAGGAAAATAATATTAAATACAAATTACCAAGTTCTTTTAAATATTTCCGTGAAAACAAACTAGTTATCAAAGTGCTGTGTTGTTATCGCTTTTTTTACTGGTCATAATTTTTCAATGAAAATAATATAATACAACATTTTTTAAAATCTACCATTTTTCCGCCTGCCGCTTGGCCTACGACAGTTTGTGTACCGTTCACGGTCCGAACATAACATTGACATGAGAGCCGACCTCAGACGTCCAATGTAGCTTCCCTTTGAAATGGATTGCAAAGGAGCTCAAATAGCTTGTAGAGCTGTAAATCTTTCTTATTTGCATTCTTTCAATATTTGCGTATTTACTTTGATCTCCTCTGAACATCTTCTGCCGTCGACTCGTAAATCAAATTTGTTTGTATTACGAGTACATCGCGTTCACTTGGGGAGATATTAGCCACCAGTCCATTTGAATTTAATATGATGCCGCTTTACCTTTTATTTAAAATATGTAATAAAAATATTACAGTAAAAAGCCTTTTATCTCATATTATTTTATTCGGACCGGTAAAAAGAAAAGAGGTTAAACGCCCTTTTTTTACTTTTACTGTTGAATTTTTGAAAGAATAAGCGATTAAATAAAACCTACAAAACAAAAATAGCTAAAAATATATGAAAATTAACACCAAGCCTCACTCTTGTTTATATTTCATATTAACAATCAAGCTATGCAATTGCATTTTTAAATAATTTTTAATTTGATATAAAGTTTTCAAGATTTTTCTTTGTAACAGACAGCATGTCCCTCTGTGCTGTATTAAACAGCAAGTTCATCTTAATTTTATATGACGTTTTCTGGCGCTATATTTTTTGATGACTCTCTAACTCTTAACTCAATAATAAAATTGTGGTAAAAAAATGCAATGTTGAGGTTTTACACTAAATTATAATATTTCTAACTTAACTTTGTTTTTTTGAAGACCTATAAATAGCATAAAAACATCTGCATACATAACATCACGCCCATAATCCCCGAAGGGGTAGGCAGAGTCAAAGGGGCAGCAGGCCCTTTAACCACATTGAGCCAAAAACATGTACAATATTAATTACAGATCCGATTGATGAATGTTTCACATAATCAATATGAAGCAGCTAATGAATCTGATCGAGGATGTAACGGATGACTTAATGGGGTTATGCAGATTCATATTACACAACCAGAAACTCTCTGAGGGAGTTACTAACTGGAATGCATGCATTCTTAGGTAAACCGCAGTTTTGGAAGGATTTAACTGAAACGAATATTTCTTTTTCGTCGATGTACTCCAATTTAAAAGTTGATGTGTCTGTTTGCTTTCATGCTCGCGTGTCTCTGACACAAAATTATATGAGGGTAGTTTAGTGTCTTATTTGTATATTAGAAGTCTGTTCGAGACGATCTCATTAACTTGATACGAAAAACGTTTAAAAGTTATGATAGCTTATTTTATGTTTTATATAGGTAGTAACGCCCAAAAACTACATGATTTTGGGGATGTATAGGTACATGTTCATGTCCATAATGACTAAATGGGTATGCAGAGTCCGAGGAACAGTTTTTATTTAGTTGAGTTAGATGGAAAACAATTCAAAATCTGAGTTATCCAAAATTAAGGTACAATAGGCATTCTGAAATGAAATAAAACTTAAAAATATTCTTTCGATTGCGAATTAACTTCAGAGAGATAAACTAACCAAAAAACATAACTAAATTAAATACATAATATATTCAAATAGAGGCTGACAAATCTGTACCATAGTTTTTAATAAGTCGATATACTGCGGACTCCTTCGCAGATAATTCCGCTCTAGGCATTTACAATTCATAATTAGCACTGGCTTAACTGACAACTTTAATATTAGTTCATGTCGGCTTACCAGTGAATTATTTAGCGCCAGTCAAGTAGATTACGGTAGCTAGGTATTTTGGTTCCACGGAATATTACAGTGAGCGTGCACAATGCGCAATGTCCGCAAAACAACTGCGTAACAAGATTAAGTGGGGCAAAAATTACGAACCAAAATGTAAGCTTTTTACCTCAGACAATTTGGGGAAACATATTATGACGAGCAGTAAAAAAGTCCGGTATATCTAAATCAAATTAAATGTGCTCTTAGTAAAAATTTAAGGATTTCAGCTGTTAAAAAACAGCTTACCCAACAGGGGTATTTAGATATAACAAACAGATACTTATGTTTTATTTATTTGTGTGTACCTATATATTATTTATACCATCAACTCGACGATGAGCAATGCATATGTCAATAACTATACATGTGCAACCATGATGCAATTTTTCCGGTGCCCCTGGTAACAAAAGTCAGAACCAACGCGCTAAATCAGGGATCATAGGCCAAGCTGATCCTACCTGATAACTTAAAACTTTATTACAGCACAGTTTATTTACACAACCTGAATTATCTAAGCTGAATCTGTAAATTTTATGTTCAAACATAACATCAGTTCTAACATAACATTTACAAGCTATTCCAGCTATTCCCACAGATTTACCGAAACCTCATTTCGATACGGAGCTCTAAAAAAAAACAGACGAGCAACAAGCGCGGCGAAAATAAATACAATTTCGTTAGGAGCAAACGAAACGAAAAAAAACCCACAAACTTCTTTCCTCATTCTAAAATTTTCGAGACAAACCTGAAACTGGGTCACAGTTGACAGAGTAACGCGTGCTAATGTTGAAACAAAGAGTTGAAACAAAATATAAAAACACAGATATTCTTCTGTTCGTAACCTGATATTTTTGTGCTTAGCTAGTATTTATGGAACATGTGCATCAAATTAATTTACCTACAAGTTATTTTAAACTTTTTAAACGTTATACTTTAAAATAAACATCAAATCGCTACTTTCATTACTTATGAAATAGCCGAGAGCCGAAATTTAATAAAATAAAATTAAGTCAAAGTACTTACAACTGTTTCTCGTAAGGACAAGTTCCAAAAACCGTTGCCATCCAATTCATAAAGGCATAATTGGCTTTTAATAGGATAGTACGTCACTTATAATACAATTTCGCTACTGGTTTATGTAAACACGATATCAATTAATATTGACCTATTACTTGATCCGTTCTAATTACTTAACTATCTCATCTCTTTGTTTAGGCTTCACACTGTAATTAACTTATCCAAAGGTACTATTTCCAAGGTAGACGATGCCAGAGAATAATATAGCATATAATAATATGTGCGCCGATTTGTGTAACATAAGCAATACTAACAATTTTTCTCATATGATAATATTCTAAACCGCAATGATATATCGCATAAACTAGTTAATATCTTAATAAACATGTCGGCTTACCATATCTTAATAAACATAAGATCAATCAATCACAATAACTTAAAAAAAAAATTGTATAGATATACAATATTTCAGCATTATTTTATATACATTTACAGAGACAAATCTATTGTATGATTATTCTTAGGATATGTTTAAATCACTGACATTTTTTTTATTTCAGGCAGGTATTTTAACAATTTCATTAAGGAACACTTTGATATTTAAGTAAGTATGAAAATTGGTTTTTATTGTATTACATTAAAAAAAACATAATCTGTAAAAAAATATTTAAATTTGTATATTGTTAAAATAAGAAACCTACTTTTACCGGCAAATTCTATTCCCGGGAGATGCACGATAAAAGCTTCCCATGAACGGTCCGTGCCCACGCGAGGAATTCAGTCATTAATTGAATTATTTAAGTAAGGCTCAACGCACCCGGTTCAGTCCAAAGAATCAGATGGTATTAAAAATATAATAAACTATGCTACTCGTGCTATAATTTATAACCAAAAAGCATGTTTAAAAGTGAGTGTGTCATGAAAAAAATATTTACAAAAATGTACGCATATTATCTACGTATAACTCTGAGATATCAGGCTATGCATAAATTGACTTTATAATTTTAAGAATAGAACTCTTATCAATGTTCAATATTTGGGGTCCTGTAATACAAAACAAATGTGTATTTAAAATAATTACTATGTACCTGGACTACAAAAGACGTGTGTGTTGCTAACAAACAGATATACTCGTAAATTACATAAACCAATATATAGTGATGTCATAATTATCACGATGAATCGAGGCCGATACATCATGATTAATAATCGTTATGACAGACTCGAACAATATAGAGCCAAAATAGCCTTTAATTGCATCCATTATTTAAATTAGTTGAAATCTCGCCTTATTTCTAGGTATCTACCATATTTATCAAGCTATGCACAACCTTTTATCAACGCTTTTTATCAGACGTAGTCCAAATGACACCATTAAGTAACATGCATTATCATCGGTTAGGCTTTTATTTATTGTATTAAATAAGGAACGTTTAAAATTCGTTTAGCAGTAATAGGTTCAGTCTATTTAAGAAGCGGCTTAATTTCATTCATTCATTCTGGCTTTGACTGCCAAGAGAAGCAGACAAATGCAAAGGGTGAGATCCAAGTTTGTGGAACGCATAATTGTATTATGGCGCCGGATCAAATATGCATGCCGGAGTCTCACGGTGCACGGTCCCAGTTTCCTCGTGCGCAAAGACATCCACGTTATTTACCGGCTAATTTACTTCGTTATCTACATTCACGTCTGGATCGCGGCCGTCGCTACTATACGCAAATATTATAACCACTATCAAGAAAATACAATCCGATTCACCACTCGAACCGACTACCTGGAGTGGAACACAACTTTTCCAGCAATAACAATATGCGAGATCGCTAACGCTGAAAAAATATGGCTGCAGACTGATAAGATAAAAGAAAATAGCAAAGGAAAACTCGATCATTTTATCCGAGAAATATCATTTTTCACCGGCGCTTGTTATAGTTGCCTGTCCACCTGTGAATTAGAGCCTATTTGCAATCTAAATTTCACAAAAATATCGTCTACTTTCCGTGCAAAGTGTACAGATATGTTCATGAGCTGTGTGTGGAACGGGAATCCTGTAGAATGCTGTAAGAATTTCCGACCAATTCAGACTGAATATGGAACTTGTTACTCGGCAAACAACTTACATAACTTAAACACTGAAGACAACAAAGGCATGTACCACGTAACGCCAAATACAAATAAGCGAGACAGTTTCGAAATTATTCTATCGCACGACTACGAGGCTTTTTTGCATTCGCCTGAAGATGTGCCGTTTTGGAATATGGAATACGATCGGAAGCTTACGGTAGTGTATGGATCGCAGGCAACGGTAATATTTTCTATACTGGATGTGATAAATGAGCCCGAAGTTGCTATGACAACTCCGGAGGTGCGCCGATGTAGATTCGTCGATGAAGTACCTGAAAACTTTATCGCTTACAATAAATATAGTTACTCGGTTTGTATAACGCAGTGTCGAATTGAAACACAGTTACAGCTTTGCAATTGCACTCACCACCTTTCACCAGCTGTTTATAAGAACAGATACTGCGATTTAGACGGAATAAAATGTTTGACAACTCATTATAATACTCTGAGCCGAATAAAGGTGCCTGGTTCAAATGAAAGTGGTTTAGAGTGCGAGTGTCTCCCATCTTGTACTGAACCAGACTACAATGTAATAACAAAGAAATTGATTGATCCCCAAAAAGAAGTAAAAGCTGGGACAGTGAAGTTTATTTTGAGTAACCGACCTTATCAGAGGCTAACCAGACAAGTAGCTCGAACCACGTTAGATTTGGTAGTGGCTATGGGCAATTGCTTCGGGCTATGTTTTGGTGGATCATTGCTTTCAATTGCGGAAGTTGTATACTATTTGTGTTTTAAAAAGTGGAAATACCCTAATAAAGGAAAATAATGCTATATTATAGATATCCATATCTTGCTATGCTCATATCGCTTCATATTTCTAATAGTAGAATTCGGAACCTTTCACCTTAAGCGTGTTAGAATAAACGTCCTTAACGTTACAACTCATAGTTTAGCGATCACCAGGTGTGGTATTTGACATGGTGTTCTCACGAAACGTTTGCTAGAGCCTGTGTTAATAATTGTTTAGGCGGCCGGGGTTTTGCTGGAGTCAATCACCAACTTCTAACAAAACAAAGTTTGCAATTGAATTAACTAAGAAATTCATCACGGCTGGGGAACGACACGTCTTTTCAGTTGGCCAAGTCCATTCGTCCCAACTTGGTGCAGAAAGCGAACTAGCGAGCTTAGCAACTTTTTCCCACTGTTGGGAGTTGAGATATTTCGTTTGCCATTACTTTGATGGCTGCTATCAATCATAATGGCCATTAGTTAATTGTATCTATGAATGAGACTTGAGGAAAGATAGTTTTCCTCAGTATTTTTAGAAAACAGTGAATGATACCATACCTGTATTTATTTACTGAACAGAATAACATTAATACTAAAGTGCTCAGTAAGACTCGATCCATATGATGTGATTTTATAGTGTTTTCCGTATTTGTATTGACTAACATGTTATGTATTATAATAAGATACTGTTCGGAACTGATATTATAGAAAAGTTAGTCAACAACGTGTCAAGAACATACATAATCTAATAACCAAATTATAATTACAGAAAAGAAACAATTAGCTTACCGTCATAAAAGTCGTCTTTATAAATGAAGTATAATAGTGCCTAATGTGTTTTCTATATGAATCAATCGCGACAGATCAATTAGTGTGAATTTCTTACATTCTTTATGCACCATTTTGTTATATTGATACGTACCTAAATTGTAGCCATTTAATAATAGTATTAAGGTAAGTGTGATTGTATTAGAAGATGTGAAACAGCTTATCCGTATCAGAACGTGAACTCACGTTCTGATACGGATGAGCTGTTTCACACGTTTTCAAAGTAGATAAGGAATAAGTCGAAGTGAAATTACCTATATCCTTTGTCTTGCTTAGAGTGAATAAACTACATTTTTTTCACTCGTTTTTTTTATGTAATCCTTTGGAAACCCGACCAAGTGCGTGTTGGATCACATATACAAGTAGTTTCAGAATTCCATTTTCACCTGTCTACATAATAGAATACTATTTCCAGCTTATGGTAATATGGTAGATCATACTACCTTGTAACCAACTCCAAAATTAAACGTAGGTACTTGTAAATCAAAGATAAAGTATAAACACAGAAACTGATTTATGAAAAATACATACATACATAACATCACGCCCATAAAAATAATCACCATTATTTCATTAACTGAATAGCAATTTTTTTTTTCACTCTTCTAGTATATTGTTTTCATAATATCGTCGTACTTATCATTACTTGTGGCAAAAAACCGATAAATGTTTTTAGAGCTGATAAAACGCAGCAAGCCCATCAATTCATGGGTTATCTTAATCGTACTTGATCCTTATGAATTGATGGCGTTTTCCTTTTGTTATACCATTCGCCAAATGCTATTTCCCTATAAAACTGTGTTAAAACAATAAAGGGTAATTATCATTTCTACCCTATTTTCCCTAGTCAGAGTCAATTTAGTGTCAGTATTTTGAACTGTCATCCATACTTTTAATTTAGCTAACCGTAAGCTATACAAAAACCGACCTCTCTAAAGTACGCAGGATGTCAATGGTAAGTATATTATATTAATTTTGCGTAGGTACATCTCGTGCCAGTCTGAACTACGACAATTTTATCCGCAAACTGCTTGAATAAATAGGTAAACCCTTACAACTTTTACTATTAACTAACCTTTCCTTTACGGGAATCTTCTATGAAATAAAAGTCTCAAATCTCCGTGACCAATAACTATATAGGAAAGCTGACTAGTTGTACTAGATAAAATATTTAATTTAAGTCCTACAAACCGCTCTAGTGTAGCTAACATGAGGATAACGGAGATGAAATGAACCAACTACTTCAATTTTCCTTTTACATTCTATTGTGTATTTTCCACAGTTTCGTTATAAACTACAGAGCTTTTAAATCAAATAGTACGCTACAAGGATATTTATACTCACCTACTAGTAGATACAAAACGATCTTGTGACCTAGGTTATAGATGTGCTGCATTTGTAACTGAGCTAAGCCGAAATAGAACGTGCCTATAGGCTAAGCTGGGGTCTATGCAACCAGCACGTTCTTTGATAAATGCTAAGCAAAGTCCGTGCACAAGTTTCCAGCTATCTTCAAAATGTCTAGGAACGTTCGTGTAACTTATGACTTCTATGAACGTTTGAACGAACGAACGTTTGACTAGGATTGTATTCATAATAAAACTTGGAAGATATTATGCTGTTCAAATTTGGTTTATCTTTCCCAGATATTCGATACCGAATGCATCAAAACCTGAAATAACATTATCATTGAACAGACTTTAATATTTGTATTTAACGTAGTTGAACACAAATAATTATTTGTTTATAAACAATCATCATCTTCATCTTTCTAGGGTTATGTCCCGTGCTTAGACGGGGTCCGCTTAGACCATGATACAGGATTTAGCGAGTTTGGTAATTAAATCAAAGCGACTGCCGATCTGACCTTCGTAACCATAAGATAGCTGAACCAGACAATTTTTGTATGGTTCATGGTTACAAATCCAAAGTTGTTTAAATTTACAGGTTTCACACAACCACAAAAATACCTAATTATAAAACCAAATTTTGAATGGTCCTTATTTGTTTAAATAATATTATTTTATAGAATTATTTAAATGTTAATATGCGTAAACCATTGAGCTCTATAACATTAATCAAAATATTGGTAGCATTCACGCACAAAATAGTTTTATTTTCCTATGTTTAGTGCGAAAGCGGGATTTGTACCATGATCTAGATTATTACAGGTAGTCATGCTAGATTAACCAAGACTACCATCTGACATCTATACTTATAATAAATCTGTAGAGAGGTCAATTCTGTACATGAAATATATTTTCAAACTAACTATCAGGGGGTGATTAGTGATCGATACTGATGCCAAAAATGCAATCAGTAAAATTTTTGTCTGTCTGTCTGTCTGTCTGTCTGTCTGTCTATCTGTCTGTATGTTCCTTATAGAAACAAAAACTACTCGACGGATTTTAACGAAACTTGGTACAATTATTCTTCATACTCCTGGGCAGGTTATAGTATACTTTTCATCACGCTACAATCAATAAGAGCAGAGTAGTGAAGGGAAATGTTGGGAAAACGGGAGAAGTTACTCCATTTTTTAAGCTTCCGTCGCGTGTGCAGCCTTAATGGTTAAAGTTACATAGAAATCATGTATGACGGAAATAGTCTTTATAATATCAACCATAAACGCGGGTGACACCGCTGGCACAGCTAGTCTGTAATAATGTGAGATGTTAGTCACTATAAACGAATATATCTAAATTCCTTTTTAACAGAGGAGCTAGACACATTGAATTGTATTTACATAAAATCAAATTCGAGTTTACCATTGGAGGCCGAAATTTACTTGGCCGTTTAACACAATACCGAAGATACTTTTGATCATTCTTCAGTTGATCGAATAATTATTTGAATCTATTCAATCTATTATTTCTTCTCTGTGTTTTTCCTCACCTAAATATTCAAAAGTAAATAGTTTGTAGACAAATTTTTTATGTAGCCACAATAATGAAGAATTATTAATTGCTTCGCGTGAAAATTATACAAAACAAACAAACACATTTAAAGATCCGCATTGTTATAATTTATCCCATACTTGTTTATTTTATTAAAATAATATTGCGAATGCTAAAAATGTTTTTCCGCGCCGACGCCTCGAATAGGCACAGATTGAATCGTCTCCAGCGGTTTTGCTAAACTAATCTATTTCCAGATTTTATCGATTGACTCGGATTGAGGAAATATGTTTCTCTAGGCCGTTTAAGATGTACCTATCTGTTTATGCGTAACTGCTATTTTCCAGAATTTCTTATATAAAAAGGAAAAATATATTTGTGTATCTCTTAAAGCATCATTACTTAGTCTAAAAATACAGGTATAATATAACATGTATAAGCTAACATAGTGATCCCATACGAAATCGACTTTGTTCAAGTATTCAGAAACGGATGAAGATAAGATAAGATAACAAATGTTAAAATAAAACTATTAAGATCATGTAATAAAAAATACAACAATTTATGTCGGTTTTATAAAACCCGTAAGATCAACAAAAATCACATTGTTCCCATTAACTTTATTTAAACCAATTTTAAAATAAGCATTGCAGATTAGTTTTTGCTAGGTTGAAATTATTAAACGTCGAATGTTATTCACCGTATAAGACAAATATTCTACCTACTTTTACATTAAACTATTCATTTTATTACAGGTTATGTAGGTAGGCAGGCACTAATATAATCAACCGATCCACCGTTCTAGCCTTGTAATCTAATTTAATTACTTTACATGTCAGTTTTCACAACAAATTACCTACTTCATACTGTTTGCTGATTAATGATATAAACTAATAAAAAGTTATTTATTCTTAGTCATATAAGGTAGGTTGGCTTTGAAATTTCATAGGTTAAATGTTTTCACATATATGACGTACATTAGCTATACTCAACATGCGGCTCGCTGGGACTTTCTTATTGTCCCATCTGAAGTTATAAATTTATTATAAACCATTTATATTGAATTACGTTTTAATTAAGACCTAAATAATTTTTGCTTCGGCCCTCGACACCAAGAAGCCATAAGCTCATCTAGTCTCACATATGATTAAGTTGTGTTAGATGGTTTAAATTAGTAACAAGCGGCTAGCTCGTTGCTTAGATAATTAATATATTGAAGCGCTTCAAGAATACGCAGATGACGAACTATGAGGGTCGGATCGCACATTGTGCTAACTGCTACGTCGTGCTACGATTCGTAGCTAGAAGTTCAGAGCTGAGAATATCAAACAGATGCGTCATCTTTTTCAAGGCACTTCACCAAAGCTATATGAATCTTGGCTCATCTTGTAGTACTATCATACAGTAATGAAGAAGCGTATGTAGCTCTTTAAGCACGGCTTAAAGAGTATTCCACACTGATTACCGAATAATAAGTTCTTATGGAATCTATAGATCTATACACTACACCCCTCTCTAAAAATGCCCTGATAATTATACATGAAAAAACGATATATAAAGAAAAACTATTCATGGGTAATTCAGTCGATTTTTTTGCGTCTTGTTATGCCATCCTGCATCATGAAACGTACATACAGAGTGGCATTTTTCAAAATCTGCCGGTCTAACGCAGTGCGCTGCGCACCATCACATTATAATAAGGAAGTTGACATATACGGCCCACTAAAGTTACAGCGTACTGTTATGCTTATGGAAATATCATTGGGGAAATTTCATTTACCTAGCCTCGCACATTCTCTAGTAAAATAGGGTGTGAAACAAAATGAAAAATAAAAATAAAAATAACAGCTTATAGCTTTGTTTTTCTTTGTACAAGACTAATATATTCCCTCATTAACATACATAAAACTTATTAACTAACATGCTCTGAGTGATTTTAAGAAGCATTAAGTACTTTCTTAACAGTTTAAAGTCTCGTGTTTTAAATATAAATACGCAATATCTGTGTCACGTATATTTAACACATCAAACAAATGTAATACTAAGCGTAAGGAATTTAATTTTATCACCAGCATACAGTCAAAATTACTGAAATAACTTGATACTTTAGAAATTATAACCGATAGATCATGAAGGCATTTCAAATGGTCATTAAACCTAATTTGGAGGGTACTTAAAACTTTATGATCAATACTTTTCAGAACTGCTTACCGTTACGTTGGTATCTACATATAACCTTTTGTCCTCGTAGACTTAATATTGATATCGGTAGTACATTTTTGAATTCAACGGACCAGAAAATATAAAAAAAGCTTCATTATAAAAGACATTGGATAAAAATACCTTCAGCTTACGTCTAGAGACTCAGTTGTTAGCACTATTATTAATGTTAAAGAGTTTGTTGCCTCTTTACTTTGAAGCCACCCATTGTCTAGATGCCGATGGCTGTATCTGGAGTGATTGACCCCGCCTGGCAAATAACAGCTACATTATTCACGGCAAGTTCATTATGCTGGTACACACCGCTTTATTTGTGAGATGCAAGTTTACTGCAAACTTTATGTCTTGGCTTTTAACTTGGATAAGAACGGCATGGTTTTATAAGAAGTTGCCTCCATCTCGGAATCGATACATGCGTCGTTCTGTTTTTATATTGTACGAACTATTTTAGTACCGTCTTTTTTATTCGGATGCAAATATAAAAAGGTAGAAAGATGGGTGCCATAATATTTTTATTTACACATATATATATTTTATACTTGCACGTATCATATAATACAATATAATAGAGAACATAAAATAAAATAATATCCTTTAAAGCTAATTAGCGACTTAATGAGATAGTGAAAATGATTTTAAGGTCATAACCTCTTTGTCACCTGAAATGGAATTAAAATTTAAGTTGTCTTAAAAGTATTAGGCACTCCAGTGTCTGTTTGGATTATCCGTTTGGAAATAAGTACAAAAAATGCAAATGATATCACCATCCCTATTGTTTGACTATTCCAGGTAAATAACGACTAATATTAACCTAAAGTTATTTATTTATTTATTAATGTAAGCTTAGTGACAAGTTCAACGTAAAATCATTTAATAGTAAGCATCAAAAATACGTTAAACCACAAAATACCAAGGTAAATCATTTTTGCGTGTTATCTCCTGTTTAAAATATTCTGCCAAATACAATTTGCCCCGTACTGACAAAACACGTTGATGTTTTAAAATACCGGAATAGCATTCGTAACAGCGAATGACACGGCATGGCATTTATAGGATCGACAACATAGTTTTAATTCAATTTTACAACCCTACGGATTTGAAACTGGGAATAAACCAAAACGATTGGATTTGTTATTCACAAAAGTTATAAAAAGTGACATCCTTTTGAGCGATGGTAAGGACACACACCTCATAACCGAGGGGCGCGGGTTCAAACCCGAGCAGGTACCTCTGGATTTTTCAAATCTACGTACACATTTATACCACTAGCTTGGCGATGAGGGAAAACATCGTAATGTAACCTGCAAATTCAAACAACTTTGGATTTGTAATCATGATCCAAAAATTGTCTGGTTTTACTATCTTAGGCTTACGAAAGTCAGATCGGCAGTCGCTTAACTGTGATTACCAAACTCGCTAAATCCTGGATCATGGTGTAAGCGGACCGCGTCTAAGCACGGGACATAGCGCTAGAAAAACAATTTAAAAAGTGACATCCTTTGTTTTTCAACTTTGTTTGAATGCTTTCAGCTAAAAAATATTTCACTTATTTGACCCATGTTGGTCTGGGATTGGGCCCATGTTGATCTGGGACAAAAAAAAAATGTGCCAACTGTGGTTATTGCCTAGCATGTCGTAAAAGGCGACTAATTTTTTACGGGCTTTTGGGTATGTGACTAAGTAGGCGACGAGCTAGCCACTTGTCACTCCTTTTTCACAGCTTTCCATCCAAACCAGCCCACTGTCCCGTGTTGGTCTGGGACTTAAAAAGAATATGCCAACTGTGGTTCTTACCTAGCATGTCGTTAAAGGCGACTAATGGTATATCGGATTTTGGGTGTGTGATTGTGTAGGCGATAGGTTAGCCGCTTGTCACTGCTTTTTCACAATTTTCCATCTAACCCAGCCCGGCTTTATTTTTGGCTAAATGTGGTTGATGGGGCTTGCCGCCCTGTCGGGGATTATGGGCGTGATGTTATGTATGTATGTATGTATGTACTTATTTAACCACTAGAAAATACAATTCTTACATAGGGATAGTTAAATTTATTTCAGTTACGATTTGGCTAAAAAATATGATCAATTAAGCAATGTAAGGGCCCTAGTATATTTTCAGATATACAGATTTTTAGGATATTCTTAATAAATTCATAGGAATAATAAGCCAACTGAAATCATAGATGAAACTTATAAAAAACAAGTTGAAAGCTTTTTAATTCTCTCTTAAGTTTGACCTAAGCAATAACTTTTTCGTTCTATCGTCCTTCTAAAACTTGTTAGAATGAAAATAACTCACTTTCATTTTGGTGTTAATTTTTTTTATAGCCTAAATTAATATTTATACTTACTTATTTTATTCACTTTTCTACCAATGCAATGTTTTAATATAAAATAATATAAACACATTTTATTAATTGCAGTTTTGACAGAATTAAAAACAACTTAGTGGATAGGTCTCAGTTAATTAAATTAGAATCTATAATTTGGTACTTAGCAATATTATTTCTACTGTTTAAACTTTAATAACTAAAAAGAGTTACTCTTTCTAATGCACAATTTTTTGAGGTTTTGAGGTCAATCCAAACATTTTACGAAGAGGCTATAATATAATTAACTTACTATATAAATTTCACGCCACTTTCCTAGCGGGGTAGGCAGAGAGAACCGAACGCCATATGGCACGATGCATGCGTTAATATATGACAAATAAATTAAAAAATATTCCTGGGTCTGCTGATATTTTTTTTTTTCGGTTTGTGTTTTTGTATAATTTGCATATAATTATGCAGGAATCCCTTAAGTTGGCGAATAATTACACTGAAAATGTTATATTGTTTGAATATACGATTGCTATTACCATATTTTAATAACTCTTGATGGATTAGTCCACGTCGCAGTATAAATATAATTATCATATTCCATAGATTTGTCTCAGAAATTTGGTATGCAGATTAATTTGATTAAAATTGTTGAAACAAAACGTAAACTAGCATTTGATTATCTTTACGGATTCTTCCAGTTCAATATAATATGAACTATCTCATGAGAAAAAACTTAATAAAATCTAGAATAAGTCAGCGACATGTTTAAAATCTGTGCCTCTACTATTGGTATTGTTATAAATAAAATTATTAACTACCAAGTTACGAATTATCAGATTTTTATTTAAAATTAAGATACTATGTAGATCTTATTCAGTTATAAAATACAACAAACCAGTCCAAGGTTCTCTGTAAAGTCTGAAACTTGGAAAACTCAGTTAATGATGAACAATAATATACTTGGGTAATATTTTTCTTACGCATACATACATACCTACTGATAATTGCTATAGGAGCAATATCGTGATATTCCACTGCTAGTGATATTAATTTTTGGTTTTAATTTTGTTTTGGTTTAAAAAAAACATAATTACTTACGTCCTCAAAACTAAATATTGCTCAATTTGCTTAATAAACAATATTAAAGCACTGTTTAGAATATTCGCGAAGAAATATTCGTTTCATATCATCATAAAACTGAATCCAATGAATGATTTAAATTAATTTCAATTATTAATTTCAAAGTTAAGTTATGATTATTCTCTTGACGCGTTAAATATACGCAGGACAGTTAATTCCTATTTGTAAAATACTACACTTAATACAGACTTATATATATGACGTCACAACAGATGAGCGAGTGTGGCCAACTACCTACGATCTATAGCCGATGAGAACCCTTGGGAGGCAATGAAATGAACTGAGAATACCAAGCTGAGCAAAAAATAAGGCGCCTAAATGGTACTTGTAGGTTGACTTCGAGGATACTTAACACAAGAAAAAGTTGCGGAAGTATTTTTTATGCTTAAAGAAAGAAGTAATAAATCGTCTCGACTATTTGTGCTTTTTTGCACTCGATAGGTACTAAGGCTGTCGTCAACAATATTGAAGATGGCGCTTAAAAACCAAGGACTAAGTATTATAGTTGACATGTTTTAAATTAATGTATTATGGTGTATCTCACTTAAAAAAATACCCAGTAAAAATATTTATAAATGCTATTTACTCTATTTAAAATTTATCTATGTTCCATTACTTCTATTTTCTACAATATCTGACCTGAGTAATCATCTTTTTTGTATGATCAGAACGGCTGTATCAAGCTATATTTTTTATTTTATTTTGTTAAATAATTGTCACGACAAGGTTTGTATGAAAGACAATATTAAAAAATATTATGGCGATATTTTATATATATATATATTTCATATAATATAATATTTCAAAAATTTAAAATTTTAACAAAGGAAGCATTAACTCCACTCCGACTGATGAAGAGGATTACTTTTGTTTCATCAGTTTCCCGACGTGTACTAACCTAAAAAGAAATACTTGTTTCTACATACATATCTACTTGTTTCTAATGTATTTATTTTGAATTCGAGATTAAAGTATGCCATTTTATTAATAATCATTTCATTTGCTTTATTTTAACATTACAACCCCAAGTCCAACAAGACTCAACGACCTTCTCATTGGAAAGTGAACTTCGTTACAATAACTATTCTGCTTTGAATATAGCCAGCTGCAATAAGTTTAAGATGCAAAGTTTTAAAGCAGTTGAAATCTTAACATATGCCCTCAGCTGGCTGGCTTATAGCGGTTGATGTAAAAGTATTTAATTAGTTAGTCTCCCGCCACTAATGAGCTTCCGATATGTATCGTATTAGAGCCGTTGTATTGACTGGCCCGTCGGTCGAGTGGTCAGAGACCCTGGCCACGAAACCAAGGAACATGGACATTTATACTCGAGTCATGGATGTTTATAAACGTATTTAAGTATGTCTATCCGTTTGCCTAGTATCCATAGTACAAGCACAAGTTTAGTTTGAAACTAGGGAATTGGTGTGTCAGTCTGGAGAATTTATTTATTATTTATTAGAGACAGCGCGATAGAAACTTTTTGCAGCACGTTTTAACAGCATATAAAGTTTAAAAGAAAATTTTAGTTAACATGAAGAATAAAATATTTTTTTATGGATTCGCGTAATATCTGTCATCTTTAATAGATATTTTCACTTTATTTGCTATTGTTTTTTATAATTCTGATTCTAATGAGGCCATAAACCAGATAATATTCGTTTTACAATAATAAAAGTCTAGGAAATTTATACATGTTTAATTTGGAACTAGGGAATTAGTGTGTCAATCTGGAGGATTTAACTAACTAACGATTTATTCATATTTTTAGCAAGAATTATTATTTATTTACTACATAATAATCAACAAGTGAAACTAATATAACATTTTAAAAACCACCCTGAAAATAGACAGGAATACATAAAAAAAGGAAAATTTCAACGGCAAAAATTATTAACTTAAAAAACCTTAATACCACGCAATGCCGTAAATAAATAACACCTATTATGAATACCTTGCCGGCGTTGATAGCGCTCATTAGTGTTTATTATAAATGGGCGCGAACGCTAGAGTTACGAAAAGATAAATATTTCTACAGCAAAAGATGTTGACTGACTCGATGACGCATTCAGTAGTGATTCTGCCCTATACGCCAAGAGTTGTGGGTTATATCCCCACTCAGAATTAACATTATAGCTGTGCCCGCGGTTTCGCCCGCTATGACATCACGTCATGTCATATAGCGCATAGCCTTCCTTAATAAATCTATTCAACACAAAAATAATTTTTCAATTCGCACCAATAACTCCTGAGCTGAGCGCGTCCAACCGCGTCCATCAAAGAAACAACTCTTTAGCTGTATATATTAGTATAGATGAGCGCTAATGCAAGATTTACGAAAAGATAAATATTTCTACAGCAAAAGATTTATCTGTTGCAGTGTCGGACTTCACGACGCAGATGTCGCAGCTCTACGAACGGCATTCATCGGAGCTCCAAGTGCTTGTCGCGAACTTCCGAAAACGCAGCAGCGAACTTAAGAGAGAAAGGTAAGCTATTATATTCTTAGGATTTATGGAGGCGTATAAAAGTGTGACGGGACTATGAATGTTAGGCAGAGGTGGCAACATTCTAAGTGTGCGTTGTTTTTTTTTAGTTGTCCTACTTATATTGGGCTTATTACAGAATATGACGTCATAACCGAATGATAAGGATTATATATGGCTATCACTGTGTGCTATAATCTAAAATATGTTTCGATACAACACATTCGGACTGTTACATAACAGAAGAAATTGCTCTCGTAAGGATATGTTGAAAAATGATAAAAGTTGAAATTATTAAGCTATGATAAAAAATATTGCTTCTCTTCTGTAGCTAAACTTCTCCTTTTACAACGACTTATATTTTAAGTCTTTAGTTAAGTAATTTTATAAGCCTTAGCTACATTGAAACATATATGTACTGTAAAAATAATGTTAGCCATCATTGCAGCTAATGTCGCCTAACTCTTCGATCCACTATACCCTTGCCACTCAACTTTAGATCTATACTTACATCGGTTTTTTTATTACAATATGCACCTTTATTCAAAGTGCCGTCTTAATAAAATATACAAAATTCTAAGCTCCAAATCCATCAAACACACTGCAAATATGCGACATGATGGTTCATATCGGTTCAAATCCTAACTCAATTCGAGCGCTCTATCAGTGCACCTGGGTGTTCTCGTGACCCTGTCGAGTTGATTGGATGCTCAATGCCTGAATACGTGAACCGAATCGAATTTCACCGGCCACCGCTAAATTTACTTTCGGATTAAAATAAAATGGAAATATTCGATTTCTGCTGCTCCTTTTACAAGAAAAGAAATCAGATATTTTAATTTAAAAAGAGTAAATAAACAATTTTAACCCTGGTGGAGAGCAAATCGTGAAAATTTAAAAGTCTGTTTTAATTTTAATCGGATATGTATGTTACTTATATTCAAGACTAGCTGTGCCAGCGGTGTCACCCGTGTTTATGGTTAATATTATAAAGACTATTTCCGTCATACATGATTTCTATGTAACTTTAACTATTAAGGCTGCACACGCGACAGAAGCTTAAAAAATGAAGTAACTTCTCCCGTTTTCCCAACATTTCCCTTCACTACTCTGCTCCTATTGATTGTAGCGTGATGAAAAGTACCTGCCCAGGAGTATGAAGAATAATTGTACCACGTTTCGTTAAAATCCGTCGAGTAGTTTTTGTTTCTATAAGGAACATACAGACAGACAGACAGACAGACAGACAGACAGACAAACAAAAATTTTACTGATTGCATTTTTGGCATCAGTATCGATCACTAATCACCCCCTGATAGTTATTTTGAAAATATATGTCATGTACAGAATTGACCTTTCTACCTATTTATTATAAGTATAGATAGACCAAATTTCAACAAACCGAGTAAACTTATTAAGATGATACAGAAATTCAAATATTTGATAAAGGGTTTCCTAACCTGAGACAACAAACGAGTAGGGTAAAATTGTAGGGAGTCTTAGTTCCATGGCTCTCTGTAAGATATTTCCATACAAATTTTGCCATTATTAAGAATTTTAAAATTTACCCAAGTATATATAAAATCAATAAATATATCAAAGGGCATTTAGACCGAGTTTTAATTGAATGTGAGAACAAACAAAAATGTTCTTTCACTCCTCTCCTTTACAGTAAAATTATAAAATAAATTCTAAAGGCGCTCTTTCGGGTTTTTGTATTCATGTTTTTTTTACTCCCTGTAAACATCATAAAACATAATACAATACAATCAAAATGATCAAAATCAGTGTAAATCATTGTGCATTTCAAAAGGGTCCGTGTTATAAAGGTAAGACAAGCCAGATCTGAGAGCTGAGAACCCATTTTGTGTACAGATTAGCATAGATTCTGGTACTAATTATATACTTTCTCGAAAAGTTAGGCCCAGCTCCTAAAGCGTTTTGGTTAAAGCATCACACCGAGTCAAAACTACTTAGATATCCAAGCTTAAAGTACCCTAGTGTTTCACAAGTCAAATGGCTGTTATAAGATATATTAACATGTTAAATATAATATTATCATTGATAGGGCGGGCTATTATTACAAAAATATGAATTCCCTTTAAAAACTCGGAATCTAGCCACGGACAGAGAATTCTGATATTCTTAAAGCTTCTAAAAAATAAGGTCTTAAAAAGTAATTACATTATCAAAATGAACACCAATCTGTTGATATAGACACAGATACGTAAGATATAAGTAGGTACATTAAGTTTTTATTATAATGCCACAAGAACATAACTATGCGAGTTTATGAACAGTGATTTTTTATATTTTAGTATAGGTATACTCCAGCGACATGTCTCACACCTATTCATAGTTAATCCGCACTCGAATGTACGTTTCGCTCCAATAAGTCGCAGTAATAAGCTTATCCTACGTTGTCCATGTCAACGCGTTTTGTGTTCCGATTTCGTGTGCATCGATTGGCTTATTGCGCATGTACTTGGTGTTAATGTTCTTTCCGACAGTGCTTATCTGTGCGCTGCAGAATTGTACTGAATAAAAAGCGAATACGAAGAGTATATGACGTGATACCTACGCATCACGGCATATACTCTTCGTATTCGGTTTTTGTGTACCTTATGTATACCTACCTACGTATACATTCCATATCATCAAACTCGCAAGTCGCAATTTTCGAAAGGGTAGGCATAGTCAAAGAAGCAACTAGAAACTTTATACGATGTTTTTCAGGTATGATGCTTTTGCGACCATGATAGTAAGGATTTCAACGATTTCGAATTTAAGCACTCCTAACAAAATAACGATTCTTGATTTTTTCCATTCAAACATTTTATATTACCAATGTGTAAGAAAAAAAGATGAAAATCAAAAATTCATGCAGTCTATTCAGACGAAAAAATATATTTCAGTCATCAATAAATTTCTGTCATCGGAAATTTTTCTCGTATTTATCACAACCAGTGTGAACTCTACTGCGTTTACTTTTTACTCCAGTTGAAAAAGGAATAACAATGAATTGTATAGCGGATTTTTTCCCATAGAAAGTAGAAAACAAAAGCTTAAACAATCAAACGTATAGTAATTCATTTAAACGTATAAAAACCTATTGAAATAAATTGAGTACTGAGATGCTATGCGTTCATAGCATCCCAATACTCAACTTATTTCAATAATCGGTTTAAACGAAAAATCTCGAACGATGTTTAAATAATGAATCTTTTACTATCCTCTATCATAAAATATTACATACTTTTATTAGAGGCCATAGTAATAAAACACATCGGGACGTTGATTAGACTGGAAATTAATAATAAAATTATCGTAAATCCCTTGTTGAGCGAAATATTAAAAGCAAATGACCTCACCTGCTGGCGCGATGGCGTTATATTAATGCTTACCTTATGACACGTATGCATAACCCGACACACTTCCTGTGTTCAGTTTATACTCTGAAATAAAAATTAGACAAAAAAGTAATTCAAATTAAAAAAACAAAAACTAACAGAGCATAAAAACCTAAATTTCTTCGTCAACTTTATTGGGTAACCAATTTCTCATATGCTCTTGCTCTTAGTACGATATATTTTGCAAATTTTATTTTGACTGTAGTAAAGCCTAAGTCTAGAGGTAAGCTAGAAGATAAAAGGTGGCAACAAAGAGGGCAAAAGGGATGAAAGCGACTACAGCAATTAATCTATCCCTAGTTACAATGAATATAAATAATTTGACCTGGCTAAGAGTACAATTTAAAACCTACTAAGATCTAGAACAATAGGAAAAATACTGATTTAATAATAATTTAAAAATGCGTCTTCGAAATAATTTAATCAAATAATGCCACGAATAAAAATATTGAAATTAATAAACAATGTTTATGCCCAAATTTCAGCAAAATCCAATCAGCCATTAATATGCGATCGGGGAATAAATTTACTTATATAATATTCGAAACAAATAATACATATACGTCCGAATTTACAACAGCCTAAATATTACTCTTATAATTTATATTTCGTTCATAACACCTTGTACATGGTATATTATCAATATAGAATCCAAATACGCTCGTGATTTTACATCATAAATGATCCATTATCTTGTAAATTGAATGACAATAAACCAGCTGCCGACAACATTGACTGGCAATTCCCGTCTTTCCTGCCTCACATATGAAACATGATTTATTTTTACGAAGATATCGCTCAGACAATGTTAAAAAAGATAAAACGTAGATTATACGTACCTAGATATGGAAATAAATTACGTGCGTATTTATTTATTATTGTCTTTTATTTAGCTTTTATTTAATATATGGTATAAAATAATATTTTATCGCTAATTGCATTGACCATTCACAAGTATTAATAAATTCTTAACTAATCCATCCATCCATTTATATTTTATAAATTTGTATCACTAAGAGCTTTAGTAAATTTCTACCGTATCCACTATGTAAACTCAATTACTGAATTTGAAGTGAATTTTTTGTAAATAAAAAAGAACGACTGTTATTTTTCGTTTTTCTTTGTATATGTGCACATATAGTGCTTACTGAAAATTAATTATTTCCATTTAATACTTTTTTGACCTATGTAATGTTGAAATTTATGTACATGTTTAGAGGTCCGAGATATTGTCTTAACTGATTTATGATGAAAAATGTCTGTTATATTCGTTACAATTTTCTTTAAAATCTCTTTTTATCTGGTACGGTACCTACACAAAAACAGAGGGTACTTTAAGCCCTTTAGTCTGAGCTTTCACCTACGCTCCGTTAAAACCCTTTAAGTTGGCTTGATTAGATCATTTTTATTTTTTTCCATACTCTTAAGGAGGTTGTAGGTAGTACGACACGCCTTTTAATTTTCTCTTTTTAAATTAAAACAAGTATTTATTTTGAATTAAAGCTTGAAATCATGTTTTAACGTATAGAACTCGTGAAAACAAGCCAAATAAGTGCAAACGCGAATTGTACTAACCATTAAAAGTTTCTTTTACCACATCGTCGCTTATAAACAATACTTTTAGCCTTTTATACCGGATGTCAAATAGTCAGGTAAAAATAAAAAGACTGCTTACATATAAAACTTAGATTTGCGAATTTTAGATGAAAACTTTGTGAAAACAAACGTATTGTAATTTATTGTTAAATAATAAAAATATAACTCCTGTCATTAAAAACTGCTGATTTTTCTACAAGAGATGAAAAAAGAATAATGCAAGAAAATTATAAAGGTATACATCGTAATTAATGTATAATAAAGCGAAAAAATATTTTATTTGTTTGTATCTTTGAATAATCTATAGAACGAATAATCGATTCCTAGAAGATTTTTCCGCCTTAAGACGGATTTAAAAAATCTTCTACTTTTCTTTAGCTTGTATGTAAAAGTATCGCTTTAGCTATACACAGAAGTGGCAGGCAACCACTAGTATGTACATTTAAAAATAAAAGCTTAACTAGAAATAAGCTAAGCAAATAAATAGTTTTTTAAACCACTGAAAATCGCTGATAGCCAATCTTGAATCTGTGGCAAGTGTAAACAGTTGCGAACGAATAAAATACCAGCGGAGGCCCCAGGGAACTCTGGCTATGGACTTGATGTAGCCATTCTAGACCGTTACGCCAATTATCGCTGGTTATCTCACTGAGTTGCTGCTGTCTCAGGATTAAGCTAGATGGCTGGATGTTAATGGATCCAGAAAGATGGTAACAATCAGTAAGCTTTGAACTAGCTTTGCGGATAGAATAGATGTAAACTGCAATTCTCAACATAGTTAGGCGATACCAGGCGATACTTACAGCAATTCGGTATTACCCAAATGTTTGGATATAATTAGAGCCTTAATTTAAACTTACACGCAGAATTCGCTTAGATTTGTAAACTCGAATGTAACTGAATATAATTTTTGCCAATAAACGATATATAATCTTTACGAGTCGTCTATGTATTTAATAACATTTTAATGCGATCGTTTTTATAAAAAGTAGTTGAACACACCTTAGATAATGACATTAATAATGATTGTTTATTTAAGTAAACTTAAACTAAGATAACTAATCTAAGATACTAAAAAATAATAAAAATTAAAACAAGCTATCGCTGCTTACAATAACCAAACATTTTTAAACAACTACCTACAGAGAAATGTTTAGCTTCCATCAAAATCAAAAAAAGAAATCCCTTTGCACGTCAATATTTTTGGTGCTTTTTTCGGACTCATTCGTGCTCGCCGACATCAAAGGGATTTAAAACAGTGCAGTAACAGCGCTCACACGTTGCGACTTTATAACACCGACTACATTTTAACAGAGTCGCTAAGGCCTGGAAAGTCACTGGAAGCCTTACGTTTTCTCAGAATAAATAATGTAACCTGTCATTTATAGAACTTCTCATATCTGAAAGATATTTCTACGTCGTATCGAAGGTTCTAAAACTGTCACACTTAAAATATATACTTAACACTTTTGTATTTCAAACACTAGGTTTTCATGAGGCTCTGCTCGCGAGTTTCTCGTGTGATAGAGCCTATGATGCGTCTCTCGTTTTCTATTTTTTTAGGAGACAAAAAGTTAAGTATCTTTGTTCTCTGGGTATTAAATTTTATTTTTTAAGAGTGTTGCTGTTTAAGTGTAGGTGTGTATTATACAGACAGTCTATCTGACTTACTCTCGCATTTAAATAAAAACAGTAAGATATACAGAGGAACGAAAGAACGTATATCTAGTTATCATTAAGTATAAATACGATATTGTACAATACAAAAAGCTTCTAAGTGAGACAAGGATCTACTCGTTAGCCTCGAGGCAAAAGCTGTAGACGACTAAAAGAAAGAAAATTTGATTTGGAATAAGAAACGACGTAAACCACTCGTTCCGTTTAACTTTGAGTGACTAATTTCGCTCTCATTTCCCTGCAAAGAGTTGATCCCGAGGTCTAGGGATTAACTTTGTAGAATTTAAAGTTTAGTCAGTACTACTATAAAGTAATGCTTTCAATTTCGTTTGAAAATGTATTGTTTGAGTATTTAACAAAAAAACATTTTGCGCAGTTCCTACCTACTTACCCTAATTATAAAAAATAAAATAAATAAATACCCGACTACATCACATACATTGATCTGATTACGAGGTAAATAGCTTAAGCACTTGTGTTACAGATATCAGAATTAAAAGTGGTATTACAAATATATACTTAAATATTAGATATTAACACCCAGGCACATAACAAACACAAGTATTTATTTCACACTCTTGGTATGGGGCAGCGTCACTACCAAATGCGCAATCAAGCCAGTAATTTTTACCCTAACTAGCCTGCTTACCCTAAAATAAAAGTGACTTTTAAACTACTTAATAGGCAAAGCTGATATTAACATTATAGACACTTAAAATTTATTTATCTGGTAGATATAATTTTTTGCATAATTAAAGAGATTTTTTTCTATATGCGTTGCGATCAATGTTACTAAATATATTACCTGTGTATTTAATACTGACATATTTTTTCTACAATGTACACGGAAGAATATACGAGTCATGGTAGATTTTAGTTTTGTGTTTTTTGTAAATTATCTATTCAGTTACTTTGATTGACAGGAATGTTTTTGTCGGTGCCACAGATATTTATACGTGGGCTCAAATGTAGTGACAGTCACTTTTCATCACAAACATATTTTATAAACAACTTAACAAATTATTTTGCTTACAATATGAGAGGCACTATCTGTCGGGGACCCATATATTGTATTTTTGTGTGTGTGTATGTTTGTAATGGATAAACTCAAAAACTACTGTGCCTTTTTCAAAAATTCATTCACTTTTGGAAAGCTACATTATCCGGAAGTAACATAGGCTATATTTTATCCTCATATTCCCACGGGAACGGGAACTACGCGGGTGAAACCGCGGGGCGCTGCTAGTTGTTGATATAGGCCTAACTGTAATTTAAAACTTAACGACTTTCTTTTTAGATAACTACCCAAACAAGAAAGCATACACTTTGTAGTGATTAATTACGAAACATTTACCTACTAGTTTATAAATAACTATTGTACAGATTATGTGTAGAATTTAAAAAGAAATTAAGCATGCAACAACTTTATTTTATATAATTTTAAAATTCTTTTAAAAAATATATTGACTTGATATTTGTTTCCTCTCTTTACACCTCCAGGAATATGTCTATCATTAAAAAATCTTTATTGTTCGCGCTAAGTAAGCACCTTAAAAATATTTTAACTGCAAAGTTCAAAAGTACTCGTAAAGGGACATGGCTACACTTCTAACAGGTATTATTACCTGCTCTAATAAAATTTACTTCCCTTAAGGGATTCGAGGCTACTTTTACCCTATCCTAACAGTAAAACATTATGCCGATATCTTTATTTCTCCCAAAAGTTACAAACGTTACTTCAAAAGGTAAGAAATGAATGGCATACATTTATGAACAACCTTTTTGTTCCTAAGAAAATTGTATATATTCTTTATATGTTGTATGACACGAAAGATTTTTAATATCTTAATATCTGAGATAATGATGAAAGAGTACCAAAGTACAGAAGGATCCTAGTTTAAGTCGCAGGCACACAAAATTGTACAATACCAAGTATAAATTACATACATAACATCACACTCATAATCCCCGAAGGGGTAGGCAGAGTCAAAGGGGCAGCAGGACCCTTTATGTACCTATGAATTAACTTTAATTATTATACTTTACATCAAACTCCTCAGTAATTGACTAGGCAATTTCTTAAAATAATCTTATTTGCAGGTAGCCTGTTTGTAAAGAAATGCTTTAGGATATATACCTATCTACGCGGACAAAGCTGCGGGCGCTATTAATATGATACATACATAACATCACGCCCGTTATCCCTGAAGGGGAAGGCAGAGTCAAAGGGGCAGCAGGCCCCTTTAACCACATTCAGCCAAAAACAAAACTGGGCTGGGTTAGATGAAAAATTGTGATAAAGTAGTGAGAAGTGGCTAGCTCGTCGCCTACACAATCACATACCCACAACCCCATATACCATTAGTCGCCTTTTACGACATGCTAGGCAAGTAGTTGGCACATAATGTTTAAGTCCCAGACCAACATGGGACAATGCATTAATAAGATAGCATGAGTTAACAATAGCAGAGGTAAAGTTATTAAGTTCAGAATTGACTGTAACCCTTCTGCTAAATGGTTTTATGCTCCGTTACAGAAATGCACTCCCGTATGTGTTGTTACACATACTGGAGTGCATTTCATATTCACCTGTATTTATCCTCCATCTGCACATAGTCACTAATAATAATCGACAAAGGCCGTTGCTCCTAAACCCATTATACGACCCCGTAATAGGAAGCCTGTCACAATAGATCAATTTCTGACCGCACCAACCTTGGCGAGGCGGGCGTTCCAAGCCTATAGATAACCACGCTGCGCATGTGATTTTGTGCGTATAATTTATTTATTATTATTCAGTATAACAATTACACCATATCCCATGTTGGTCTGGGACTTAAAAATAATATGCCAACTGTGTTCCTTGCCTAACATGTCATAAGAGGCGAGTAATGGCTTACCATTTATCGAGTTTTATCGGGTTATTGGGATTTTACCCGATTTATCGGGTTTGGGGTGTGTCATTGTGTAGGCGACGAGACGAGCTAACTACTTGTCACTACTTTTTCAGAACTTTCCATCTAACCTAGACCAGTTAAATTTTTTGGCTGAATGTGGTTAAAGGGTTAATCTGCCGCCTTTACTCTACCTACCCCTACGGGGTATAAAGGCGTGATGATATGTATGTTGTATTTAGAAATTACGCCGACAAAAATACATCTTTAAACATTGACTTCGGTATTCTTTTTGAATATCATGCCATTACCAAAAATGTAGAGAAATAAATCCAAACTGATTATATTTTTATTTGATACACTCAAATATAGATAGACATTGATTTACATTAACATGTTGAATAGTAGTTATCCTGTTTTAGGTGATCATGTGGTAGTGTATTTTTATTATTCATTACTATGATATTTCATCAATTCCTCTAGTTTAACTATCTACAAACCCGCTGGTGGAAGCCGATGGTATGTTTTATATTAAATTTGATGCAGCAGATACCATACCTATGGCTATTTGTTCCATATTTTAATGAGATACTCGTAGCTCAATATGTATTGTTAGGGACTTCGGTCACGACAAATAGATCTTTAAACAGACATAAATTTGAACTTGCAAATCCTCATAAGAGAACCGTTCGTTATACTTAGACTAATCAATGTCAACGATTGGGGTATAAACCGTCAGCTAAGTTAGTTTAAGTGTAAATAGCCGTTTAGCTATTCTCAACTCCCCAAGTTCAATACTGACTGCAGAATTATTTATAGACTGTGCCAACTTAACGACGTGGACGGGTAACTTTGGTTGAAAATTCAAAATAAGTCTTTGAGGACTTACACGTTGTCGATAATAAGTTGTGCCATTTTCTTTGTAATTGTGTTAGTGGCTAGTTTTATAACTTTATATTTTAAGAAGTAACTAAGTGCGCGGTATTTATAATAATTAAGTAAACCGTATTTTTTTTGTTTTTTTGTAATTGTTAGCAACTGAATTTAAATCTAACCCATAACACTAAAATTAATTCAAAATGTATTTTCAAAACCAGTGTAAGCATGCATAGTCACTGCCTAGCAAATTTAAAAATCCTTGTGAGAATCGGAAATACTCCCCGGGTAGTGGCGAAAAATCACCATAGAACTCAAAAGTCAGCGTCACTACCAAGTATGCCATCAAACTGAATCTAAAGTTAATCTGAAATTATGAGTTTGCTCGCTCCATCGTAGGCTTCTTCTCAATCCTATGGTTCAGTGTGAAGACAAGAGCAAACCCATCTTGCCATAAAAAAAAGAAAAAAAAAATTTTCTTGTACACACCACGAGAACCCTACTTTACTCATACTTATATAAAAAAAACTCTATTTTCGAAGCGATAAAGGATAAAAAGCAGCTAGGTGATAAAGTACTTGATCCGACACAATTACTAACTGAACCCAGTAAAGCCATGTTTGCAGACACTGGATCTTTTATTCAGGGGAGGAACTCAGTAATGGAGCATTGACGTGGTAAGCTCTTGGAATAGCAGCTTATATTTTTGTAATAGGAAAATAAAGGTTATTTACAAAATCATTACCGCCGAAGCGTTGTAGACATTGCTAGAGTTGAAATATATACTACAGATATTGATAATAGGACGCCTTTGAATGATTAGATTGCAACGTCGTCTACTACCTACGTAGATTTTTGTAGTATACGTAGATTTCGTTCATTAGACAATAACTTGTCCAAAAGAAGCTAACTTTAATTATTTTCAGGTCTTTTTGAGTTTTTGTTAAATTTAGAACTTCAGAGGACCTAAATTACTGAGTATATAAACGGGAAATCTTCTTTTGTATGTTAGGATACCATTGTAAATTTCTAACATAAATCTCTAACACAATGTAAATCTCTAATCTTCTTTGATATAAGTTTTTTTTTCTTTTGTAATGTTATTTATGAATATACTACTGGGTCCACCTAATGTTGAAAGATGGACTAGCTTTTTAAATTAACACAGATTGCTAAAGTTTTATTGCATATCCTCCATATAAAATCTTTGCATCACAAACGTTGTCCAATTTTAAACAAAAAATATTATAGTATTTATAGGGATTTTCCTTTCCTAATCCTCTATTAAGATTCTTCGACACTAATGAACTAAACAGTTCACCTCTATGTATATATCTTTCCCGCTGACCTAATTTCTTTTCCAGGTAATTTCTTTTAAGGCCTTGAAAATTACAGTTGAGCCAGTAAGGTATAATAAAAAAATTTATGGGGTATTTTACTCAAAAAATTTTTCAGTCCGTAAGTTACATTATCAAAAAAATATTGAATCCGTATTTTTTTGCTTTATCTAATAATCGAAAAATTAGAAGCGCTGTCGCTTCAAAAATCTGAAATTTTGTGACGTCACGCGATATTTTGACGCGCTGTATCTCCATAATTTTTAGTTTGCCGAACAAAAGAAACAATACGAAAGCAATATTTTTTTTGTAATCTCAATAATGGACCATAATTTTTTTTTTTTATTAAAATAGCCTAATTACTTAACAAAACATTTTAAAATATTCACCAGTACTTGAATTCATATAATGTCTATGAAGTTCTATACGAATTTCATAGACAATAATTTTAAATATAGGTATATACATAATTATACCCTTCTCCACTTCATAGACATTAATTTATATATATTTATGTATATATACATAATTTTACACCCATGTCACAAAATCTCGCCACACATGAGATCAGATATCGAAAAATTAATCCCAATTTGTATTCGTCTGAGGCGTGAAATAATCTTATCGAGTCTAATAGAAATCCGACGCGATCGAAATTGAATTCGACGGTAATCTCTAGCTAAAAGTATTCACAATACTAAACAAACTTCTCATTAACAGAACCTTATATAGGCTCACACTAAAAGGCTGCTTGTACTTGTTAAGACACAATACAAAAGGTCACTTTACAAAGTTACTATTACGAATAAATCAAGTGAAGTAAAAAGGCAAAAGTTCACAATCTAAGCCAAACAATAAATAAACATTAATTAACTTTTGTGGGGAGAACTTCTTGGATTTTCCCGAAACACGAAGAGAATATTTTAACCTTTTTAACTTAAAGACATTTCCAAGTTAAAACGTCACGTCTTCGTACTAAATAAGGTCACAAAGATAAAAATTTTAGGAAACAATCCTCTTGTAATAATAGATTCTAGGAAGTGATTCAAAAGAGAGGAAGTTAAATATTCTTTGCAAAGCAAACTTCATTTATTGTCTTTGACATTCAAAGTTATAACGACTAAGAAGTCTTATCTGAGGTTCAGTCTCATTTTATACTGATTTATTTAGGAAGGCACGTGTTTGTCTTTTACCATTAACTCAACGCGTATATACCATTTTATAAGATTGGCTCAGAGTCGAAGTTATTAGGCAGCATTTCTTTTTTATATTATCAATGGCTTATGTCATGTCATTACTTCATTTCACGGCTTCAACTAAAAGGAAGCTGTCAACAAAATTCTGACATATGTTCGAAAGAAAAATTTAGTTATTGTTATTAAAATGTGTCACCTCTCTAAGTCTTTTCTGCGGCACAGTTGAGTCTTTACAATCTAAATTCGATTGCACGTTTCTGTGATTCTCATAAACGTGAATACGTTTATGGAATGGCACATTTGTGAAGGGTAAACAATTTCCTCTTATGTTATAAAAAAAGCTTACACAGTCTTTAGAGACACATTTCCACATGAAATTGAAAATATCCAATTTTCCACAAGTAGCCGTGTCAGAATTCATAATACGAATCCCGAAACGTGAAACCCGAGATGTCTTCGGCTACTAAAAAAGTCATTTGGTTGCAGGCTAGTACGAAATTCTTGAGGCTCTTACTGTTAGTGCCCATAAAGGCCTTTTCAAGGGTCGCTTGTAGTCGAGTTGAACGGACCTTTCACATACCCGCTGTAACGTAAGTGTTTCATGTAAAAAAAATAAAACAGTATTTGTAGGACCTACACTAATAATATATTTAATGCTATGCATAGTATCTCGGTCTGTTCGTCTGGTAAGCCTTACGCCTAATAAACGATTACGATGACATTTGAAACGATTAAAGAACCCTGAGAAATAATAGGATACATTATATTAAGGAAAATCTTAGACCCCCACAACACACCAAATTGCAGGCAGGTTGAGTCGCAGCAACACTTGTGTGTTATAAACTTGTAGACTGTAGCACATAAGTTTACACTGTTGAATAGGATAAATATATTGCATGTATAGGTTCGTCCAAAAAAGCCTAATGATTATACACCTCTTCAGGCTAATCATTTTTACTTCATAATCAAATGATTTACAAAGTAAAAGTTTAACTTACCGAGTCCTGAAAAGCAAGGAGTAAGCTATATTTTAATTTGTTTGCCTATCCGAAACTGCTGCAAACGGTATTTGGCTTCGGAAATCAATGTTTAATCTGACCATTAAAAGATTTTAATAGTGTAAATAAAATTAAATGTTGTTGGTTAAAAATTAACGCTTGGTAAACGCTTTCTATAAGTACAGCTGGAACGATTCAATGATATTTAATATAAGTAACAACAGAAAAGAAATACTGGAAAAATCCTTCGGTGTATATATTAATAAAGAAGTCAATAAAAAGTAAAAATGTACACTAACAAATTAAAAATAAAATTCAATTTTATTTGACAGGCCCGTTGGTCGAGTGGTCGGAGACCACTAGGGGTAAATGTTTAGTGTGACAAGGGACATAATATGTACTTGAGTCATGCATATCTATATACATATTTAAGTACATCTATCCGTTAACTATAAGCATAGTTTGGAACTAAGGAATTAATGTGTCAATCTGGAGAATTTATTTATTTAGTTAGCTAGTTAATCCAATATATAATAAATTATCACGTAACATTATTGATTTTAACACGTTCTCTATGCGTGTACAATATATGACGCCCCACGTTACGGACACACAGACAACGGCTTAATCCTTTATACGCGTTATCATCTAGATAAAGATTATTATTGCAACTTGCGTAGGCGCACGCCTACGCGCAGTTTTATTAATCGCATGGGCAATGGGGAATCTATACAAATAAAAAAAATTAGTGTGTGTTTGTAATGTCAAAACAACAGTTTATTACTAAGTCCATATGAAAATATACACGGTAGGTACTTGTAACAGAGGTATTTTCTTTCCATTTAAAGTTTTTGTCATTTTGTTCTGGCTAATCTTCGAAACGGCTAAACCAATTATAACCGTACTTCCAATATTAGTTGTGTTGCAAAAATAGTTTGAAGTACCTACCTTTTTTTTTGAAAAATAAAACTAAGGCACTGCATGAAAATAAACTTTTTTTGTTAAATTTCTCGCAGACAAAGTCGCGAGCAACAGCCAGTGTTTTCAAACAACGTTATTGAAAAGATAAAGATAATAATAGATCTGTTTAATAAAGGTGGCGTTACTGTAGCCAATAAATTATAACACAAGTGCCACGTTCCGGCCTTAAGTGAGGTTACCTAGCCGCCGTCCTCGGTTTGTTGTACGGGGGAGGGGGGGCTTAGTAGTTAGAGCTGAATGTAAGAAGGACCCCGAGATGGGCCGCGACTTTTGTCTTGCCAGCCAGTCGCGGCACCGGATGCAGTTTTGCCTGCGGCTGGACTAAGATTGCCGAGGAAGAGTAGGAGCTGGGTGTTGTTGTTGCCTGCCTCTCTATCCTCGGCATCCCGGCAGGGGCGTACTGCCGATGCGATGCGGTGGGCGCGGGTGGAAGGCGGCCTCCCCGACGAGATACTCTTCTGGTCTGGGACTTAAAAATAATGTGCCAACGGTGGTTCTTGCCTAGCATGACGTAAAAGGCGACTAATGGTTTTGGTTACGTGATTGAATACAAACTAGCCACTTGTCACTACTTTTTCACAATTTTCCATCTATCCCAGCCCTAGTAGAACTAAGAAATGTATTATTCAATGGAAACAAAATTATGGCAAAACTTGTAACTGTTACTCAGATTATCTCCCAAGTTTCAGAACAAGAAACTTTTTGGGAAACTTAATTATCATCACTCCCAAATTCACTGGTTACTAAAGAATAACTAAGTAGGTACTGGTCTAACTTGTAATTTGATTAAATTAGTTTAATTTTATAGTTGACTGTACTTATAGTTATCTTTTGTTGTCAGTTTCATATCATAGCATCATAGTATTTAAGAGTTTAATGGTACATGGGTACCAATCAACAATTGACAACAGAAGAGGCTGAACATATGTATACGTTAGTATATCCATTGAAGTAAAGGTAAAAAAATATTTTTTTCCTAACCGTATGTAACATGGCTAAGACGAGATTTTTACCTATTTAGCCAGTTTTGGGGTATCTATCAAGACACATACTTTTTTGATACCGAATTTCATTTCACAGAAAAAATGTATCGCAATTGTTTTGTTAAGCAGCATAACGATATATCAAACTAATGTTTCATAGAATTATTAAGTTATCGATAAAACCATTCATAAAAACATGTTTCAATGTGTAACGGTTCCTATAGCATTTTTTCCTCAAATAACTTTTAATCGCCGTAACGTTTCATCGAAAAATGCATTTACGTTGGTAAATGCATCTTTCGATGAAACGTTACGGAGTTATAAACTGTGTTTTATTTTGCTATCATTAATAATTTAGATGCAACTAATATTGCAAGATATTAAATAAATACTTAAAATCCAAATTATGAGAGATATACAAACATGCGAATGCAAGTAAACAGGCATGCATGCATGCATGAAAGCAAGCAGGCATGCAGCAAGTGCGCATGCATGCAAGTAAGCACATGCATGCATACGCATGTAAGTAAGGAGGCATGCATGCATGCATTAATGCATGCAAGCAAGCAAGCAGGCATGCATTAATGCATGCATGCAGCAAGCAAGCAGACATGCATGCAAGCATGCAGGCATGCATGCAGCAAGCAAGCAAGCAGACATGCATGCAGCAAGCAAGCAAGCAAGCAGGCATGCAAACAAGCGGCATGCATTAGGATTTCCTCGTCTCCGGCGCTGCGGGAATAGCAGCCTCGTCGCCCTTGCGTAACAAGGCACAATCACCCAAGCTCGCCTACGCAGCTTCGGCTTGCTGGTCGCCTTGGGCGACTAGCCTCAGCCGCTACGGCTCGCGCGGGTGCCTGCACCTTGTTACAGCGGGCAGAGGCTGCTCTCCCTCCGCGCCTCCGGCTTTTGAATTACACTCTAGTATCGGGCAGACTAGTACCACGGCGAGGAGACCACGGCGAATCGGGATTAACGCAGTTTATTTATTATATCAATATTTTTTAAAGCATCACTTATATCAGTTATGCTTTAAATTGGCTATGAATAAAGTATGCAATATAATATTAGTAACAAAAATCGTTCGGCAATACGAACTTTAGTGAAGTAAAATTGGATGTTTCAACAATTCTGCATATTGAAACTTACGTGGAAATAAAATTATGGGTAACAAAATAGTAAACTAACATTACTTCGATAAAATACATAATATATGAAAAGAAGTAACGATGAAGTAAGTTTGTAGATAATAAGCATTCGACCAAATGAAATTGTAATGTAACATGATTCTATAATATGTTGAATATTGTTTAGAAACATCTGCGAATGGTTTTATGGGAATTGAAAATCGTTGAAGAAAATTGCGATTAAGTGATGGGTTCCCCCAGTTTTGATTCCAATATATACTTACTAATTTATTTTAAAAAGATAGACAGCTAAAGTCAAAGTCAAAGTCAACATATTCTTTATTTATAACTTAAATAAATAAAGAATATTTTGACAAAGAATCACTTATAAATCGTCAAAACCAGTTGAAAGAGATATGATTCTACCACCGGCTAGGTACTTAAACATTTATATTCAAGTTTCAGATGAGTTATTAAAATATTATTGTGGTATTTTTATAATATTATATGACAAGACCAAAATACGCCCTCTGATTTATTAGCGTACAATTCAATTTGCAAATTAAAAGCTGAACCTGCCATATTTCAGTAAAAATTAAATATACTCGTAATTTCTATAAACACCTTAAAATCTTCAAGAAATTTCGCGTAAATTACAAGTGAGTGAATGTGACTTGTACTGGAACTAACTTAAGCTAGTGTTGGCCGACTGTTTGCCTATCCTCTAAATAAGTCAGAAGCAAGCGTGTTCAGGTAGCTTGCGTGCTTTGTTTAAGATACTAGAAGTACAATGTTATCGACCAAAGACTTGCGGCATATACCTAGTTAATCTTAATAGATCCTCAGGGCTAACCTGTCTATTTTAGAGGAAAATGCTTTTTGTGTTTCTTGAGGCACGAAAATCTACCCCGGGCTGTAAAAACGGGCCGTATGTAGAATCGAACTTCTACTTAATTATTAAAATAAAGAAAATTACTAATTAATGACAGTTGAATTTTAACCACTGAGCAACAACTGTCATAAATTTAAAATATTTATTTTGCATCTAATTAACAATTCGTGACATGACTCCTTACATTAACACAATTCACCCCCCCTCCCCCCTTTTAGTTGTCTATAAGGGCCTCCAATAGATTCATTCCTCACACCTTGAAATCTACCGAAAACAAACAATAACCGTTATAAATCAAACAGATTGAGAACCTCTGGAAAACAAAAAAACCTCAAAAGAATAGCAGATATCTGAATTCATCCGTACCATAGGAGCGAAACAATATTTTCTTTATCCCCTCCAATACATACGCCTTGAACAGAAATTTATTGTTCAGTATTTCAAAGGATTTCGGTAACGTCTGTTCGACGACTTGGCCGTGCATTATGGATGAGGTCAAGCCCCAAATTCAGAACAGTCGCAGTGCGGCCCATGGTTGAGGATGCCTTTCAACTACAGGACAAACCGCTAAGACTATTGTCGGGTTTGCAAACCCGAACTCAAGGCGCCCGGGGACAGATCACAGCTGATATTGAGCCAATCAATTGAATGTTCTCTGTGCAGTGTCAAAAGGATGATATAATAAAGATAAAGGGTTGCATGTATTATTGATATTATCAGCACTTTAAAGACTTTGAAGAAATTGTATATCTATAATTTCGGTGAGGACAGACACTGTGTTCATCAGACCTTACTCAGGTTTGAACACCCCAATAGATCTTTAAAATTAGTCCGGATTTAAGCCGCTATATTGTAAAGAAAAATATAGTAAGGATGTCCTGTGCAGATGCACATACAAACACTTTGGATCAATTTGTCTGGTTTCACTGTTAAAATGCTTTAAAAGCAGGCAGCAGTCACTTCAATGCATCTTTTAATGTCACAGGCCAAACGTATTACGGTTATAAACACGATACAACGCTAGGTAGATAATAATTACGTGTAGATACATAAATCTCTTCCAATATGTATTTTGCCAGGGCAAATTGAATACTCCGACATGATCGCTATCGAGAGGAACGTGTAAACTATATTTTAAAAAAATCGAGCAATGGAAGATATCGTACATGTCGATAAACAATTTTAAATAACATGCTTTATTCACGACAGCCAATCTAATATTTAGCCTATTGATGAGAACATTTTCAATCATTTTTTATGGATACTAATAATTATCGCAACTGTTTTGACATTCAAATTACCTATTTTTAATTTTATAAGTTCTGGTATCAAGTATCAACAGAATCTTTAATTTACGTAGACTAGAATAGACTTTGACCGAGTAGTGAAAGTCTATAAATGACGTAAATGAAATCAATATTTAAATAGTATTAGTATCTATGTAGGTATTCGTATTCATATCGTGATACCGTTACATTCTTTATTATCACGGCAGTATTAGGCAATCAATAATGTATCCTAAAGTAAAAAAATCATTTGATTCTGATTTTACCATATTTCCCAACATAATGGTTTCTGTCTTTTAATATTACTTCAACCTTTTGACCAAACGAAAAGAGTGAACAATACTAATGTACCTACCTATTATCAAGTCTCAAGTCATGTCTAAGCATCTTATTTATACTTAATAAGGATCGTAGTGAACAATGAATTTCTTATAGCCGTACCCTCCCCTTGAACTAATTGGTCGTTCCATAGTGGCCGGCTGTAATGTCTATGTAATTTATTTATTCATGGACTCCAAAAGTACCCTAGGAAAGTTTTCATACCACCGTGCCTATACACCTAAACCCCATTAGTTCTGCCCTTATTGTCATGGCAAGCGGTGATATCGCGACTTGTTTTGATATCAAAACTAGGGGTGCCGGTTTAAGATCGAATAAGCCTAATATCGTGTGACAACTTCAATTCTAAATTTAAGCATGTAACGAATAGTAGTATCTATACAATCTGTACCTTTTATCCCATAACTTTAAGAGGATATTCTATGAATAAAATTAATACAAAAAGTCCCAAGAACAAGTGTCCTTAAACGCATAGTTTAGAAGTTATCTTAATTAAATTAGTTAAAAAATTTTTACGTGTATACAGGCGATCTCGAGGTCAATATGTTGGGCTTGATGTATTTCATTGATGAGTAAGTCATTCATAATTTCAGATTTGAAAATACAATGTTGTCATGATCAAGTAAAGGTGTTTTATATTGGTGGTCGATGTTTTGAATGAAAAAATTTAAATTTGAAAAAGTAATGAATTGAAAAATAATTCAAATGCCGTTGGGTTCTTTTACGTGGTCTCGTTTATACCTACCTTAAAGTTATGGGATATCAAAAGGAACAGGTTGTATAAAATAAGAAAATATTACGTACCAATATCCGAAATTTTAAGCGGATTTATTAGTGTTTGGCGATTGTATTTGAGCACCTCATTAATTCTAACTTTTTCACTAATAATCAAAACAAAAAAGAAGATCAAATAATATATTTTCTCCTCAACTACCTAGCAAAAACTTTCGTACGGCAAATATCCTGACCAAAATACGTGACCTATACTTTTTTGCTTTGCTTATGAAAATTTACCTTTTTTGTATTTTTTTCTATATGAATATGTGTCTGCGACGTCGAATTTTAAATAGATCCTTCATGTTTGATTCAAATGGATCGATGTAGCGATTTTGGTTAGGATGTAGCCATCTAGTCGATACAGCCCTAGTCGATACAGAATCGGTTTTATTTTTACAGACATCCATGCTCCACATTACTATACGGATGGCAAAATATCAATGCTTAGGATACCAAGATTGATAGATTGACATTTGATGGTAATTAAAAAAATTAATGGTTTCGAGATCATAATGGCTAGAAACAAAAACATCGAAGTGAACAACATGATCGTTCTAAGGCAGGATCGTAATAAGTTTTAAAGTCGTAATTTTTATTATGTTGTCAACTGGGAGTGGGATAGTCATTACTTAAGCGGAGTGTATTTGAAAAGGTGAGCCAGTGTTATTCAATAGTTGCTCTCGGAATAACAACGGTACGACTCTTCTAAGAACAGGTCTTATGATGAGTCAATTAAGAATAAAGATTGTTAACACCATGGTTAGACCTTAGACCTTAAAATCTGACTTTAAGGTCTAAGGTCTAACCATGGTGTTGGACGAAATATAAGTTATTCCATATATATCAACATGCCATCATTTTCTATATTCGAATTACAATTATTAAACACAAATATATTTTGAATTTTTTAATCATATGTACTCTTCCACTATGTTCATAAAACCAATTTTAATGATAATTAAAAACAGTATATTTTTGTTTGATTCAGTATTTAATAAGTATCTTTAAGTTTTAATACTTTTTCTATAACTTTTATACGTGCTTTGATACTGATTTGAATCCTTAAAATACCATACTTACTCGCTTATTAATAAATACTTTTATATCCTAACATTGATAAATTATTTAACGAACAATCTTTATTCTTAATTGACTCATCATAAGACCTGTTCTTAGAAGAGTCGTACCGTTGTTATTCCGAGGGCAACTATTGAATAACACTGGCTCACCTTTTCAAATACACTCCGCTTAAGTAATGACCATCCCACTCCCAGTTGACAACATAATAAAAATTACGACTTTAAAACTTATTACGATCCTGCCTTAGAACGATCATGTTGTTCACTTCGATGTTTTTGTTTCTAGCCATTATGATCTCGAAACCATTAATTTTTTTAATTACCATCAAATGTCAATCTATCAATCTTGGTATCCTAAGCATTGATATTTTGCCATCCGTATAGTAATGTGGAGCATGGATGTCTGTAAAAATAAAACCGATTCTGTATCGACTAGGGCTGTATCGACTAGATGGCTACCTTATGGTAGATGGATGGATACCTTAAAATCTGACTTTAAGGTCTAAGGTCTAACCATGGTGTTGGACGAAATATAAGTTATTCCATATATATCAACATGCCATCATTTTCTATATTCGAATTATAATTATTAAACACAAATATATTTTGAATTTTTTAATCATATGTACTCTTCCACTATGTTCATAAAACCAATTTTAATGATAACAGTCAAAACGAAGGGTAAACGAAATGTGCGTGGTTTCAACGCCAGTTTCAATGTTTCATTCGAGTTTGCCGTGCTGCATTATTTTTGTTCTAATGCGCTTATTCATATACGAGAGAGCAAAGTGAGGTCCGACAGGTGGCTGAAAACACAGAAAACATTTCAGTAAAGCCCCTAAGGATGAGTACCATCTCAGCCGAGAGAGTGGGGACCAACGCAGTTTTATTTTGTTAGAAATCCTATTTCATTCGAGCATTCCTCGTCTGAATGCTACGTTACCTTCGTGGGATACAAAATTGTATTGCGGTTATTTTTTTAATTGGCTTCGGATTTCCAATGAAACGAAATCCGGTTGCTGGTCGATTCATTGCATGAAGTAAGGGCTTACGAGTTTGAATATCTATAATAGTATTGATTCTTATGTGCTTCAGAGGCATATTCTTTATATTAGGGTAATTTGAAAACATTCTAATGAATACTAAGTTTAGCTTAGTTTAGTCAGCGATCATAATAGAATAGTAATCTTTGTCGGATAAAAATTATAGTTGTGTTAATCTACATCAATCTAAATGCTAATTGTTCTACTGAATAAGTTCAATAGTCAGTTACATTACTATCCTCACAAATATATTTAGAAAAATACACATTGCATCGAATGTACTAGATACATGCAATTTATTCGGACTAGAACACTATGTCAGGGGCCTTTGTGTAAATAGAACGTAAAAATAGTTGCCTGCAACATCTAAAAGCACGGATCCCTCTCGTAACTAGAAATAAACTGGGTGAAACGGTTAGCTGACACACGACGTCGATTGTGGTCACACAATGATAAGATATTTATGAAATGACGGGCGCGCATGCAATGGAAGCACGAACGGTATTGACAATTGCGGTGGGAACGGCAAATATGATCATAAACGAAGATATAGCGGCGCATTTTCATGATAGCCTTCCATTGTGGTTGACGCTTGATTTACAAATATCCGATTCAGCTGTGAATGCACATTACATTAACTACTATACTGTGCTATAGAAAGTGCATTTTATGTGAGCACCGCTGTGTTATGTGCACTTCACAGTGCAGAATGGTATAGCATCGGTTACAGCCGTCCAGGAAGACAAAGTAGGAGTAAAATTACTCATTCCATAAATGTATATGTCGGGTATATGCCCCCCTTCACCAAATTTACCTCCGTTATTTCAACTACCCTATAATTTTTAGCATTCATTTTCTGAAGAAATGTCACCATTTCCAAATATACTCTTACGCAAAAAGAGGGAGCTCCTTAATTATTATCCTCAATTATACACACTTACATTTACTGTCTAGGTATTGATGATATTGAATGGCTGCCAATATTAATCAAGAAATCATGTATTGACAAGATTTGCGTTGTCTATCGGCACAATAGCGGTCACTAGAGTATCACAGATCGATTATACACGTATACCAACATAGAACTGTTTAATAAGTTCTCGTAATCTGAAAATATACCTATGCCCGCCGGAGGAGCCCAAGGATCAAGGCTTTTAACCTCTTGACCAAAAATTAATTTGAGTTGGGTATGATGGAATATTGTGCAAAAGAAGGTACAAATAGCTATCTCATCGCCTACACATTTAATTAATATTATTTTATACTATAACGTCTCGGTAGTAGTATCTTTAACTTTCTTCAGACCGAAAGAAATCGTAGATTAAATTAACGAGGAGGAGAAAATTTTAATGGATTCCAATGTCTAATTTATATGATTCGAAATAGCAGTTGAACTTATTTATATCCAAAATATTAATACACCGTTTAAGAACGCATAAAAATTATTAGGACTTACGACTATTAACCTGGACTATCAGAGTAAAATCTCCGCATGCGAGCTTCATATTTCTCTGTCATTAAAGTTTCCCTTTGATGTGACATGATAGATTTGATCTCGACCCTGCGCCTGGGCGTCACAAGCAGGAGGTGAAAACTAAAAATATTTGTCGAGTCTCGGCTGCCGGAACGCTTCGTCAAATTAACCTTGTCTTAGACTTGATCGTGATCTTGACAACGATCACGATTATAAATAGTTAAGCAGTTACTAGAAGCGATGATTTTTAGGGCTTGGTAGCCTAATTTTGCAGTGCTGCAAAGTATGTGTTATGACAAGTTTTGTCAGAAAGATATGAATATAATACCTTCCTACACATAATTTACAGTTATATAAGTGAAACCAGATGATGTTGTTTTTTATAGTATACCTCTAAATCTACTAGATGTACCTTGAACAAAAAAAAAGTTTTGAAACAAACACTGACTTATTGTAAGCTGCTTGTGTAGTTAGTGTTATGTTTATATTTTGGAAACACAAACTATTTGAATAAAAATATCCCCTGAGACAACTATATGAGACTTGTGATAGGCAATGGACATATTTTGGAGCAAATTATTACTGATAATGGTCTTTGTTATTGAATAAAAGAGATCTTGAAATGTGTATAAGACATTTAAAAAAATATCGCCTTGTTGGCATCAACTAAGATATCCTAAATTAATATAAAAAAATAATATACATCGATCTGATTTGTTTTATAAACTAAAATTCAGCCCCAAGACATTTTAGAAGAAACGGTAACTATGTATGTTTGAGTCTGGAACCATTATCAACACATTCATCAACCACGAATCTTAACCATGTGTCGCCAGCCACATCTAGTGAAGCGTCTGGTTTCTACACGACATTTGGTATTGGCCACGCTGGTTATCGCATCTGGCAGCCGCCCAGATGGGAAGCAGATAGCTGACGAACGCACCTCCTCGAGTTATAAATCCGTGGCGACAACCGGTATTTTGGCATTTCCTTGCTCCACGTTTGTTCGCTTTTAATTTATCGCTCGGCCATTCGACACTTAAAATCGTGTTTACGAGAACATTCTCAAATTGTTTCAGATCGCACATACAGGCTAATAGGAAGTTCTTTTATTCTTATAATTACAGGCCGTTATACGCTATTAAACTCTTTGTTTTGGCCCCGGATCCAGCAAAATGATTGTTATTTTAAACGTATCTAAATTTATTACGAGCAATTTAATTTGAATACAATAAATATGTTAACTGTGTATGTATCTGAATATAGCAGTGATATCTAGTCTTAAGTGTAGATTAAGGTCCCATATTGGTCTGGGACTTGGCCCATGTTAATCTGGGACAAAAAAAAGAATGTGCCAACTGTGGTTCTTGCCTATCATGTCGTAAAAGGCGACTAATGGTTTACGGGCTTTTGGGTATGTGACTGAGTTTTTCACAGCTTTTCATCCAACCCAGCCTACTGTCCCATGTTGGTCTGGGACTTGAAAAGAATATGCCAATTGTGGTTCTTGCCTAGCATGTCGTAAAGGGCGACTAATGGTATATCGGGTTTTGGGTGTGTGATTGTGTAGGCGACAGGTTAGCCGCTTGTCACTGCTTTTTCACAATTTTCCATCTAACCCAGCCCGGCTTTATTTTTGGCTAAATGTGGTTGAAGGGGCATGCTGCCCCTTTGACTCTGCCTACCCCTTCAGGGATTATGGGCGTGATGTTATATATGTATGTAAGTGTAGATTAATTAAGTTTACAAAATTGTATAATTGGCATTTAAAAGAGTAACTATCGAGTTTCTTGCCGGTTTCTTCTCGATAGAATCTACCTCCGAACCGGTGGTAGTATTCTTTTTTGTATATTGACTATTTATAAGGGCTTTCTTGAAGCCTATATAAATAAAGATATTTTGAATTTGAATTTGAATTTAAATAAAAGGCTATACGAAGAAAAAATTATGCTGTAGATATTGATCGCGAACATGTTTTCCTACTGCAGCGGTGACAGGCTAGGTGAGGGATCGACGGAATGCTTACAGGCGTTGAGAGGCGTATACTTTTGATGATGACAATATGAGTGAGGATTATTATTGCACCTTCAAAACTTCTCATGTACATGTAATCATTTATTCAATCTTAAAAATGGTTCTACCAATATTTAACCACAAATAATTGTGATTTTTTTCCTTCCGTTTAAATATTTATTATTGTAACTGAAGGCACTAAAATGAGTTTTATAGATCGTTTCTTTCTTGGAATAAATTAATTTTCCATTTTGAAGTTTTAATTTTCTAATAAGATAAAAGTGTCTTTAACGAATAATTGGTTTCGATTTCATCCGTTCTATAAAAGATGTAGGAATTTATTTTAAATCCAAAAAAATAATATTTTACGACTTATAGTAAAATGTAGTAAAAAATTATTTTGAGTTAAGGAAGTAAAACCCGCCGCATTGGTCTATTGTTAATAAGCCCTCAAGAGCAGTAAAATCATTGTCGTACATCAAGCCTTAGAGATTTTTAGAGATTAGATAGGTACCCTTGTTATACCTTTGCTCTAAGACAATAGTGTCACCTGATCAAAGATCTCGTAATATCTCGCCTATCGTTTCAAAACCTTCAGAGCCTAATCAAACAATGGATCTGCTGTCACATTAATTAGTCATTAAAATGGTCTGAATAAGCTGCAAATCATTGTCGATAACTAATTGAAAATGGTCACGCAACAACATTAGATAAGAAATTTTAATGAATACATCTGATCATCGGAAGGAGATTGGGTCTCGCACTAAACGATGACTCTTTAGAGCTTTTAATAATAAAGTTCTTGGATATATTTACTATTAATTTCATTATATTCGTCAAGTTAAAGCTCTTCCATCTGAGAAGAAATCGCAGCATTTTTGGAACGATTCACCGTCACTATGAGAAATCATTTCCTAACGCAATACAGTTTCAGCCAGTAGAATCGCGTCTAGTAATTGATGAACGTACTCAATAAGACAATCGCGTAATATTTACGCACAGAAAAAGAAAGACAAATGCGTGATTTCGAGTCTATGTAGAAGGTTTTTCAACCAAGGAAAGGAAAGTAAAGGTGAATGTAAACCATAAAAAAAATATTTTATAAGACATAGTTATACAACAAGTGCAAATGCACATTTGTTGTAAATTGTACAGCAATTTAAATAATCTGGACTTATCACAAATTATATGACATGTTACTTAATAACAACTTTATAAGAAAAAAAAAGGTAAGTAGTCGAAGATTCTCTTTTCCCCAAGATCTATAAATCAGAAACCAAACAAAAACATAAAGGGTACGCAAAACAGAGTGACGACTGTCGACCCGGGGTGATCCAAGACAGTTATCGGCTAATGACATTTCGGGCGGCCAATTTGAGAGGATGACGGGTAAGCTGTCTCAATCCCGGCTTGATAATAACCCCCTGCTCCACCCCGCCTATTATACGGAGTGCCCGGACGGCCGGCATAATTAGCGAAATCGTACAACCTACTAATGAATTTCCGACCACTGTTGAAATAATTAACGCGTCTCTCGACCGTCTCAAGTGTTTTTGGCGTCAGTTTCGAAGGGGAAATAAAAATGGCGTCATAAAAGTGTCATGAAGACCAATTGGATGAAATTTAATTATGCACTTCTGATTTGTGAGTTCTTTCCGTAATTACAAATCGTGCTTGCTAAATCATTTGCATGAATCCTTTTGTGAAAAATTTCCACGTTTAGCAAGTAAGTAATTGGTATTTTGACAACCATATTATAAGAAAAATTATAAGTCTATTACATATTCAAACGAGCATGAATTAATAGTTCTCACAACATAAGGATTATTGAAAATGTCGCCCCTTCCCTATAAACAAAAACGCATGCCCCACATATTTTTAAAAATAAAAATTGGCAGCAACTCATATATATTGGTCGATGGCTTTCCATAGGTATGGGCCTCATTGGCCTATTAGAAACCGCCCTTTACATTAATTTTACCTGGCATCTTAAAATAACAGCAAGACGAACAACATCGCAACACTTAAAAGATCTTCTAAAGATCGTTAAATTCGTTTTTTTTTCTTTTAAACTTGCCACTTTCCAGACATCAATTTAGAAATTCTAGAAAAGAAATGGCTACCATATTTTAGTATATTAAAGTTTCAATCATGAATTGTCAAAGTAATCAATAATAATTGGTGCGGTAATTAGACAAAGTATTTCTGAAGTTTAATGAAAATTCACAGTAACGCACCTGTCGTCACTTGATCTTTGAAATCGTCTTATCCATTTTTTTTTATATCTGTTGATGATTTTCCATAGGTATTTGGTCTTATTGGCCTATTAGAAGACACCGAAGCACTACTTATATGATTTTTTATTGGCACCTCAAAATAGCAGCAAGATGAACAAACAACGAAACACAAGAGAAATTTTAGATATTTTTTTTTATTATATATGTCGCAGACAATTTGTATGATTCGGCATTTTACAAACGGCGTCGTCCGTTGAAAAACGCTTGCTGTTTTGAAATATGCCGAAGGCAAAATGTATATTGCGGTAATTATATAGTTTGGCGCAAGTATTTAGTTTAGGTCAGGTTAGGTAGTAGTTAAAATAATAGGTACGACGACGAGCGAAGCGAGGAGGTGTGTTAGGTACAACTGCGACCCTACGGCCAGAACCGAAGAAGAACAACCAATGTCAAAATTATAACAACCGATTGAATGAGTCGCCAATTTGGCTTCGGCATATTTCAAAACAGAGCAAGCGTTTTTAAACGGACGACGCCGTTTGTAAAATGCCGAATCATACGAATTGCCTGCGACATATACACTGGCCCGTTTAAGACATTAAATCGAAAGATTCTAGCAAGAAATAAAAAATGGCTCCCATGTGTCAGTTTAAAAAGTTTTAATCATGAATTCTTTATTTAGTAAAGCAGTGTACCTTTTTATAGACGAAGTATTTCTAAAGTCTAATGCAAATTTACAGTAAGGCACCTGCCGTCTCTTGATCTTTGAAATTCAAATCATCCATTTTTATAAACTTTGCAATAAACCACTTTGTTTGAAAATTCAACGTGCTCGTTGAAATTCGAACCGAGTGAGAAATTGCAGCACAAAATAGTGATTTCAAATTATTCTATGATATTTATCAACTGGATTTACTTTGAGAGGTTTCTAGTGAGAAAATAGCATCTTCCAAACCGTTGCCTTAAAGACTTGCACGGCTGAGCTACCTGGATTCAAAGAAAATGTGCATAAACATTTTCTCAAAGAAAATACACTTAAAAGTAAAGGAAACTCAAAGCAAAAGTAGGTGTTTAAGCAAACTTTAAAGTTATTATGTTATTATTGATAAGAAGTTATAAATGCTGTTTCCCATTTATTTCTAATAAAAAAGAATTATTGATCGATTACCCTATTTTCTAACAGTGTTTTTCCTTTGAGAGGATGTTTTTTACGTAAAATACGTTTAAATAGCGCATATGACCATTGTAACAAATATAAATTGATAACAACGTACTGCAATATTTTTCATTAAATAAATTGTACTAATATAAATTTACTAAATCTATTTAATGTACCTTCATAACAATTTTCTACGTTTAAATCTCTAATTAGAACTTCATATTTAATCTTAACGACTTGCTTGTTAACACAATCAATATTTAGGTTGATGAAAATTAAATGTAAGCATTTGTGATTGCTTAAGTCTGTATGGATATACCAATCCTTGAAAACGTAGGTATAAAATATTTTTGTTGAAACAAAATGTAATTAAAACTGCATGAATTCCCAAGGGCATTGAACTATAAAGTTTGAGCTGGCAAGATAGTTAGATAGTTAGAAAAGTTACACGACAGACGGAATGTACATACACCTGTAATTATACTAATTGACCCTTACAAAGAAGCAAGAGTCACCCACGTCTGTCGACAAAGTTCGAAACTTCAGGGAACACGGGTCTCCAGCAATCCTATAAATCTTTTGCAACTGTACTAATTCTATTCGCAATTCTAAATATTCTATTAACGATCCTATGTTAAGAAATAAAGCTCAGTCTTTATATATTTAATTCTTTTATCTAAAACATTTCAAGCGTGCTTAATTGAAGTAAGAAGAAATATAGTTTATAATATTATCTAAGAATATACCTATGATACCATTGTCATATAATATTTTTTTTATTAACATGTACGAGTATTAACCGGAATCTTTAGTAAAGGTAGGTTTTATTTGCGTAAACCTAATAAAAACTACTCATAATCCCTAAAGTTGGTTAATTTAAAAAAATCTGGTATAAAACTAATTTATACAGATAATTCCAGCGGTTTACAATTTACAAAAAGATGCTTAATACAAGTACTTTAACCAGTCCCACTAATCTTTATAGCATACGTAGAGATCTTTGAAAAGAAAAAAGATGCCTGAAAGAAATGGAAGCGTGGCATGCATCCTCCACTGACCTATCACCGTTGTTACAATACCAAACCCTTTTCAAAACTTATTTCACGTCCGTTAGAAACGCCAATCGTTTACCGTCCACATCCGCTTCACATTAGGCCATCAGTTTAATGTGAGCCATGGCATTTAGGGCAATTTATAGCAACCCTCTTAGTGTAAAGTTTATCATCGGGGCAATAGAAAGGCTATTAGCGGCTTAATTTGAGTGGACGAGTGCCGAACGCAATTTATCGAGCTATGTCAGCCCTCGCACCTCACTCTTTATTAGATGCCTGAACTGTAACTCTTGCTGATTAATAGCCGCCCTTATGCGAAATCGGATCCCGAAAAGGCCATTATTGAGTTCGTTTTAAATCTTCTGAATACAAAATTAAACCTCAACTCGGTTATTTTTTATTTATTTTGTGTACAATGTTAAAAGATTCTTGGTTTTTTTTAACTTTAATCTTACTTGCAAAAATCTTTTATTATCGGTGTTATGGGAAAGTGAGAAATTACATTATTTTTTCATTTTATATCTTGAATGTATAAAACAATTTCACACAAATGTTAAAATATTACATTACATTATTTTTAAAAGAACTTAAGGACGTTCTCACTGGCTATTAAGCCTTAACTTCTAATGGATTAAACAATATTACACTCCATATGGTATCATATATTTTAAATAAATGATATAAAGATATATATAAATATTAGGAACGCTTCTACAAATTCTACTAATTAACATACTTACATACATACATAACATCACGCTCATAATCCCCGAAGGGGTAGGCCTCTGCCTACCCCTTCGGGGATTATGAGCGTGGGGTCAAAGGGCGTCAAAGGGGTAGCAGGCCCCTCCAACCACATTCAGCCAAAAATAAAACTGGGCTTGGTTACATCCAAAACTTTGAAAAAGTAGTTACAAGTGGCTAGCTTGTCACCTACACAATCACATACCCAAAACCCGATATACCATTAGTCGTCTTTTCGACATGCTAGGCAAGAAACACAGTTGGCACATTCTTTTTTAATCCCAGACTAATATGGGACAATGGGCTGGGTTAGATGGAAAATTGTAAAGTAGTAGTGACAAGGCTTGTCGCCTACACAATCACACACCCAAAACCATGGGGTTTTGGGTGTGTGATTTGGTATATGGATACCATTGATCGCCTTTTACGACATGCTAGGCAAAAAAACACAGTTAGCACATTCTTTTTAAGCCCTAGACTAACATGGGATAGTAATTAACGTATTAGCATTTTGATAAAATGAGAAACAATAATTCTATCATGTTCTTATCGTCGCTGGAAATAACTTTTTTTACATGTCACCAATACATAACGGGAAGAATAAAAAATACATAATCAAATGAACAGGGAAACACAAATGTATTAATTCTTTCAACAAAACAATTGATGAAACACTATCGGCATTGGCGCGCTAATGCAAAAACAGAATTGTATTGTTACACACGGTGAAGCTAACATAAAATCAATACTGCAATCCAAAGCACTGGTCAAATTCAATTGAATCGAATACAATAGCTACTTGTTACAGACGGAACATAAAACATTGTTTGTGTGAACGCCCGCCTAAATGATCGAAGCTTTAACTGACTTGAATGATCGATATCACTACAGGTTGAGCGATAATCACCAGACCAGCTGAATCAAAGATTATAGAAGAGGCGTTAATTGACAATAATGTAATGATAGAAATGGTATCCTTATTTCAAGTACAATTTTCACAATTTTCCATCTAACCCAGCCCATTGTCCCATGTTGGTCTGGGACTTAAAAATAATGTACCAACGGTGTTTCTTAGACAGCATGTCGTAAAGGACGACAAATGTGATTGTGTAGGCGACGAGTTAGCCACTTTTCATCTAACCCAGCCCAGTTTTGTTTTCGGCTGAATGTGGCTAAAGGGGCCTGCTGCCCCTTTGACTCTGCCTACCCCTTGGATTATGGGCGTGATGTTATGTATGTATTGTCTGTATGTAAGTACAATCCGCCTTGGATTCCTTGAGTTGATATATCCAAACATTAATTAGTATCCAGTAACAACTGGAGATGGGTGGAGAGGCCCTATTATCTTGCGTTTTCAGGGGCCCCTTTAGAGGCCATTTTAGATCGAGCTATACGAACAGGTGCCTGAAGAATGTGGTCTCGCTGATATATCTTTGCTCACAGGATGTAGAATACCTTATATGTACAAAAACATAAAATTAGACACTTCCACATAAACATTCCACAACCCTAAAAAACCTTCAGACTAAATACCACGCAAGCGAAGCTATAAACAAAAGGTAATAATATAACTTATATATAATCTTCCTCTACATAACTATAACATCCATAAAAATCGAGCTGATTCTTTTCAACTGCGTTTAAATTATCTACCAAAGCTAATTATGCATTCATATTTTTCCTCATAAAATGTCAAACTTATTTTTTCCAACGTACATTTCGTAATCTGTTTAAATGTTACCATTACAAAATCTAGATCCACTTAAATTTAACGCGAATTAATGAAAGGGATATTTCCAATTTATATTTTCTGCCCCGCACTTAGTTTCGACGTTATTACTTTTCATGCTAATTGGCACAAATTAATCCCCTTTGTCGATATCAAATAATCTTTGTAAATAAATCGAACATTTATTTTATCGACATTTGAGGAATATTTAAAAAAAATGGATTCAACCAAAAGTCAAATAATATTATTAATACTTGATCGTTATACTATGGACTTGTATGCGAAATAGCCATTGCTACATTGAGCTGAGCGTATAGAAAGTAAAAAAAAAAACAAAATTCTTTAAATTATTTCCTTAGAATAATGAGTTAATTAAGTGATTTTGGATAAACTAAAAATAACCTTGTATATGCGTAGGTAAGTACTTTTTGTCATCTTCTAGAAGCTTTAGACATGATAAGTGCAGAGACTATCGTGCTATGATTTTTTCAAGATATATCCTTTTTTAAGGTTTACAGTTCTGGCGTACTAAATTTCATTGAAATGAAATGAAATGATCTTTATTTATACAAGATGCATTCAAACCACTCTCCAAATTTGTTATAGGCCTTAGGTTACGTTAATATATCACATTTATGAAAAAAAAATAGTAGGTAAGATTTCAATAAAATATCTTGTGCGGCGGCGGGCGGTAGCGTCTACAAACGTATGTTTTTTAAAGATAACTTTGTTATGACTTATCTCTATATTTTTGTACTAGGTAACATTAAAAGAAAAAACATGTAAGTATATCGTTATTTTCCCTAACAATTGCCATATTTGTAGAGTGGTTTTAATTGCATCTTGTATAGACTTCAAACAAGCACTTATAAATCGTCAGAACAAAATAAATATAAATCGGTTCAAAAATCAGATTCTACCGACAAGAAATCGGCAAGAAACTCGATAGTTACTCTTTAAAATGCCAAGTCTTAATAGCTATTATGTAGTAACAATTTATTAGTCAAGTTAAATCTATCAGTGCAAGCGAACAGTTTATTCTGAGACTAGCCATATATCATATATTACCTTATAGTAGCCCTTTTTAATTAAACCAGTTTTAATATATAACTTAAACTTATGCATCGGTAGCTATCTATACACTATCAACATTTTTAATAAGCTGTCACAAAGTCTATACTTTGTGACAGCTTATTAAAAATGTTGATACTCAGACCAATAAAGGAATTACCACTCCTAGGGAGTCTATAACTTTAAACAGCAAGCTGGTGTTTTTTCCTAGTATTAAAAGTATGTGTATCTGATTTTTTAACAAACATGTGTATGTGTTTGTACACATGCATGATACAGGCTAGAATGAACTGCGAGGCTATTGTTAAAATATTATTAGAATCGATTTTGTGGTAAGGGCGTGAAAAGTAACAAGCAAAGCCTTCCACAAATTGTTTATTTTATAGTATTAATCAGAATTTTACGTTGTATCTGACCAAACATTATTCAATTCCCAATAACTTTAAATAGCTTGCAAAAAGTTTGCCTTAGCACACTACGTTTCAATTATACTATACCCTTGAATTTTTGATATTTGGTTCAATTCAAATTTTCCATGGTTTGTCTAGCATAAGAAATGTTAGCCAATCAAAAGTTAATTGAAACCAAACAATAGAAAGACAGTAATGGCGGTATGTAGCCCCAATCGATAGAACTGAAATTTCCGCTTCTCAAACTTATTAATATTTTACATAATGCCAACCATATTTGATTTGTAAGCTAAACGGACTATTAGACGCGGTTCAACGGACGCCGGTTATTATTACTTAGTGTCTATCGATTGACGCATTACAGCACTACAGCTTAGTAGGGTTTCAAAGAACTTTTCAACTGAAAGGATTATAAGTAGGTAATGCTCAGTTGAGTATGCTAGTGTCTACTTAATTTCTTTTTAAATAGTCTAAGTAAACTGAATAAAATTTAACACAACAAAGTCTTAATTAATCGTTAAAAAATAAAGTTTTTCGCAGAAATTCGTTTGTGTACCTGAAATTCATATAAATTGTATTTTACATTTATTTTTGTTTTTCATAATCCTTTGCACAAAATGTCTTTGATTTAGGATATTTATTCTAAGTCTGTGTCATTAGTATCAAATTTTTTTGGATTAACTTAAAGTTGTTTTTTTGAGCCAAAAAAGCGTAGACATGCTTATCATAATTGTCGTTCTATGCGGGATCAAACCCACGCTCATTGAATTTGCCACGAAGTCGAAATCTTTACAGATGAGAATAACGCAGTCATCATATACCCACATTCTCCGTTTGTTCACTCAAAATGTGCAACCCTAAAGAAAACATCCAGCTAATTTTATGTCATCACACTGCATCTATACTACACCACGTCATTTCCATACGCAAGAAGGCATTCGCTGAGATCTCGCACTCCGCCTTGTCGCCTCAAGCTCCTTCGGAAATGGGGCGACTGAAGCTTCCAACAACTGCCAAGTTCTTTTTCCTTTTACAAATTGCCCCGGTCTAGTCGTCTTCGAGCGCTCCGCGAGGATTTATCTTTTCACTGCTGTTTAAAGTGTGAGGGTATTGGCGATTGATGGTTTGACATTAATGGAAGGGCATTAACTGTCGTGTAATTAAAAGTAACAGAGGTGTCAATTATTTTTATTTCGATAATGATATTAGATTATCTTGTTTCTATATTAGATTGTCTTGTTTCTATATCTTGTACTGATATATATTGTATATCTTATACTAGAATATAAGGCTGAAGAGTTTGTTTGTTTGCTTCGAATTGACAATTTTTTTTTCGTTGTATAGTTATTTTATCAAGGAAGGCTATAAACTATAATACATAAACCTTAAAGGTGGGTTAAACCGCGGCCACAGCTAGTTTAAATATGAACAAAGCAATTTGTACGTACAAATGTTTTAAATGTTTAACATTAGAAGTAATTATTACTTTCTATATCAAATTGAAAAAATCCAAGGCAGACCAAAATCAACCTAGACAAAGACACGGCCAGATTAGTTTTTCAGATAAAGGTAATGAGCTCATAGTCGCATGTGCCTGCAAAATAAACAAGGCAACAAGTGCAAAACGTTCATTTCAAGTTCCACAGAAATTTAATACTTTATTTTCCGCGTGTCTTCTGCCTGGCTGCCATTTACACATTTATTATGCAAAGACAAACATTACAAGCTATTCTCTACTAAATTATTCGTACCTACTACCGCAATGCGGGGTCTATTTTTAAAGAATTAATATGATACAATACGTGACGGGAGCAACAAAATGCTCTAATGGAATAAAAATTACTTAATCGATATCTTCCGCCCAGTGATTCCCTATAAATTGCGTAATTTAAAGCATGTAAGTACTGAAAAAAATCTTTCGGTTATCGTTATTAAATTTTCAGGTTAGTTAAACTTAATAACTTTACCTAAACTATAATTAAGATGATTTCAAATCAACACTGAGCTATGGGAAGTGTTTAACCATAAAACAATAATAAAACCACGATGTTATGTGAAATGCATTAAAATTTTACTTTTTTGGTTTGAAATCGTAATAATAAGTATGTAAATTTAGTTTGTCTTCACACCATTTTGTAAATCCAAAAGAATATATATATATGAAAAAAGTAAAAAGCATTCATTCAGTTACTAATATCATGTTTTTTATTCGAATTAATTACGGAGTTTGGAAAATACTTTTTTACTCCGTAGATGTGTATATTAAATGATTAAGAGAATCTCCCAAACTTTCTCAACATGATACGAGATGTTTTCCCCTAATGATTACACCAGAATCTCTGAGAGATACTAACTAACGAGATATAACAACGGCTAAAGGATTTCGCTTCTTAGGTAACTTCTACCAAACAAGATTAAATGTGCCGTTGGATAAATAGCGTGTATTCATCACAAATATTAAAAATATTTTTCGCAAGATATGAAATGAATACCTTGTACCGGAATGTTTTCGTACTAAATGTTTTGGAATATCTCTTGACATGTTAAATTTCAACCTATTCAAGTTGTTTCGTTTCATTTAGTATTTTGTATTCAATCTTTTTAGTTGGTAAATGGAACATAAATATCCAAAATATTTTTATTTTCATTCATACCTACCTACAGCTCAAATGATGCGAAACATGCCTATCGGCTGCTACACTGACTGACTTTTTCAAAATTCTTACTTGTTTTGTTGATCATAGATAGATTATAAATACTGATATGTAAATTTCATAGAATTTTTTTGCTGGTAAATTTCTCTAATACTTGAATGGCGGTTTGAAGATTCTGACACCAGGTTACCGCGGTTTGCGGTTAACCATACGAATGTAATATGTACATTCCTACTTGTGAAATCGTTGCGGTAGATGCAAATATATGTTGAACGTAAGGATGGCACATGAGCCTTTTTATTAAAATATATTCTGAACAATTGTACCCAAACTGTACCAAACAGTACCTACACAGAGATCAACTGTACCTAAACCCTTTGAATGTTAAGTATAAAGTCTCATATAGCTGCCATTCAGACGTCAGAATATAAATAGGTATATTCAGAATATATTTCATCAAAATATAGAGACTTCATGTTCCATCCTGATGTTCATTCACGAGTTAGTCACCTACAATTATACTATTAAATAATTAAATTAAGATTCAGAGCTGTGGAGCATAACAGAACTGTATGTGAAGAAAAAAATCTAAGTAATATACTTAAGTACTTAGTTAAATGTTATTTACATAAAATTACATACATATATGACTATCACAAGTTTGGTAAAATAAATAAATGGCACTTAGAAAGGTATTATTAGATTCAATAAAAAAAAATCCAAAGATGCAACTACGCGCAGAATGCTTGTTAAGCGGTGAAACTCGCAAAAGTTCGTTGCATGAATCCAATGCGGTTCCCAGGAACTCTAGCTTCCTCGCTTCGCAACTCGACTTTACGCCACCAGACCTCAAAAAGCCAATGGAGGTCATACAGTTTCACAACTCCACTATACATATTCGCTTCGTACAGCTTTGCTGAAATCTTACGCTTGGGTCCGTGAATCCGTAAGAATTCACTTTGCAAATTTCCATCGTTTACTGACGAATACAGCCCAAACGTGAAACGTTAAAAAGATGAAAATGTGAAATGCTTTGTCAAGCAGTCATTTTACTTTCAAATAATGCATTTCATCGCGTCGCACCGCTTTCCCGCGGCATTATCGAGTGATGCGCCATTAACTTTAGGTCTCTTCGTCAAACGCAATCAACCGCAAAAGATTGATAAATAGTGCGAAGCGATGACGGGAAAACTGCAGTTTAAAGTAAATTCATAAAATTCATAAATTTTCAAGACTGACACCAATTCCCTAGTCCCAAACTAAGCTTATGCTTGTACTATGGAAACTAGGTGAACGGATAGACATACTTAAATACGTTTATAAACATCCATGACTCGAGTACAAATGCCCATGTTCATCACGCGGAACATTTGCCCCTAGCGGGATTCGAACCCGCGACTCTCGGTTTTGTGGCCAGGGTCTCTGACCACTTGACCATCGGGCCTGTCATCAAGTAAGTATAAAACATGCCTTTATTTGGTTCTTCAATGTATTTCCCTACAAAATACGTCATTTGTTAACCATAACGCAAGTAGGATCAAATGTCAATGTACGGATTTGAAAGAAACCAACAACTCGTGATTTAGCCTATAGGGTTATTTTCCAATCAATGGTGATGAATAATGCATCATAATACTAGAAGTACATATATTAATCTGTGCTATATAGAAGATTTTATCTGCAGCAATTGATAAGCCATTACACAGCTCCTGGCTCCTTCATTTCGAATCTATCAAAGCATTACGTTTTCATAGAAATTCCTCATATTTCCTTTTTCTAAAAAAAGTACTCGAAACAGCTTTCAATGGTGTCAATAAAAAATTACAAGTAAAATACACTTATAAGAGTTTTAAAAATTAGATTGTAATCTCATCGGACCATAGTAGTAGTCGCAGTCATTGTAAAACTCTTAGTCAACGCATCTAATTATACAGGGCTGACTTAAGGCGCGGCGACGAAGGGCCCCCACTCGCTTATGCACGAGTCATCCAATTAACCGTGGTGCTCGCCGACTACGCTGAGATTCACTTAACCCCACGTACGGAGGTATTAACTCCTTGCCCTTTTGCAAATCGGTGTGACCGCATTCGCTTGTATCCTTAGACGCGCTCGGTTCCATATAACAAAGTTCGTAGCAAACACTGCACTTTTGATCTTAGGTACTGTTTGAGAGTAACATAATGCAATTTTTGGAGTAATTATTTTTATAGCTGCATTTACGCAATGCCCACTACTTAAGACGGATATTGAGTTTCGGCCGAATTGCTTGTGAATAATGAATATTTTTATACTACTTGGAACAATTTAGAGATAAACTTTAGCAAAAAGTAGGAAAAGTAATGAAAGTCATGTACACAGAACAAACCATCTATCTAAATTGCTTTGTTCTACCCCCAAGATGGCATGAAGACAAGATTGCATGTGTAAATGTGTCAAATTGTTAACAATGCATACATGCATCTAATCTCTTGTTAAGTCCAAGCATTATTTCAGTTTTTAATAATGTACATTTAAAAATACTAGATATAAATAGCTAATTACGGTTCAGATTAGGTTATCAAGACTAACTCCGAATAACTAAAAGGTTGTATTTATGAAACTCCTAATCACTGTTGTTAATACAGCGATCGGACGAAAGCCGCGCAATTAAACTTTTAATGTCTCTTCTACAAAGGCTTCGCTTCTAATTCCAGCGCCATTAAATTAGAGATATCTTTTTAATGCGGTTACTTTAACGACTCATCACGGAAGCACTTTTTGTGACAATTATATATCTAACTATATTACATAACATAACATCACGCCCATAATCCCTGAAGGGGTAAGCAGAGTTAAAGGGGCAGCAAGCCCTTTAACCACATTCAGCCAAAAAATAAAACTGGTCTAGGTTAGATGGAAAGTTGTGAAAAAGTAGTGACAAGTGGCTAGCTCGACTCGTCGCCTACACAATGTCACACCCAAAACCCGATTTACCATTACTCGCCTCTTATGACATGCTAGGCAAGAAACACAGTTAGCACATTATTTTTAAGTCCCAGACCAACATGGGACAAACTAACTTTATTTATACAAATAATATGTATATAATTACTGTACATATATATACAGTATTTAATAGCACATGCTAATTAGAATTATGTAAATATTTTACTTCAGATTTTCATCAAATAATTTATCTCACAGTGTGTTTTATACTAACTCGTAGCAATTTCACTGAATGCATATACCTACCGTATATTTTATTACATATTACAAAATAAATCTGCATTCGCATTCAAACTTTTTATATTTTAAAATTTCACAGTATAACGTCCCTATTTTATATGCTTATTGAAATTCCTTGCATGTATAAGTAGGTACATGTATATTCGAGTTATTCTAGCAAGCAAATGTAGGGATTCTTTTTTATTCTATATGGTGTTCATAACAGTACGGTTAACACAACAAAGTCAGATGTATTTTTTATATTGTAATAGAGCACTTGTTTGTTTTAAAATTAAGTAATCAGCTGTGCCTACATGTGAAGAACGGGTCACAAATATGAGTACAATATAATGGCAATTTCTAAACTTTATGAAGTGCCTTCATTATTATTATAATGATGGATAGATATTAGGGTACTATCACTCTGATCTATTTTAAAATATTAGTGAAAATGTACTTAGTATTGAACATTTCGCTAACCAAATTAGTGATGTTTAATGAATACCTATTATTATATTACACTAATTAGTTTCCGATGTTAGTAGTGCAGTGCTGTAGTATACATTACGAGTTCGATCTAATTTTTTATTCAATTCGAGGTTAAAATGCGGCGTACATTTTAGAACTCTATACTTAATTAATTAAGAAAAAGAATACTAATTAAGTTGGTTATCTGTTAAAACTTATGGACTTTTTAGCAACATCTTGTTAAAGATCTACAAATTTTAGTTATCATTGTAAAGGCTCATTTCGTTACAAACTTGTACATTTGTACAAACCAAAAAGTGCTCTAGTTTTGCTTGCATTTAAACAGATTTTTATCAAAACTTCGTAAATATAAGAACTAATGTATAATAGAAAAGAAACGAAGAGGGAAAAAATTATTCACCTTACGCCCATAAGAATGTAGCAAAACAGCCAATAGATATGTCGAAGTACAGTAACCTAAGCCCAGCTTGTAATTTAATTCGATTTATGTACTTGGAAGAATATTCAGCATTCTAATCAAAGCACTAAATAAAAACGCCTGCACACAACACCCACACGACAAAAGTCAATATCTAAATTCGGTTTAAACGCGGATTTTCTATGAAACGAATATAAATACGTAGCAAAATATCGAAGACGGCACAATTTTCCCATCCGTCCATCAATCTTACGCGTGTTGACGCTCCATCAACGAGAAAAAGAGAATTCTATAGATACCAGACAAAAATATCGCTTGTGTCAACAAACTGGACCCTAACAGACGATGCAATCACCGTTTCGATGACGAAAGTGTTACTTAACGAGAAATAAAGTTTCCCCAAAGATTAATTACTGCCATTGTTCTGCAAATTCGGTTTCACAGTATAATGCTACGTAGAGTTGGGCAATTGCTCGAAAGTTCCGGAATTTCGGCGGATTCGCTCTCTCAATTAAATCCGAAAATTGCCGGGACCGAACCTGTGGTAGTTATCGCGTAAAAATGTTTTATCACAACGCCGGTATATGAGCTTGCATTTATGATATCATATTTCCTCGTTTACCAGTTTCCAATTTACTTTTTCATGAATAGACCAAAAGTGATTGAATACCTTTGTTGGGTGAATGAAAACTCGTTACGGTTTATCCCTCTTTTTAAACAACTGCATTCGTTATTGGAAAAAGAAAAAAAAACATATGAAATAGAACGTACTCGTATCTACTCGTACGCCCAGATATATAGATTTTAGTAATCCAACAATGTATGCTGACGAGTTACAAACTCTCGAAAAACATTTCCCTTGATCGGCAGTAGGACAAAAAAATATCGTCCAATTATCTGTTATCTGTGTCTACTGCTCAAATTGCTGTATTTATTAAGGCACATGAAAAACAGTATTATGGCCTTCTTTGTCATCGTTATAGCTTCTACGACAGCTACATATTATGCTGCAGACTTTTGCCATTCAGCCCACAACATTTTGCCAACAAGACGCTAGTTTGCATTTTTTGTTCATTTTATGTAGAATAACGGGAGCCAAGTGCCATTTATGTATATAAATAATGAAAGGTCGTTGTGTATTGACCTTAAGCTTAAGTGGTGCCAAATATGCGTATTATAAAAGATGACGATAAGTAGGTAAGTTCCACGCCTCATCACCGAGGGGCGCGGTTTCAAACCCGAGTACGTACCTCTGGATTTTTCAAATCTATGTACGTGTACATACCACTAGCTCGGCGGTGAGGGAAAATTGTCTGGTTCCCCTATATTAAGGTTACGAAGAACAGATCGGCAGTCGCTTCAATGTAACTATCAGACTTGCTTAATCCTCGATCATGGTTTAAGCAGACCACGTCTAAGCACGGGACATAACGCTAGGGAGATGATGAAGTAGGTCAGTCCCAAGTCCTACTATTGGAAGACTCAATTTGACTCAAATGACTATTCCGAAATAAGCATAGTGTGCATACAGTCAAACTCTATTTATACGATCCATTATAAATCAGAATCGCTGACAACACTATTTGCATATATTATGAGGCTTCTTACACTGAGTGGCAGAATTTCAGGATTTAAATTATCAAAACACGTCACTATATAGTCCAAATTATTTTTTACAGCAACCTAATCATAGTGTTTAAGCGTCCAAAGTAACAAAACAGCCCGTTTCTTCTCCATTCACTCACTTATCTCATCTGTTCAATAATTTGCGCACTTAAGTACTATCGATACCCAACAAAGAACACACATACCAGAGTTCAGCGATGGTTACTCTGTAATCCAATCGAAGTATACCATTAACGACTGTGATACGGTATTCTAGCTGCAGGCATTAAGGCTGTAACTCTACTGACATGGAAAGATTGAGCGGGGCGAAGTGGAGCACTTTTATACGCAATTAAAATTCTTTAGACTTGTGTGGAGATAAACGCGGGCTACACGTGACACGTAGCGGAAAACAATTACGGGTTGTGATTTAGGTTTAAATTTTGTCACGGTATCTGGTATGTTTTTGGTAGGGTTAATTATCGACTGTTTTGCAATCATCACCTATATTTTCGTGTTTTTTTGTACACACATTTTAATTCGTTTTTATATGTAATTTACAGCCTACCTACATAGCAGTATATAAATAGCAAGGCAGGATGATAGAAAGCAGTCTTTTCATGGGTTCAGTATTGCTAGTCGAGTGCTAAGTACCTAATAATGTACTTTGCCATGTCGTAAAGAGGACTAATAGTGTACTGAATATTGGGTTTATGATTATGTAGTCGACGAGCTAGCCACTTATCACTACTTTTTTGAAATTTTATATCTAATGCAACTCACGTGTGGCTTAAAGAGCATATTGCTCTTTGGATTCTGCCTAAGGGGGTAGCTTATGCAACTACAACATAAAATTGTACATTAACTCAAACATGTTAAATTATTTATAATATATCATCCACACACTTAATGTAATTGATTATTATATGCAAAGTTCGTAAATTAATTACCGTTAATCAAACGGTTTCAATATAAAAACGAATACCATTGGTATTAGATGATGGTATTGGATCGGAATAGATCATAAATTTCAAATGTAAAAGGGTGTAGTACATATGTTCTTAAAACTGATTTTCATAACACAAATTTTGAACTTGATTTGAATATTTAAAAATGTCCACATTTTCTGATAAAACATCTTAGTGCAAAATCTGAAAATTAACACGAAACATTAATTCCGTTATAAATAGTGGAATCGTGTACAATGATTCCGCTACGCTTCAATGGATTCTCAGCCTAAACACAGTCTTAATCCTATTACAGCGATCACATACCGCCCCACAGTTACATATACATATGTTGATAACCACCCCAGGGTAGTTAACATATGCTGCGAATTGGGTTGAAATCGCATTGCAAGAACACGACAGTAATTATGTGTGTAATTTGAACATGGGCCCTAAAATTAGCTGGGAATTGCTCGCGTCAAGTGCGACGGGCTCAATTTGATAACTGTGGCAATACAGTCACGAATAACGCCTATTTAGGTATAAGGGAGAGTAGTTAAGAGTAATTTAAACTCTCAATGCTGAACTTTTTTTATTCCCAGCAGAACTTGTTTTACTAAAAGAGGCAGCGTTACGGCCTCTCAAGAAAATTTTAACAACGATTCTCTTAAAATCTTTCCATTGCGCCGAGTTTCTTGACCTTTCAGATTTCATTTCATAAGTTCTATATTTACTTTTGAGTAATGTGAACAACTAAACTTTTTTTATTGTTGAATAAGTTTTCAATTGGCTTACAACCAACATTACTGAGTTTAACAAGTACTTTATGAACGTGCTTTTTTTGGGCTTAACATTTTAGATCCAAATAGACACAAATGTTAATCAAAAATTCTAAGAAATAACATCGGCTATTTATGTATGGCCGAAAGGTCAGCCTTATAATAACAAATATCGGTATGTGCTACATTTGTTAAGGTTATAGGTATATTATAGATAGAAATCTAACCTTTCAGTGTGTCATTTAGAGATATATCCTCATTTTCTTCTATTGAACCTCAACCTATTCTTGGAGACCTACCCTTATAAGCCTTACAACTTGATATTTTGTCGCCAGTATTACAAATCTAAACAAACGATGAAAAGAAGCAAGGACGCCAACACGATAATTAGGGCCCGGTCACAATGAATCCCGCCGTTTATTCGGTCTAACCCAATTTGCCAGTTTAGGCACCCGCCTCATTGTCAATTCGTCCGCGCCAAAGAAATCATCAATCAAGCAAAAATTCTGCTTCTGAATAACCGATGAGTTCCTGTAAACACTTAGAACGGAAAGAAAATTACATTACGCGCAGGTACTTTGATTTCCCCTCTTTAAATCGTCGTTTTAATTTTACTGTAGTTCAATTAGTTCATTCATTCTATGTCTAATTTCTTTTGATGAGTTAAGTATTAAAAACTATGCTTACCATTAGGCTAAGCGGAGCCAATATAAAAAAAAAAACTTTAAGCGGATATTGATAAAATAAACTTAAAATTATTCGAGGTTTTGTAAATAAATTAGTATTTTAAAATAATTATTACATAATTTAAAACAAAAAGTAATATAAAAAATATATATTGCTGAATTCTAAAAAATCCGAATTATCCAATTTGTACGCCAAGCAACCTTGGCTGTTTTGTTTGTTGGTTAAAAAATCTTTACAAGAAGTTAGACGAAACATTACTAATTACAATAATAAGTATTATTCCTTGTTTCGTAAGTCTGCAAGACTTTACGAACAATCCTCATTAATAAATTTTAGTTTTTAAAACGTTGTCGTAACAAAGTAGATATCTACTTAAAGTTTAAGCCTTATATATTTCATACGTTGAATAGATTGCATTCGCACTTGTAAATGTTATCTGTATAGACAGACGTGGAGCCACTCAATCTTGGAAAACCGCCTTAAGGTATTAAACTTACTACTTCAGAGATCACAAAAGGCAAGTGGTCCCGGGACACTCCCCTTGCTATGCAACTCCATTACCGACTGTCCCGAGCACATTTCGCTCGTTAAATATTTTAACCGTCATTTTACGCCATCAATGGACCAACTAAGATACTTTCGAAGATTGTGATGGAACGTGATGGTTCAGGAAAACGGAATTGGGGCGTACGTATGCGGGTTCGTAAGAACGCTTTGGGATGCCTCGCTAATCCCTAATGCCCTAGAATTAAGTGGAAAAGAACTGAAGCCAACCTTTAGAGATATATGAGTATTTTTTTTTGTTACTTTATGTACCAATACAATTAAGATATTATTAGTAGTAGGTACCTACGACTATAAACTATTTCAATAGTATTTGAACTAGTGTTGAAATATTGGCTGTCGATAATAATTTCTTTGAAAACAGGATATTATACGTTAGACAGCACACCTCAGTAGGCTCTCTGATGTCGTATTTAATGTACCTCACATTCTAACTCCGACCAAATTTCATGTGTTAAATTCGATTCGGAGGCATTACCGCGGCCGTCGACATGGCGTGAAATGGCCTAATTTCGTAATGCGGTTACCATCGCAACCTGTCTCGTTTTGATCATTGTTGATGGCAGAAGGGTAGCTAAGCATTGTGTCCAAATACGTTTAAGTGAGTACCTCCTTACCTTTACTTATTCTAAACGTTTGACGCGTTGAAAATCCATTAAGCTCTCCTTTGCACAGCTGGTTAAGCGTTATCTGTCAGTTTGTTGACTTCAAAGCATAACTTTGAGCATAAGATTATGAATGTTCGTTAATCCTTAATCGTCCTAGTATATTTAACAAGCTCTTTCCCTCTACATCTGAATTCTGAACCACTCACCCTATATCCAGTGAAATGGAATTGTAAAGGCATTTGTAATACCTTTACAATTCCATTTCAATAAATAACACATCATTTTATTGTTCTCTGTTTTAACGACAAAAAATATTTCGTTTAACTTTACTAAAAAAATCAAATTAAGATTTTTTTTACGTTAAAACTGTTGTATTTTGTCAGTAATAAATCAGTAAAATATCGCCCATATACTCTATAGTTGATATGCTCGATAGATGTGAATGATTGTTGTGGTTGATGTAAGCCACAAACGAAGATTGCTGTAATCTAGTAAATGTAGTTTAGAGGGGGAACTTAAAACTCACACTTACAAGTATATCAGCCAAAGCCACTGAACCAGACGCCTGAAGCATAAGTTTGATTGGAATAAGTACTCATGAATTGGAGTTAATACTTGTTCTCACACGTTCATTCCCACTACACGTAATTCTTACCATAAAGTGTAGTCTAACTTTGATTTCGGCAACAAACCGTAGCCCGCAAGAGCAAGTTACTCACCACTCTCGTATTTTATCAATCTTAGTAAACAATGCCAAATGGATCAGAGTAATTCTCAAAGCATAGTGGATCCTAAACAAACACTAGGAGAACAAGGGCAATTCGTTTTATTGAACCCTCTGTATCCGCATCCTGGCCGCACTCTACTGGCTTAATGCCAATTGCCTAGAAGCATCTAACATTTTCTTCTCGACCAATAAAAATTGCCACTACTACGGCTTGGTGTGAATCTATGCTTGAACGACTGAAGAATAAATTAAGCACATGTGTACTACGCGGCCGTATGTAAGATCCTTATATGTAGTTTAAAAGATCCGAACATAAGTCGACCTTCACCGAGCTGATAGTAGAATGAAACATATTTTATAATAAATGTAGTATATTAGAATATTTAATAAAAAAGGGTTGGCTAAAAAATTCTGGACTGTCTATTTTTAATTATTTTTAAAAAATATATTTTTAATTGAATGTTGCAACATCGAGATAAAAAGAAAATTTCTCTTGACCTAAAGTATAAAACGTATTTTTATGAAGAACTACGGCGCAAAAGAAGACAGCGAACAATTTTTAAAGAAGATTAAAAGTTTTGACTTCATCTATATACCGCCATGTTGGATTTCCCTACTACAAAAAAATTAAGAACAATATATGTAAATTCTATGTGGCTTAATGCAAATGATTTTATATGTTTAATTAAAATTCAATTAAAAATCATAAAAAAAAATCATCAAAAATATTTAGTTCCGAATGTTTTCAGCCAACCCGTTTTTAATAATTTTCTAATACTTATACCTACTAAATTTGTTATAAAATATGTGTCAGTCTATTATCCGCTCGGTGAAGGTCGACTTAGGTTCGAATCTTCTACTATTAGGAAAAACAAAAAAAAAACGTCATACAGAATTACTTTTACATTCATAGCACGAGTACGAGTAAGGACTGTCTCTGCTATAATTATAGCTAAAGAAAAAAATAAAAGACTAGAAATGAAAACCAGAACATGACGAAAAAGATATCACCCACAACCGTCTTAGATGTTGTTTCAAATTAAGTACACGATAAATCAGCAGGAGATTATATGTACATACAAAAATGTCTAGACATTCATATGTTTTTCTCTGCAGTAGTATTAACACATTCATGTGTTTTCTGACTTTCAAGGTAAAGCCTTGATTAATATAATAATAAAACATTTATTTCAGGCAACTTACAAATAAATCTGTTAATAAGTTACAGTAAATGTTGGCCCATTGACTAAAATATATATGTATATTATAATTTATTATATTTCTTAATAACAACACGTTGTGACGCAACGTCACTGAGCGGTAGTAGCTCAATGGTAAGGACACACGCCTCTTATCCGAGGAGTGCGGGTTCAAACCCGAGCACGTACCTCTAGATTTTTTAAATCTATGTACGTATTTATACCACTAGCTCGACAGTGCATTTGTAACCATGATCCAAAAATTGTCTGGTTCCCCTATCTTAGGGTTACGAAGGTCGGCAGTTGCTTCCTGCAATCCTGGATCATGGTCTAAGCGGACCCCGTCTAAGCATGGAATATAACGCTAGGATGATGATGAACACGTTGTAGCGCGACGTGATGCAATGAATAAGATGATAACACAAAAACTATCATCAAAATGTCATTTTGATGATAGTTTTTGTGTTATCATCACATTACATCATTGTAAAGCTTTAAAAATTAAAAAATTAAAAATTCAATTTTTAAGGCTTTACAAGATATATTTTTTTTTACATTTATCTATATTATTTGATATAGCATAATATCTTAGTAGTATGAAGTCGGTCCTAGGTAATTAGCACTTGTTCTCACAACGCACTCTTATGAATGTGCACTCGCTAAAGCTCCTTTATGTATAAAATAGGCCATGCTTTAATCTCGTATAAGCTTAGAACCGGAAAGTTTAGGATCACTTGGTACACGCGTTGTTTCTCTCTCGACAATTCAACTTAATTGTTGTAATTTCCCAACGATTATATAGAGCTATGAGATTGTAAAATTAAATAAGTATAGGTACATTGTACAAGGTTATTTTCAGTATATACGACAACACGGGTCAAATATTTTCATTTAAAGAATCAATATAAAAAAACTCAAGCTTTTTTGATACCTCGTTGTCCTCCAACGAGTAATGTATTGTGCTTAGACGGCGTTTGCGCTTATTACCAATAATACTATCGAACTACTAAACAACCTTGTGACGAGCGATGCGCACGCGCCTGTCAATATGTTCAGTAACGTATAACTTTATTTAAGACTAGCTGTGCCAGCGGTGTCACCCGCGATTATGATTAATATTATAAAGACTATTTCCGTCATACATGATTTCTATGTAACTTTAACCATTAAGGCTGCACACGCGACAGAAGCTTAAAAAATGGAGCAACTTCTCCCGTTTTTCCAACATTTCCCTTCACTACTCTGCTTCTATTAATTGTAGCGTGATAAAAAGTATACTATAACCTGCCCAGGAGTATGAAGAATAATTGTACCAAGTTTCGTTAAAATCCGTCGTGTAGTTTTTGTTTCTATAAGGAACATACAGACAGACAGACAGACAGACAGACAGACAGACAAAAATTTTACTGATTGCATTTTTGGCATCAGTATCGATCACTAATCACCCCCTGATAGTTATTTTGAAAATATATTTCATGTACAGAATTGACCTTTCTACAGATTTATTATAAGTATATAGATTTGTAAAAAAATATTTGGTCCAAATATGTCATAAATGCTATTGCAATCGATTCGATTAACGATTCTGTACAAATCGTTTTCAGGTTCCGTAAATACTAAAAATAAGGTTGTATATAACAAGTAAACGAATGGTTGTATTGCTTGGCTAATTAAAAAGATACGAGTGTATTTGCTGGTTGCGTACAATTTTATCCCGACCGTCAAATCTCCAGAGGATCTTATTCCCATCAAAGCGACCTGAACATGCTCTCTCAACCGATGAACGAAGCTGATTAGTTTCGCAGGCCTTCCCACCAACATGTCTGCTTTTCCATTAAGTACCTGTCAAAGGTTGATTGATGATACAGCTGCTATCCTAAAAGCTATAAAACGGTTTTACTTTTAAAGCAATCACCTGATGTTAGGGTACGTATCTAACTAATCCATCACGTTATCAGTTATATTCGCTAGAAATTTATTTGTGGTAAAAATATTCACTAACAATTTGCAATTTATCTTCTAGCTAACAAATTGATTGTTCAGTATCATATTTTTGTTTCGCTCACTTCTATGTTTTGGTAGTTGTAGAAATAATCAAAATTGTTGTTTTATTTGTTTAAGCACGAATATAAACTAAAAGTTACAAATTATTTTTTGACATGTAAATACGATTTGTATTCAACAACTAAAAGAGCTTTTAGTTAAAATGTTTCAAAATATCATATTTAATAATGTAAACTTAATATTTAAATCGACATATTATTACAACTTGTTAATAATACACTCATTAATCATACATTCAAAACCCATAAGCAGGCAGCACGCAAGCAATCAGGCAGCATGCTAGCAAGCATGCAGCATTCAAGCAAGCATGCAACATGGTTTCTGTCATGGCTCCGGCGCTGCAGGGCTCTGGCGGTCCCACGCGAGCTTATCGTCGCAGATGGTGCGACCTACACCTCAGCTCGCAGGCCACCTTGCCCCTGCGCGTCTACGCGGGCTTGAATTACACTCTAGGGGTACAAAAGATAGAACTTGGTCAACCTGAGGAGGCCGCAGCGGGCCATCGCTCAAAGAGTGGCCGCTGTGACCGCACCGTGAGTTTCAAGTACACGGCGGGCAAGTGGTGCCCGCCGTGTAGGGTGAGCCGTTCGCTGAAGGTGTTTACGGCAGCGAAGGCTGTACCGAGATCGCCGTAAACACCTCCACTCAGGCGATGAGGGGTACCGCGAAGTTTTAGTAGGTATACCCCGGCTACCCGGCCCCCTACTCAAGGGCCCCCGGGAGTCCCACACACCATCCCGTCGCATAACACATAACAAATAGTATATATCTATTTATATTGGTATATATTTATATTACAGCTATATATATAACATTCTAAATTACTAGCTAAGTAACAGTACCACTTAGAATAAAGCTGGTATCCGCGTGAAATGGGGCAAGAATTTAGATCTATTACATCACTCCCAAAGTCACGGAGTAAAAAGTGGACCTCCGTCTAAATGACGGACATTTGAGAAGACAAATGGCTATTTAAACGGCCATGGAAGAAAACGAGAAGTTGGCATTTTCCTAATGTGTGGTGGACCCTTGAAAATACATATCAAGTAAAGACCCAGCGAAACTCCCGATCAAACAAATAATTAGTCATTTAAGCCCGTATTAACAAAGCCTAATATACTTATTGAGAGCCTATTATCAATTAAATGATTCGCTGTTCTCGTGTTAATTTACGGTCATAATAGTAATAGCATCACATTTATTAAGTAATTAGACGATAATTAATACCGACCATTATTGTTAGTGTTAACCATATCCAATCATTGGAAATCTATATCCTGCGTGCGTTTATATACTAAGCTAAGACGCTGTAGGTATGTATATAAAAAGTTATAGGTATTCATATACAATGTCATCAGGATTAAATTTTTACTTTCATGATAAGTTATTATTGTTCAAGGAACGATTTTATTAATAAAAAAACATTTCTTAAATGTACTTTAAAAAAATTCCAACATTTTACTTACACTAACAACATAACATAAATCAGATTCAACAAACCGTACCTCTATTGCAAACTCAAATATTTCACACTTCGTTAGGGATAACGCTCAGACTCGGAACATTGCGAATGCATATGGATTTTAGAAATAGGTATACTATAAAATCTCCGTCTATTTACGTTGCCTATTCAAGCAAAGTAATTTTAAATATTCTATGCAGTTTTAGGACACAATGCCACACATTGTGTGTACAAAAAATATTTACATCATGAAAATACAAATAAATGTGAATACGCATGCAACTTTCAATATTTAAAATGATCAACATAACACATACGTTTAAAAGAAAAACAAAAGGAAGTAAATGCAAGGATGTAATTTCCCACCCCTGGAAGAGTGTGTTATGTCGGAATAAACTAAAACACACTTTCCTTGTGAAAGCCCGTGTAAGCAATAAATTGCCAGCGTTAATTGAGCCTGCTGCTTAACAAGTAAAAATTGAGATAATTAGATCGCCCTACTTCACATTACTCAGACTCCACGCAGAGATTCCCAATCTTTTTTAACCGAAGACCCCTTGAATTTCCACAAGAATCATCAGAGACTCGAAAATGAAATTTCTCAACTGACATCACAAAAAAGTTTACATTGCTTCGTTTATTTAAAACCTTATGGTGTGCTTACCTTCAATGATAAAACAATGACTCCTCAATGATAGTTTCACAAGGGATTTTATGTGTTTGTTATGTAACTGTAAATATACATAGTTGCGTTTTCGAATGTTTCTCAACTATCTAATTCCATAGGTAGTAGGGTAACGGAATATTAAAAAGTAGGAAGGCACTTGAGGCACTTATGTATATGGGAAGTGAGCAACGCACACAGGCGCCATTGCCTTAAGGTCGCCAGAAAGCATGCCAACGCCCACTAGTGGAACTATTTTATGTTTCATAGTTTTTTTTTACTTTTACAAACGCTACTGTGGGTCAGGGCGGCCCAGGGCTCTATATACCACATGTTGGGAAACCTAATGCAGATGTTCTATGGATTCGGGTGGGCAGCGATTTGCTCTCGAGCACGTCTGACACGGCCCACTACAGTTATCGGGCCGGCCCATTATCTGCTACGTCATCTACACCACTCCAATGGAGTGCCTGCGGGTTGAGGATTAAAATGTCAAGCTTTTTGTCATACACGCAATTTTAATATTGGCAAGATGAAGTTTGATCGTCGGCTTGACATTATTGTTTATGATTTGGTGAAATCTCTTGAAAGCTCGTTGATGTGGTGTAATGGCTTTTGGATTCGACTGTTGAGTAAGATCAAGTCGATTACGTTCAATACTGTGTCATAAACAATAATTAATTATTACCAACTTTTCCATGCGTCATGAGGTACTTTGTATTGTTCAAAGCTATGTTCTCGCAAGCAGTCATTACAATAAACTAAATTAGAAGACTGGAAAATACTCGTTGTGTTGGAGACGAAAATGGAAGATATTATGTAAATGTGATGGAAATGAATATTTTGGACATTGTCGTTTCATCTTGTGCAAGAACAAATGATTTCTCATAAAAATTAAGTTAACCCATGACCCTAAACATTCTAATCGCATTGAAAAATAGAGACATGTATTCGTGTATACCAACACGCCCACAACACCCGATGGGGTTGGCAGCGTCCAAGGAGCAATGAGATCCTTCTACCACACTCAAACAAAAAAAAAATTGGATTAAATGGAAAATGAATGAAGAATTGAAGATGACCGGGGCATAAACTATTACGCTAGATTAATTTAAGTACAATTGTTGTTTGCTAATACAATTTTAGTCGACCAGTGACTCGTGGTATGAATATTGAAACAAGATTAAAAATGTAAAAAGCCAAATGGGTACCACGTTTCCTGCATTTCTCTGCAAGAGACGGCTAGCAGTTGTGGTTTCTGAATATGCTTGAGCGAATTTTCTTCGTTCGCGATGCGAACGTTCAAAACGTTATTTCATTTAAATATTCATGAATTGAAATATAATTTACGAAATATTTTATAGTTAGAAAATTATGACGATTATTGTTAGTCTGTTTAATGAAATTTTAGATTAGATAAAATATAATCGTAAAACTTATGTAAAGTTTTGTTCTACAGATACAGACCATTGTGTACCATTTGCCTATTAATAACTATTTCCTTATGTATCTACATAAATATTTTTTCAGAGTAAGGAACAATATGTTGTTATGGTAAAATTAGACTTAGACAATGAATTTCGGCATCGTATTTTATCCGTTAGTGTTTGTTGAAATTTTAAATCGCAAATAAACATATATAAGCAGATTCTCCTTAGATTCTTACATAAACACACAACACCAAAAGTATATCTCCAAAAAAAGACTTAACATTTCACTTACCGAACTCCAAACACTATCCAAGGGGATGCAACATCAAAGAGATTTATCAGAAAACTCCACCCTTCTCGAGTATCTTGTAAAGAAAAATCGGACAATTTTTCTTTACCCCAAAATCAGCATAACCTTGTGTAGAGTTACAACTGATAAGTTGCCATTATTTTATCGCGGTGTGTCGTATCGTGCATGTGCCCTAAATAGGTAATATCATCTGACCCCATTTTCCTCAGTCTCCGCTATCTACCCATTTAGCCAACTCCGTTCATGTCAAAAGGCAGAAGTGGTATACTTATTGGCTATCGGATATTGATAAAAATTTTCCCCTATGGCGATATTTTATTCAGCCACGCTACTAAGGTGTCTTACTGTGTATGGTATATAAGAGGTATGTGATTGCCTGCGGCTTTGTCTGCTTAGCATTCGATATTGGCCCCACATGGTTACAAATATAATTTAGTATATTGTTATAGATCCGATTCCCACAAATTTTGCATATTTGTTCATAACAGTATTCGAGTCGAGTTAAAAGTTTAATATTATTAAACTATTAAAAACTGCGAAGTAACGTCCGGAATAAACAAAAAACGAGCAGACAGATAAAATGATAAATTCTATGATCTAGCTTTGGGTATCCTTATACCCAAAGACCATATAGTAAGATTTATGTGTTAATATGTCGTTTATATTGACAGTATAGATACACTATTATTACAGTTTTACAAAAGAGATCATAAGTATGAGCATCAGTGGTTTTAAAGCTAAATTGACGTGTATTATAGAGAACCATTTATTGTTGAGCATTTTTATTAAGTGCCGTTAGACTGGAAAATATGAAAGGGTAACAATTTCGTAGAAAATCCAAGTAAGTGTAAAATATTATATTTTATCTAAGAGTTCGTCTACTCATGAATGATTTAGTATAACGAATGGGTATACAAAAGTAAGGCTTGTGTGTTCGTCTCAACATTTTTATTTTAGATATATTATCCTAGAGGAATAAATGTGATTAATTTCCATACGTTTACCTATCATTCATCAATATATGTTCTCCAAATTTTAGCTGATTCCGTTCAGGTAAAATGAGATTGAATAAACAAACACACATACATAAAACGTTTAGTTAGTTATAATAAGGGCATGACGTAACTTGTCATGATTTTTTTTACAAAATATCAGACCTTGTTTACATTGCATTTTCGCCTCTCGCTCATACTGTAAGTGAGTACCCAATATACAAGTCATAATTTAAATTAAATAAAACATGGCCTAGATATTCAATTCATCAAGTATTCAACAACACCATTCGAAATGTCAGTTCATCCTTGGCATTATTGAAACAGCTATGAAATAAACCCTTCGTTTATGTATGTAGTAGTGCGGTCGGACTATCGCGAAAGCTTTTAACTTTATTGATATTTCAATTTCGGGCTTGCGTGAACTGGCGTTTAATTTATTTACTGGTCCTTTGTGACGGACCTTAAACGATAATTTTGCGTAATGATAAAATGATTATAGCGATACTGTGAAACAGTAGTATCATAGTACATTTATATGCAAAGCTGTCCAATTAAATTATTAACAAAATTGGCTATAATTTCGATAACCAGTTGACCGTTGTTTGTGGTTTCATAACCGGTATTCCTAGAAGACATTAGCGATATGGAGCATGGGAATTTTCAATGATTCCAAACACCTCGGGTATTTCAAGATCTGCAGGTTCAAGCCACTTTTACTCCTTTATCAACAACAGTTTTAAGCTTGATCCTAATAATCTGGGTAGGCTTCAATGTAAATTCTACATTGGAAAATCTAGACATCTTATCTTATATTATAAACTTTAAATGTAGTAATACAATTACGCAACATGCTATCTAAAAAATAAATGTACTCATGCATAAAAACTACCATAAAAATTATAAATATTTATAGTATTATAGTTTGTAACTTAGCTACCCAATGTAATAATATTCTTGGGAAGTTACTAGGCACTAATATTTCAAGAGAGCTAAAATATTAAAAATTTAATTATCTTAAATGCCCATCTAATACCATAAAAAGGTTGATCGCTGTTTATGTCGAGCTTAGAAATAAGATGAAAAATTTATCTACTGCAAGAAGGGCCTACATTTGCTGATACTACTATTTTACAACTGTTAAAAATGTTTTCAAAGTGCCCGTTTAATGTCATCGCACAACATCCACAAAGGCCCTGTCCAGCCAGTAAATAAATTAAATAGCACTTCACACGCCAGGTCATAAAATGAAATATCAATAAAGTTGAAAGCTTTCGCTTTGGCGCGACCGCATCGCCAACAGCAGAAGCGGGACCTAACCGAAATGACATATGGAGCTCGCGTATTCACTTCAACGCAATTTGCAGAATAAAAGGACAGAAATGAACCCTTTCTATGATAGAAAACATATTTTCTCTTTTTTTTAATACCAAACAACATTGCATACATTGATCTGTTTCTAAGTTAAGTAGCCTACCTAAGTGGTAGGCTACTTAACTTGGAAACAGACTATTACTTAATAGTACCCAGAAGCAACAGTGGTCTCACATTGTATATTAACCCAGACACAATATAAACAAATACATTACAAACAAAAGTCATTCAACCTTGATTGGGAATCGAACCCACAACTCTTGACATATAGGACAGGATTACTACCGAATTTATTATATTTCATTATTAAGTGAAATTACATTTTCGCACAATTTCTGTGACTGGATCTTTCAGGGTTGAAACTGAAATGATGCATGATTTTTTGTACCTTTCGATCTTGGCCTAATTGTTAAACCTGAATTGTTTAAGGATAAACAATTCAGGTTGTTAAAGGGATGAAAGGAATTTAAACGAAATATAAAACATTTCATAATCGATTCCTATCTCATTCTTTAATTATTAGAACATTTCTAAATTGAACGCTTAAAATCCCAGCAAAACTTTAGCATTTTAACAAACCCATGTTACCAAAACAATCAAGATTTTTGAACGGTTATCAACTGCCGGTAAAAGTTTTATCAATTTTCTATCAATTAATGTTCAGTCACCTGCCTCGTTAGTTGATGTCAGTTTGCATAAAGAACCAACCCAATATCATACCAACCTATAAGTGACTCATTGTACCTCATTGTTAAGATTTTCATCACGAACTTTATCAAAATGTGAAGTCACTTTATTTAAAAATAACAGACAACATAAAGATTATTTCATTATTGAAAAGCATTCAGAAGTTTGACTGAAGTTTGATAGTATAGTTTTAATATATTAATGGTTTAGTAATTAATTAAATGCTATACTATATATGTACCAAGGGGTTACATCATCCATTATACATAATAGATATGTATATATACATATATATTTGACAAGCTCGATGGCTCATTCAGTAGTGACCTTGCCCTGTGCGCCAAGAGTTCTGGGTTCGATCCCCACCCAGTAAAAACATTCGTGTGATGAATACTTGTGTTTGTTCTGTGTCTGGTAATTAATATCCAATATGTAAACATATATTTAAAATAATAGATAGATATACCACTGTTGATTCTGATATCCGTAACAAAAGTGCTTAAGCTACTTACCGCGAAGTCAGATCAATGTATGTGGTATGTGATGTAGTGTGATATTTATTTATTTATTATGTATTACAAACGTTGTTGTTTATACTGTCAGTAATCTACTCCTGCGAGGTTGTTGATGTTTTACAAATGACCCTGTATATAATATCATGAATGATGTACCCCTTGGTACATCAATAGGTAGTTTAAAAAGAAAAACTAAGAAAAATTGTTGCAGAATTTTACATTCTATATAAAATTTTCAAACACAGTACATGGCGGTTGTACATATGAAGAACATACATCAAAATCTCGTAAACCGATTTAATCTTTAGCATGACGAACTCAAAATTGATGGCAAAGCGACGAGAACATAAATCACGATAGGACATTTATAGGAACCTTTTCGGTGAAAGATTTTAATAAAGATGTTAAGTCTTACGTGACTCGTGTTATCTAACACAAATGAGATTTATACAGCACTTTACGATTCTAGAACATTCACATTGTGTCTGTACTCCGGCTGAGAGTCTCCGACCTATTTGAAATAGATTATTTCTCGCAGCGAGCACGTAGAGGCTCGATCTGCAATTTGATAGAAAGGTCCAACTCACGGGTTTTGTAGAATTGAAGATACGTCATGTTATTGAAAGCCGAAGCAAAAACTTACGATTTATATGGTAATATATTTTGAACAACTGTATAACTTTTTTGTTTTCCAGATCTATACGCTTGCTATAGTTTTTGACGAGCTAGCCACTTGTCGCTACTTTTACCAATTTCCCATCAAACTCAACTTGATTTCAGGCTAAATAGAGCTTAAGGATTCCTTGGACTCTGCCTAACCCTTTGAGTATTGCAGACGTGCTGATATGCTTTGTACATGTGTACACCTTATAGCATAAATAATGATTATATAAGTACCAACAATTAATCTGCCATATATAAATATTTAGCCTTTACAAATCAATTAAAAATCATGGAAGCAAGAAATTACTTTCACCGATTAAAAGAGGCTGGATATACTAATAACTGATTGTTTATGAAAGATGAAAATTAAAAGCTGTCCAATATAAATATGTATGATTCTCATTTACATGTTTTGTTTTGCTTTTATTGAAACTTGCCTAATACGAGTAGAAATTTTATTTTAATTTTTCGGACACTAAGCGTTGCACATTCGTTACAAAATACATAAGTATTAAAGTTTTTTATGGGTGTATTTATATACTTTGTTTCAAGTTCATTCGATTGTCAGTCATGTGCCTATAAACATAGACTAAATCTTTTGCAAGAAAACTTAACTTCCGTAAGCTTTTCATGAAATAAATTAACTAATTAATGACACAACTGAGACCTCTGGTCCTATATCATTTTAATTTTAACGCGATCCATCAAAATGAGAACTCGCAACTCTTCTCGAATCGAAACAATCATCAAGGGTGCTCGATCCATTGTTATTGTTGTGCCATCTGGTGGATATTTTATCAAAGACCTCGTTAAAACCTCATTAAATGTATATCTACTCGTAGATTGTGGCCATTATATAATCTATTTGTTTGTATGCAGTTCTAAGTAAGCCACTTAGATCGATTTGTATTGTTGTAAGCTTGTCTATTTCTCAGAAATTGCATTAGTATGACTTAACATAAGATGCATTGTGTAATACATGAGTACTTAGAGTTTAAACCTGTTTGTTTCTGTGTAAGTATAATGCAAGAAAAGTTTCAAATCTAGTTTTTGCTCATTCTCTAAACTTGTTCTCAGGGCGTCCTGTCCATCATCACTCTTCCACACGTGGGAGACGCTGCTTCAAGAAGTGGAAGCTGACGTGGTCGGCTACGGCAACGCAGCTGCATCCTTGGAGAGGCTGGTCGCCACCCCCCTTGTGGAGAAGACCTTCCACATGAAAGTGCAGGCGCGGAAACTCTTTGCGCATAGAGAAGGGTGTGAGGTCATCTTGGCGAAAGCAGATGATCAGCTGAATAAGGTAGGCACTCACTTCATAGCGTAATATTCCGTTCTTACTTACATCTGGGGTTAGCTTTGGTTACTATAAATTTTAGTTATATTGACTTATTAATCCTAAGTAGGTAGGGGAACTTTTCAGTAATGGTAGAAGAAATGGTAAATTGCGTGCTTAGATTTAAAAAAATCAGAAGTACATATTAGGGTTAACGGTTAATGTAGAATTTGTTTTGACGATTTATAAGTGCTTTCTTAAAGCCTATATAATATAAAGATTATATTGTCGTCTTGTCCTATTTGGATTGTCCTAAAAATTATAAACTACTAGCTTCAGCCCGCGGCTTTGCTCGCGTGGTACTTCGATGAAGCATAGATGATGTGTTATTCTAATGTATAAGCTATACTATTGCAAAGTTTCATTAAAATCCATGCAGTAATTTTTGCGTTAAAGACTAACAAATATCCTCACAAACAAACTTTCGCTTTTATAATATTATTATTATATTATATTATATTATAAGTAAGAAGTAAGACTAACTGCAATTTTGTCCGCGTCGCTCAATTTGATTTGTTAGCTAAAAGTACCTACTGCCTCCTTTTTTTTGTTTCGCGAAGAAATGCTTGATGTACCGTCACCCTACCCGGGGGAGCAGGGAGGTGTGTGGACTCCCGGGGGCCCTTGAGCAGGGAGCCCCTGCTCCTTCTAAAGGTGGTAGTGTATACCCACTAAAACTCCACGGTATCCCTCATCGCCTGAGTGGGCGTGTGTACGGGAATCTTGGTACAACCTTCGCTGTCGTAAACACCTCCGGAACTGCTCGTGACGGAGCCTGCCAACCAAATGTGGATTCAGGGCGAATTAGTTTGTATGTACACGTATAAATGTGTAACACTCACATAAAACGTACATCACGATATTGTATTTATTCCCGGCTGTATTTTAATCAATATACAGGTATCTAGAGCACCACGCTACGGTCATAAACCAACAGGCGATGAATGTTTAACGTTGACACAATACCGGTCACATCCATTTGGGTATTAAATAAATAATTCACGCGACTCATTATACTTTAATATCATAATTCCAGTTTGCAAGCAACGTTTTCACCTACTTTGTTTAATTTAGTTCGTATTACCACACAACACTAACCCCTTCGCTGAATATCGCAAGTCACGTGAATAGTCAATTACTGCGGTGAAACACGAGATTGATCAATTATAATGCGAGACATTTTTAGACTAAGTAAGTTTCTTGTTAACCTGTTATACGATTTCTTGAAATAGTATAGGTACACTTTACAGTCCATTTTTAATCTTCCTCGCACTTTATCTATAATAGCACTGTGAACAATGTAGGAATATCCAATGTTCATCACCGGTACTTAAATTAAGTACAGTTTAAGTCAGTTCCTTTTGATTCTGGAATCATATAAACATGACTACTGACAAAAGTACTTGAAATCACGTCTACATAATGAATGGAACCAAAATGTAATCATCATCTTCCTAGCGCTATGTCCCGTGCTTAGACGGGGTCCGCTTAGACCATGATCCAGGATTTAGCGAGTCTGGTGGACATTGAAGCGACCTCCGATCTGACCTTCGTAATCCTAAGATAGGGGAGCCAGACAATTTTTGGATCATGGTTACAAATTCAAAGTTGTTTGAATGTGCAGGTTTCATCACGATGTTTTCCCTCACCGTCGAGCAAGTGGTATAAATACATATATAGATTTGAAAAATCTTGAAGTACGTGCCCGGGTTTGAACCCGCCCTCCTCGGTTAAGAGGCGCGCGTTCAAAATGTAATATCGTCTAAATTTCCAGTGATAATTTGGATGGCTAAAAAAAGTTGTGGCTTAATATAGATATATTTTTGGTTGGAAAATCCAATCACAAATCATCTTTAGGTGGCCCTGCCACCACAAGTGATATGACGTCATTGAGAGGATGACATTCAACAGAGTCAGCTACTACAGTACATTTATACATTGATATAAATAAGAAGTGTTTAACCGCAACCACTTACAGTAGTAAGTGAGACTTTCAGAATGCTCAAGACTCTTGCAATATCATATCTTTAACATTCTTGTGGTATCCCTTATGTTACAAATGTGCGTGGTCTACGGTAGCTGCTTACTCTTAGGCAAATATGCTTGCTATCTCTATTGGATATAAAAAACAAGCATTAATTATATTGTAGGGTAGTTTTGTTAAGAAACTTGTCAATTATGTCTTGCTTTTAATTATGAGTATAATCATATAATCACGTTCTGTTGTTACCCAGTTTATTGCTCATTTTATTCCCTTTCTATATACCGCGATGTTAATCTTATCCTATAAAGGAAGCTCGGATTTCTGTTATCTCGGTAGTGAAACTATGTACTTACCTATAGTAAAGAGAGAGCCGGAAAAGGGAAATTGGATTTAAAAGCATTCGCCCAATCTCTAAAAGAACTTCCTCGTCTGCTACACCTGTGTTACCCTGCCAAAAATAAGGGATGTCCCTTAGGGCCCCCGCTTTAGCCCAACTCAGAGTCAACCTTTTTTGAAAAACGACTTAATTTACACCAATCGGTAGAGGAAATAAAAAGAATTTGCTTACCGATGGCTATTTATGGACCTCTATTTTTGAAATTTATTCCGTCTCAAGATTGTCACTTATACCCTTTTTGTTAAACATATCATTCACGCGCAAATAATAGTTCCGGAATAAATCTTTTCTGACTACCGCCTTATAATTTTTATTTTAAAGGCTTCTCATATCCTGTTAGTCACAACAAGTAGGATACGACCATTAGAAACTTTTAACTTTCGGGTTAAATATAACCGTTAGAAACAGAAATCTTTAAGAAGGCTATATAAAATAAAGACGATAGAGATGTTGTTCGGCTTCAAAATGTATACTTGTACTTACAATATACTTAGCAGCGGCTTGAGTAGGTATTGGACTTGACACATCCAGAAAATGCAATATTTTTCTATCAGACATTTAGAGAAACGGCGAATATCATAAAAACTACTTACTTACTTACCCGCACATGGATAGACATTAAGAAAGGATAAGCAGAGTCCAAGAAACAGTGCTTGGACTGCCTAAACCTTCGGACTCCTTTAACGAATACATACATACATACATACATTGACTGGCTCGATGGCACATTCAGTAGTGACCCTGCCCCATGCACCAAGAATTGTAGGCTCCCACCCAGGACAAACATTCGTGTGATGAATACCTGTTTTTGTTCTGTGGTGATAATATTCAATATATTTTATTTAAGTATATAATTGTAATACCACTGTTGATTCCGATATCAGCATATAGCATAAGCTACTTAGATCTGAGTCAGATCAATATATGTGATGTAGTCTGATATTTATATGTATAAATATCAGACTACATCACATAACATCATATGTATGTACATAACATCACGTCCGTAATCTACGAAGGGGTGGGCAGAGCTAAAAGGACAGCAAGCGCCTCTAACCACATTCAGCCTAAAATAAACCTTTAACGCATTTTAGCCAAAACTAAGATTGAGTTATGTTAAATAAAAGATTATGATAGGATAATGACAAGTTGCTATTGTCGCTTCCTCAAACACAAATCGAATACCCAACTTACTATTAATCACAATGAGAACAAAATTAGCAAACTCTTTTCAAGGCCGACACAAACATGGGACATAAAAAATAATTTAGAATTCACTTACATCATAGGCCCTTCGCGGCCTAGCTGCAGCTCCGCTACTGTCACGGCAGTTCCCCAACCGGGAAAATGTAATTCCCGAAACGTGTTAAAGTAATCGCATTATTTTTCCATTTCCGCGCATTCATTCAGCTTTAAAGGCTGCAATTACAGGTACCAAAATTTACATTTGTTTGTTGTTTTCGCTGTGTAATTCTCAAAGAAACTGCGCTCAAAAAAATATTTTTTTACTCAATTGATCGTTGCTTATGTTACTATGTTATAAAGAAATAAATAATTATATCCTTATTTTATTATTACATATGCGAGAGTAATTCCGCTTGTTACCTTTTCAGTCGTAAATCGACGATGAAATTTGGCAGGCCTACATTTTGAACCCTGAACCCAGAACATAGTAACCTATGTTTTTCCTTTTTCCCTAAAAACGGTGAGAACACGAGGGAAAAGCCAGTAAATACAAATCAGACAACGTTGATTACATACGTGGAACTGATTTCAAAGTAAGCAGCTTAAGTACTTGTATTTAAGAAATTTGATACAAAACCTTAAACTTTTCATTAGTAATGGAACAATAATAATATAACTTTCTTCTTAATGCCGATTTACGCTTAATTCGGGGATTTAAATTTATTAATGAAACTTATTAAGTCATTTAAACCTAATTATAGGTGATAAATGTTAAATAGTTCTATAAACGCTGACATTTAGGGCGTCTTATATAACACGATACAGCTGTAACAGCCACAGCATAAATCTAATGTTTTGAATAAACTATATAATCCCTGATACGGGGTAAAAATATATATCATATAAGAATGCGGTATATATTTTTATAGGTATTTTATGTTCATGGTTACATTTTCCAGTGTAAAGAAATCAAAACTTTTGTGTGTTATATTTAGTTCCTAGGTTTTCTTATGTTATAACTTATAATTCCAAGAAACTAGATATAATTTCCTGCTCATTAAATCGGTAAGAGTCTTATAGATACTCTAGATCAGTGCTTCTCAAACTTTTTATGCTATGGAACCCTTTGAGGAAGCGGGGTATTTGACGGAACCCTAGAACAGCGCGGGCGGCAGCGCGGGGGGTGGGGTGTAATAATCGACTTTAAACGGATTTTCCCCCAAGAGACTTAAATATAGAACCCCTTTATTTTAACAATTATGATCAGTACCAATTTTCGTGGACCCCCCAGAAAGGCTTCACGGAACCCCAGGGTTCCGCGGAACACACATTGAGTATAGCTGCTCTAGATAGATACCTATAGAATAAGATACTTGAAATCGTATACAACAACCTACCTACTTCTTTTCTTTAAAAATAGAAGCATTATAATTGCTACTTAAAATGGATGATATTTTATTTTCGAATACGGATTGTAAAGGTTGGTACTAGGTCAACCCCCTTGTTAGAATACGAAACATAATATTGGCAAGATTATCGCAAGACGGATGGCCATTAAACACCAAGAAAAATGTAGAGCTCTCGACATCTTTTATTCATAGCTATAAATATTTTTGGATTGTAAGCAGAACGGTTTTATTTCATATTACCACGTAAAAAAGATTTTTTGTGTAACGATATTCTCCTTATAGAAAAACAAATATTATGTAGTAGGTAATAGCACAGAGTAATAATATACTACGTACAAGTAATAGTCTTGACTTTTGTGATATTCTAATTCTAACTATTCAATTTTTAGTTCATTTGGTCAATAGTGATTAGATTACATTTTTTTCATCTTTAGTCTGAATACTATTCTTATCAGAATTATCCCGGTCATCCATTTTATCTAAATGTTTATCAGCACAATAACAAAATGGTAAAAGAACACAGAAATATTAAAAGTTCGATGGCTGATATGTTTCATTTAGAAAATATTTATCCTAATTGATTAAAAGTTTGAGTATCATGAGGAAATGCCTTCACAATTCGACACCTCGTGCTAAATTAGAAAACTAGTGATCAGATTGCATTTTATAATTCAAGTATAAAATATACCTACGCTATAAAACGCAAGGCATTTTAGAACCATAGAGATATCACTTAATGCTTGTTAATTTAGTCAAGCAATAATGAAGCGATTCGATGTGAAATTACGAGAACTATTTCTCTTTACTTCAACATTTATCAAAGCATTAGCTTCACATACTTGCATTCGCAGCTCTATCTCCGCCAACAATGTACACGAATGTCAACCCTGGTAAATAATTCAAGAGCGGATGTTCCGAATGCAGAGAATTTGTGCAACATCCAAACGAAAGTCACATCTTTATTTGCATGAATATTTACAACGCAGTATCTGGAAAATGAAAACGTATGGACGTATTATATACATCTGTGTTAGACGAGTTAAGCTAGCATTGTGATTCAACACTATAACTTATTTTAATGGTAAAGTGAATATGTAATACCAGGAAAATATATATTACAGAAAACATAATGTCTGCACTCATGCAAACTCCGTAATTCCCGAGTTCAAGTAGCAATAAGCCTCTTAAACCACATTCAGATGAAAATAGAATTGTGAGTAAGGTTAGATGGGAAATTATTTAATAAGAATAAGTTCCTGACCAACATGGGCAAAATATTCCTTCGATTAAATTTCTTCTGACAATATAGAAACAAAGCGGTGTTGATAACCCGTTCCACAAATAAGTAAATAATATACCAAATTATACAACCCGTGTAATCGAATATTGTAGTTGCAAGCATGGTGGGTACCCCGACATGTGAAACCTTTATTAGGTACACCGCTGATCGTATCGCAGGAAACTGTTTACATTTGAACGTTTGAAATCAACATCGCACATATATAGTATATCCGTAATGAGAAATAAGTACGTCTAGCTTTGATCTGTGACTTAGAGAATCCATTTGATTTGTTTGTTTTTCTTACTTATGATTTGGATGTCTACGTTTGCTATTCAGTGAAAGTATTTATATTACCTTCGTTTCAATTTTAGTCCCACAGTGCTAACGAACTTCCTTTGGTAGCGAAATAATGATGATGCGTTTGGAAAGTCGGATTTTGGAACGAAGTCTCATATTTTATCTTAATACGACTCGGTGAACTAAGAATAGCAACTTTATGTCAGCGTTTGCTGACTATCTCCGTCAGGTAACGACAATCCCGCAGTGCAGTGTTCAGTCGACGACAGTTGGCAATCATCAACGACTGTCTAGACAGACAGTACAACAACATAAGTAGGTGGCAGTCTCCAGGAGTGCAAGTGCAAGAAAGTGGTCATTAACATACTGTCGGTCATTTGTAAACCCCTGTATATACGACATATATGGTTCTAGCTTCTTCCCACGGCTTGGCTGTGTATGGAATTTGGTTTGTTACAGAGACGATATTGTCCATCGGTCATCGATAGGTCAGGATAAAAATCCTCTGTTAATTTAAGTAATATACTATCTTCATGATAACTTATTCCAATCTGATGTTTGCTTGTCATCAGTGAATTACATCCATTATGACAAATCTCCAGTTTCCAAACACCTAAACATATTCAATATTTATAATATTTACGATTTATTAGGGATTACTATCCTAACTTCCACTTTCTTTATAATATGTAGAGCTCTATATTTTGCTATTCAGATTATTTATTCAACATCATCTCAAAGGTTTCAACCTCATAGAAATAAGGATTACATTAATAGATATTTATTTACAATAGGTACTTCCACAAGTACTGAGACTAATGGTTTTAAATGGTAGGACCTTTCTTCGTACCGAACTCTCAAAATAAATTGGACGTTTTATGATAAGGGTAGCTCCGATAGCAAAAACTGAAGTCTTTGATGGATAGAGACTAATTTATCGTGCACGTAAAATATTCATCTATCGCCTAAAACAACATATTAAGGTTTAACATAAATGTTGACTTACAAGACCGACAATCTGAAATAGTGGGAAAATCAGCTGTTTGAAGAATAATCGTGTAAATAAAATAAAACTCACATAACAGCAGAGCCTTTCACTAAAAGCCAATCGGTGCGATCTGTGGCTCCCTGTGGAGGGGCCCTAGTTTACAATAAAACCGCAGGTGCGTTGATAAATACCTGTTTAATACTATTATAGTGGGTAGTCGAGTGGGTGGTATATGCTTTAACATCGGCTGCGCTGACAGCTAATATGGCATATCGTTTCGCAACACAGCGCGTACCGGACTCAAGCACGCATTGAAAACGGTTCATTTGATCCTGGTTCGGGAGGTATTAATTATGTCACGTTGTTCAACAATATTTATGTTTAAAATAATTAACGAACAATACGTTTGCTTTTTGTTACTGTATGAAACAAGTAAATGATTATAAAACAATTGTATTAAATGCAGTATTGCTGATATGTGCATTATAGGATAGATGATAGGTACCATCAATCATTGATATACTTTTCATTTGCGGTCAAGATGAAATACTACCTAGGATTTTGTACATAAATACGTATACATTACATTCAGCATATTCAAAATATTGTTAAAACAAGTTAAATCAACATGTTGTATTCTCTAAACGTTTTGATGAATAGGTAGTTTTTTGTTACTTGAGCTTAAACTACTATCAAATAGTCGCTTTTCCATTTTTACATACCATCACGCCCGCAATACTCGAAGATGATGAGATATTTATGTTTAAAAAAAAATATTATTTCATTTATAGCTTAATGTTGTTACATTAAGCTATAAATAAAAATTAAATTGATTTAGGTTAGATGAAAAATTATAAAAAAAAGTGTTACAAGTTTCTAGCTTGCTGCATACAATCACAAAACCCATTACACAAATAGTCAGTCGCCTTTTACGATGTTCTAGGTAGGTAGGAAGTAGGTTCTATTTGTTTCTAAGACCAACATAGGACGCTATATTTTACATTCTCAGTTTTAAATTACCTCGTTAGTGCGTTAGTAAAGGCATCGATGCAGGACATGCTCATTAGCAATACAAAGCATTCTAATACTAAACAATTATACCATTTCTATTAATAAATGCGCTCATTCGCATATATGGAACACCCAGTTAATTAGAGGTTACATATAGTATGGCAATTGTTCAACAGTTCTGGAACTAATTTTTTTTTATAATTATGGATAGGCAAGGATAATACATGTTTCCTACACAACGATTAATATTTTATTAATCGCTGTGTAGCCTCTCTTAAGATATCCACGGATGGAGTATCTATTTATTAATTGCTCCGTAAATACATAATTACATTAGATACGACTTTTATATCAATGTATTTTACGAAACTCAAAAGGTTGTGAAATAAACGTACGTTCCACAATACGTACAGTGGAGACATATCTACAGTTAATAAAATTATAACTAGAAACAAAAAAAATATTATTTATTTATATTTATTAAAACAAAAAGAAAAAGCATATGCAATCGGATTTCAATATAAACGGATCCCATTTTAAAAGTCAAAAGAAGGATAAAGGAAGTCACTGGTTCCTTTACTTATTTTGTTGAAGTCACTGACGGCGTAAGGATATAGTGAAATCCTTTGGCAGCCGTTATTCTTCAGGCGGACTTTAAACATTCTCAGTCTGGCTTATTTTGTATCAGATTTGCCGCTCTAAGCTTGTTACCTAGACTTTGTTGAACTAGTTTCCGAAGTTGTAATATAATATTGTAAAGTTAAAATCCTTTAAACTAGATCTTATAAGATTTTGCTTTGTTAATGCATTCTACTTGTCGGGACGCACGTTGTGTAAGCCAACTTGGGTAAGTTAACGTGAAATTTAAGACAAGCTTCTGCATACAAGGTTATTACGGTATGCCTGATGATAATATAACAGAAAATGCTCGCGGAAGGCCCAGCCACGACCAAATTGGCCGTGGCTATAGAAATAAAAATAAAAATATCTTTATTCATGTAGGCCTTACAAAAGAACTTATAAATAGTCATAATACAAAAAGGTAAGTGATTTTACCGACAGAAGAAGTTAACAGGTGATGTTAGAAGCCATAAAAACTGTAGAGCTTGTATGAAAAGGGTAATGAATGTTGAACAAACAAGTAAGGTGTGTAAGAAAAGTGCCATATTGCGTTTGGTTCTCTCTGCTTAACCCGATAAGGGAAGTGGCGTTAAGTTTAGTTAGTTAGATGCTCTATGCAAGGCATATTTTACACAACAACTTTTTGTTACGACAACTACTACAAACCAAACTTAACCAAAATTCAGGTGTCAAATTTTGTTTATTTATTACCATTAATACCTATAACTAGCCAATATTCAATAATCTTACATATACCGATTATTATTATCAATGGCAAAAATGTTAAATAATGTTTCATAATTACACTCACGTTGATTTATAATCCATAACACGTACACAGCAGGTATAAAATTCCATACATGGTATCAATTTGAAAAATTGTTCTAATGGTGAGGGTCGGGTTCAGTAGAGCCATGAAGGATTGTTGGCATATTTTATCCATATATTTTTAGACTCGCCATTACAGTTTGATGTTCCGGTTATTATTTTAACACAAATACTCAATGCCACAATAACACAATACACAAGGGGCATCAATGGAAGTTGTAAAAAGTGAAGAGATTGCTCCACAGACTATAAAAATTCAGTCGAATTGAGAACCTCCTCCTTTTTTTTGAAGTCGGTTAAAAAAAAAATTGTGATTGTGCTTCTCAACACTTAAAGCTTTCTCAATGGTTGTCTTTAAGAGCATGTCGTTATAAGAAGAAGAACTTTTATGATATTTAAATAATCAGGCATTTACCTAAAACTAAAAGTTGAGTGAAGAAATTTACACTATATCTTTACACCTTTGCAAATACTTTATTTCCTGGTGTCAGTCTGTGTCTATGTATCACAAGTATTGAATCCAACACTAGCTTAGCGTGCACTATATCCAAGATTTCGAATCAGTCACGCAAATTGACTTAGGTACTACGGCGCTGTTCATGTCTTCGTAATAGAAATTTCGCTCACGTATCTGTGTGTAAGATTCCAATGTTTATAATACTGAACAAACTGAAAATATTTTTTCGCCTGGCATAGTACGCCAAGCTTTACTACAAGTAAAATAACAGTTTTCTTGTAAGAACATTACGTGATAGGTTACTCACAACTTTAATACAATAATGGAGCAGAGATTTCACACTTCTGAAATTCTTAAAATCTTAAAAGATATTTGAAACTGAATACAAAATGTGATTAGTTAAATCAATAATAATTTCGTTAGGTAGTAACTATGTGTAAGAATTTCAAACACCCATCCATGCATTCTTACAGGTTCAGCACATCTATACTTATAATAAATCTGTAGAGAGGTCAATTCTGTACATGAAATATATTTTCAAAATAACTATCAGGGGGTGATTAGTGATCGATACTGATGCCAAAAATGCAATCAGTAAATTTTTTGTCTGTCTGTCTGTCTGTATGTTCCTTATAGAAACAAAAACTACTCGACGGATTTTACTTTTCATCACGCTACATTCAATAGGAGCAGAATAGTAAAGGGAAATGTTGGGAAAACGGGAGAAGTTACTCCATTTTTTAAGCTTCCGTCGCGTGTGCAGCCTTAATGGTTAAAGTTACATAGAAATCATGTATAACGGAAATAGTATTTTTAATATTAACCATAAACGCGGGTGACACCGCTGGCACAGCTAGTTTATAATATTTGTAGGATCAATTTTACAAAATACTTTTTGCGAGTGTCATAAAATTTTATATCTGCTTCAACTCACCGCCCTTTCTCTAAATTCAGCCTACACATCTCTTTGTACGGTCAGCCCATTTGGAAGGTTAGCCAGCATAACATTTTGTTGTGGCATCAAAGAATAATACTGACTTTGGGATTTGCGAATTTTGTAACCTAGTCCTAGCCTTGCTGAATATAAAATATGTGTTGAGATTAATAAAATGAATATACCACTAAAAGTAGGTCGAAGTAAAATAAAATTTGTTCTATTATAAACCCGTTATTACGTCTTCTAGGCAAGATGGGATGAAGTATCCGGGATTTTACTCTATTAACTGACTTAATCTTCCTATTCTTTGAGACTCTGAAGCAGGACTATTTTAATTTATTGTTCGATTAGATTAACTCTTATCGGGTTTCATGTAGTCTTTGTAGCAAAATTAACTATAGTTTGAACGAAATTTTGTCATAAAGGATCTTTATACGTATTTGAAAATTATTATGTAAAAACGGGAACTTGCGTGGTTTCATTTTATTTATTTGTTTACGAACAGTCCCGCAAAAGAATAGGTCTACGAATCTAAAAGTTTTTTTATGATGTAAAATGAGGAAACAGAAAAAACAATTTAATTGAAATGCAAAAACACATTTCGTAAATTTTTATTCAAGGGTATATTTTGTTCATTTTCCTCTATCTTTGTAAGAAAGTATACTATCAATATTTTATTACCTACTCAATGGGATAAAAATGAAAGACGGAAATAGAAAACGACATATCGAAATACGAGCTTAGCTACTTGTTATAATATTACCATCTATTGTCGTTTTAGTTTGATATCAAAGTTATACTTCCTGTTATATGTTTGACGCAAAATTATTTTTATGAACTCTTGGTTTTTCATGAAATACAAAATTTGTAGTTTCTAATGATGTAGCTTTCACTTAAATAATATTGAGTAACATTTATTATTTTAGAATGTATCTGTATCTTTTGTATGCTTATTAAATCCCTCAACACCTAAAGTCATTGAAAAAGCTTTCAGCGGAAGAACTTATTTTTAAAACGTTTGAAAATATATTTCTGGGAAGCAGTTCTAAACAACAATCTTTGTCTATATATTTTACTTTATCTTCTTTAGCTTTATACGCCACATGCAGATTTCATAAAATGTGGATATTTGTGAAAAAACTGAAACGCATGATATATAAACTTAAAATTTGCTATTTAAAATAATTCTGTCCATAATAGAAAATAAAAACCAGCCTTGGATTCAACGTTCCATTTCGCACATTTCAGAGTCGGCAAGATTACCGGTCTGCGTTCCTGAGCTACTGCAACAACCCGAGCCCGGCTGCGCTTGCGACGTACTACGACTCCCACAACAGCTACGTGCAACAACTGACTGCAACCAACGCCATGCTCGACCAGTACCACAAACATACGCTGCCAACTATACTGCAGGTGAGAATCAGTCAACAGTACGTCTGGTCGAGTGGTGAGCCCTGGCCATGAGATCAAACCCCTAGGGATTGATCGCAACTAGACATACATACTTCTGTAATGAACATGTAGGTACATTTGTACTCCAGTCAGCCGTGAGTTTACTTTCCACTAAAGTCAATTATCCATGTAATGAACATTTATATTTACTCTCCAGACATGAATCAAATTTATAAATCAAATTTATTTATTACTTTCCGTTGTCTATTACCTAAAGTATAAGCATGTTTGCTTAGTTTGCAGCTAGGGAATTGATGTACTAATCGGAGGAATTTCATGTATTAGGTTTATAAGACCGGTCATAACCGAATGTTCTGGGTAAAACATTTTATGAATTCACAAAAGGCCACATCAAAGCCATCAAAGTATCTAACTGCCATAATCCACCGCGCTCATATCCCGCAATATGTATACTATAGACACCTACCTACAAAATATCTATTTCCAAAGTCTAGCTGCCACCGTCGCAAATATTAACACTGATTTTTAGTACTGTCAACAGCACGCTCGGTTGAGTATGCTAAGTCTATCCATTCCGTTCTTCCGACACATTAAGCCGTAAAGTAAAAAGACCTGCCAGCAAAGCGATGTAAGAAAAATAAATGAGTTCTACATGTTAGTTACTCGCTCAGATTCGCTTATATCGTCACCGCGAACGTTGGAAAACTTCGTTTCTCGACTTCACGAGTAGGATCCTGTTAGCCAATTTCGGCACAGCTCAGGCTCAATCGAGTTTCAGCTTAAGTTACGCCATAAGCTTTAAGCTTCTAACTGCGAATTGCGCTAAAATGGGGTCGCATAGTATAATATGCATTTGCACAAATAGCAGGATATGACCTAACTTTGCAGATAGTCTGATGTAGAAAATGTTGATGTTAACTTTACCTTCCATGTAAGTATATGCAACCGTTTTCTTCTTATAATTTTCAACAATTTTTATTTTGCTTTTCGTTGTTGAAAAACTAAACGTAAAAGTAAATTACTAGTTTGCTGTACAGCCAGTTGGAATAGGGTATAGGCTATAATTAAGCTGTCAAATGATACCAACCATAAATAGATACGGTCCACAAAGCCTGAAATGTTAATAATAATTCTATTATATTTCTAGTCACGCTGCCTATACCTTTTGGTTCAAAAAAAGTACAAAACGTACCATACCCACGTAATGTATACTTTTAGCATGGTTGTAGGCAATTTAATTTACCTGACAAACATGCAGTATGGAAACATTAAGTCAAATTATATTTCTAAAACGTAAACCATGTTAATACAAGAGTACTGACTGGCTCGATGGCGCAACCGGTATTGACCCTGCCACATGCGCCAAGAGTTGTGGGTTCGATCTCCACCTAGGACAAACATTCGTGTGAAGAATACTTGTATTTGTTCTGTGTCTGGTTGTTAACATCTAATATTTATATTTAAACATATAATTGTAATACCACTGTTGATATCTGTAACACAAGTGCTTTAGCTACTTAGCTCGAAGTCAGATCAATGTATGTGATATCAAAGAATATTTATTTATTTAAATGTAAGTGAATGCCATCACTATGGAATGTCAATATCGTAATATGTTATAAAAGATAAAACTGCCGCTGAAAGATGCTGTGCGGACCAGGTGTTCATAAAGGAAATAACACTTTCTACCTAGTGGCAATAATCTAGATGTTTCTTTATACACTTATCTAATAATATGTTACTTTGTAATACTACTAATACTTATCCTTTGTTTTATAGAGAGGCAATATATATCACATAAAAGTTTACAGTTACATCATGTATTACAAACATAATTTACAAAAATACAACCCTATTCATTTGGTTTATAATAGCCACCATTTGGAATAAAAAAAACATTAAACGTATTCTCATCCTAGGGACCTTCTATATTTGGTAAAGACGAGGTTTACTCGACAAACACAGAATGAGGGTTACATCATTCTTATGAGTGGTTACTGGTTCTACACCTAATATTAAGAAATCACATAAACAAATAAATAATGACACGTACATACTACATTTCACCGGATATAATAAATGGAGTATAGGCATGACTATTAAGTTACGCCGCTAGCAAATAGAACTTGTTTATTAATAGTAAGTCTTGTCTTTGAATAACTTCAACTGGTTTAACAACCAGTCCAAGCAATTGTTACACAGTAAACCTTCTGGGTTGAAGTGTTTGTACTCAACTGTAATTAAATCCAGTTGTGACAACCGTGCGGTTGGCGACGAGTGTTGTCGCTCCATCTTGAGCCAACTTCTTGACTCCTACAAGTTCATATGCAACTTTGTACTTACTGGAGCCAAGTTGTTATTTGGTGTAGATATTAAGTAAATTTAGGACGACATATAGTGGAATTATAAATTGCAGTCTTTTTTTATGAAGAAAAGTTATTTGTGATTTTCGTTTTTGTTTTTGTGTCTCTTACGATTCCGCATATCAATAGATTGTGGTAACATAAACTGGTTAGCGTTTTATTAGCTAAAGGCCATCGTCATATCCCATAAGGGCCACATATATTGGGTCATGGTTACACAGAAATACTCTGGAAAGTGCAAATTCCGACATAATGTTTTTTTTCCTCTCATCGTCGAACTAGGGGTGTAAATCCATAAGTAGACATTTCTTGCAAAATTCAGAAGTATTCAGGGGTTTGAAACAATATTTTTTCGCATATAAGTAATAATACGCTCCTCATCCAATAAAGTCTGAAATTACAAACTCGACTATCAAATTTCAATTACAAAAATATCATAAAATTATTTAGTAAATAAGAATTATCCATTTAGATAATATTGATCGGTCGTATAATTGGTCTGAGACCAATTGTACTACTGGTCTTTGTACTCTGTCCCTCAGAACAGAGTACAAAGTCTAAGTTTCAATCAATATATAATTGAATCTCATTTCTCATTGAACATAAATTCTGCCTATGTTATTGCGCAGTTCGCACGACTACCTACACTGTTCATAGTTGCAAGTTTCTCACTAATCCTATTAAATGCCTGGCTGGTGACTATAGTCTGAACAACTGGACTCGAATGTCCACCCATCAGTGGAAGCAACTTGCCCGTGGGTGTGTATTCTGAAGCGGGACCGATTTTCGCAGTAAAACTTTAGCTGGAACTCCGAGCGTTGTTATGAAACCTGACTCAAAACAAAATCAAACGTGTAGTGTAGGGTTGGCAGAATTAGTCCGCAAATAAGGTATCCATTAAAAAAGAAATTTAGAAACTTTCTGTTTATTTTTAATGCGATGACGACATCTTCGTCTCCACGATAAGTTCAAAATACCAAATCTTAAATTGAAGGAACAAAAATAAAATTATTATTATTTATAAGTATTCCCTTAACCAATTCGTATAAGAAAGCAAGCGCCGTAACTTCTAAAATATTTGAAATCTCATTGATTACAGAAGTAAACAAAAAACAATCACAGATCTTGCCGCTAACTTCAAAAGTTACATAAAACTTGGCGAACTGTAACGCTCGACCAACCGCATGAGAATAAATAAAAATCTTGAAAACGAAATTGAATGACTCCCCGGAGGATTGCGCTTGACACATTGCGTAACCTCAGACGGTCAAATAAATCGTATTGGTGTTCTGCTAAGGAAACAGAGATCACTATTTTGTAACCAAAATTTTTAGGTGGAAATATCGCAATTTAGCCACTTTATCATTCTTGGTATTTTGGCAACTAAATTTTGCTGCTGCATAAAACATAAGATTTCTCATTTTTGACAATAAATTCAGTCTCTTTTCTGTTTGTGTCCTAGAAATCTGCTTTATTTTTTGACTAACACGTTCAAAGGAGCTTGTCCTTAACTTGACGAGATTTTGGATGTGATAGTAGATTTATATGTATATTATTACTGTTAAAGACCAACTCATGAGCACGTTATTGATATCACAAACTCATGAAACTATCAACCCTGAAATTAAACCCGTTCTCAAGAAGCTCCAGCTCGAACTTAGATTGAAAGCAGCTCAGGTTTTAATTAAACTGACTTGTGAGCAGTTGCAGCTGACAGCGCGACCTATTGTCGTAATCATTTCAATTTATCCTTTATTCATTCAATAAGATTCTCTTTGCATTACTAACGGAATTTGCAATTCTAATCACGTGAATTAATTGTCTAGATTCAACGAACTAGCTTTGGAGATTCTACGCTATTATAGTCGGGAAGCAAAGACGTGTCCCCGTGACTTTCATAATAGCACGAGGTTGTCAGTTTGATGTAACTATTTTTTCGGTGGGACTTTTTCCTAATTTAAAGAAGCTCACCATAAAGCCAAATGCCACAGGAGCATTATAAAATCCATAGGCTTGTTCTCTCGGCGGCAAGATAAAATCAATCTTGATTTAGATCATATCCATATTAGATGATTTTATTTTTGGCTGAATGTGGTTGAAGGGACTTGCTGCCCCTTCGACTCTGCCTACCCCTTCGGGGATTATGGGCGTGATGTTATGTATGTATGTAAGTGTCAAATATGTTTTAACTCACCGATGTAATTATTTTTCGTAATTCATTATAAAAAAAATAAGTACGATGACATTTTAACAAAAACATGTAACATAGACTTTTAATTGTTCTGGTTATCATTAATGTTAATCTTATCAGAATAATCATGTCTAGGTATTATAATGTTGTTTACGTTAAATGCAATATTCTGTATCGTAATATACAAATGCAAGCAAAAATGAACCTAATGCATTTTTTGTTTTCAGGAGCTGGAAGAAATACTAGCAGACGTCACGACGGCCGTCAGCGAAGCCATTTGTCAGGAGGGTGAAATTATCACAGAGAAGGTAAACGTTGGCTATTTTATATCTCGAGATCCGTATTATATAATTCGCGTGACCGACCCGCACCCCGGGTGCTATAGATGAAATGAGGGCACCCCAAATTAGAATATTATACGTGGAAATAATTATGACTAAGCAAAACAATTCTGTAAACTTCAGCGGGGAGTTTAAGATTTCAGTGAAATTGTGTAGTGCGCATTAATATTAATGACTGTACAAATGGGGGAAGAGCCTAAAAAGTTCACTGACGTTCGATTTTATATTGCTCTCCATCTCTTAGATAGTCGTTAACATTTGGCAAGTATTAGTAACATTTGGTAGAAGTTATGAATCGTTTAGGCAGGCTTGGCGTTATTTTTCCATTAGATACTTATGTAGGGTGAGTCCTTTCTGTCTCGAGAGAAGAAGAGTTTCTCTTCGATTTTAATTCAATACTAAGAATTCTCAGTTGTAAATCGCTGTTGCATTATTCGTGGGAAGATGAGAAGTGTTGTTTTATTTACCGGTCACTTTGTTATTACGAAATTTTAATCACAATGGATATCGTGGACAATTGCCTTCTTAACTACATAAATAGGTAGGTACTTATATTGAATTCTACAAACGTATGTTTCAATATTTGCACCGAAACAAACAAGTTGAGTCTTGGGCAAAGGACTCACAGAGAATCTAATTTTAGTCGTACAAAGCTCTGGAAACTCAATATTATGAAATTTCATATGTAACTGTGAGCATTTAATGTTGAAGATGCATACAGCAATTTTACTTTAAATATATTCTAACAGAACAGACTTTTCCGACTACCATTACAAATAACTGTTTTCTTGTTGGTTTTATATATGACCCAGTTTATATTTATCCTCTTCTGCAAGTATATTTATAGTGAATCAAAAGTTAGATACGATTCAAGTTACAACTTCCTAACTCTGTCCACTCAATATCTCTCGTATAAAAGTTTAGACAGGAACAGGTGAACTGAAACCACGGAAAGTTGTGTAATAAACTAGCGAGTAGCTTTAATGCTGAGCGAATGATTTCTACCTACCCGTTTTCGGAATTCATACTTCATGTTTACGTACGTAGCTCCGGTAGATTTCCCATAATATCTTTTTAATTACCATAAAATCGTTACAGCCTCACTCATACAAGAGGATAAGCTTCTTTTTCATCCACGATATAACAAAATAAATTTGTTATCCTGTGGCTGATAGTGGCTAATTAAGTAGATATTTTGTAAACTGACGGGAACTAATGTATAGTAGAGTAATGTAGTGAAGGCGATTCATATTTATAACTAAATAATAAATAACTAAAGCCTAGCAAAGGGATAAAACATCTATTTCATCTATCAGGTGATTCGTTTGCAAAGTCTTGACCTACAATAGAACATTCGCACTACAACTGTGATATGATATCCTATATTATGTAATATCGCAAATGCTCATGGTAGTTAGTCAAGGGAAAATGAAGTTAAGACCCTTGTCTGCCTCTTAGTTATACTCGTTAATAGGATTTTGTCAAGAAAAATTATAATTTGGCTTCCAGAGTCAAAGGATACGATTTACAAAAAATGTAATTCCGTAATATTGATTTCCCTAAATAAAATATTTTTCAATTTATTTTAGCTTTTATAAAAGAGTCTTTATAAAATGTACCTGTTACGTGGTAAAATTATGTTATTTTTAGTAAGAAACTCTTAATCAGCCCAAAATGTTATATACAAATTGAATCGATTCAGATCGTTGAAATAAGTTGGTTTTGCCAAAACAAATTTCACCAAGTATTTGATTTGATAAATATGAAGTTGCAACCTCTAGACACATTTAATGGCCATAAGAGTCAAGACAAAACATGTTGCGTTGATTTCGAAAAGGATTAGAAAAGATCACTGTATTGAACATACATAATTTTGACATAGTTTGGCCTACAGTTTTAATGGCTGATCGTCTTGATCAAAGACTTTGTATTGTATTACCACCAGGAGATACCTACTACTGATATACGGAGTAGGATTAAGCTTAGAACGGTTTGGGATTAAAGAATGTAATATATTTATTGTTTCCACAGACCAACAATCAGCTCCGTAGGTACGAGTCGCTCTGTGCGCAAGCGCGCGCCGTCTCCAGCACAGCGGACCTGGCGCACTTGGCGAGGACCCTGCTGACGTCACAGCCCCCCATGAGGCCGCCGAAAAGGGCCTTCCTCCCGCCGTACCCGCCCGAGCCGGAGGACCCACCGCTAGATGTTCCCGCGGTAAAGCTAGCGCCTATAAACCTATCAGTCTCTGTGACGTCACAAAACGGGAAGTAACAACTTTCATATTCATATAGATAATATGTTCTTTTATTAATATGTAGGTACAGGTATTCTTCTTTTTAATTCTCAACAAAGGCAGGTTTCTTTATGTAATAAAAAGTTTTAAAGCCTATTTTGCAAAGTATAATCGTAATATGTTCATAGTTGCCTTTCTCTTAAGTCAATTGCAAATTTACTAATGATCACAAATGAGTTAGCCAATCAATAAAGAATTTTACCAATTGACTTTGGGCGTTAATCGATACCTATTTTATTTAGGAGAAAACAAACCATGATCCTTTTGAAATCATTGTGATGATTGTGATTTATCACTGTTGAAAACCGGGTCTAAATAAAATATGTTCATCATACCTCGATATCACAATGGCTTATGGTTATTGATAAAGTCACAAATTATTTTTGGATTGGTTTCTACTGTGTTTCTAAAGTCTTTATTGGCTATTTCATAAAGTAAAACGAATGTTATCATAAAATATATTATTGCTTTAATTCTATTTATAGCGAATAAATAACACTCTTATCTTTAGCCCCTGTAACTACCTATTTGTAAAAAACACATCGTTAGCGAAAATATAATGTAAAAATCAGTTATACCGGCTAGGTTAGATTTGTTTCCACCCTAATTTCAGGCTCTAACACAATTTCCCATTAGCTCAGACCACAAACAATACCTTCCCGCAGATTTAATAAAATTATAGTTGGCTAAATAACAGACCCTAAAGGTTTATCTAAAGCCCTCATCAGGGATAACTGGATAATTTGCTTCCTAAATATTTTTTTTACACCAAATAACCAAAAAGATTGATTCAAAATATTTCCTAAAAGAAAATATTGACTGAAATTTGTTTTCTTTTAGACTGCGTCTCGTAATGAATACAGACAATTAATACAAGAACCATTGTCTTGTCTATGTAATTGACATAATGATCACGACCCTCAAGTTTCACGAATACAATTAAAGACGGAATGGTAATTAATTATTTTAACATAAATAATGACAATAATAAAATGAAATTACAGATGCAAGGCGTTTGTAACGATCAAACGGCTAATATTAATTAAAAGTGTTCGTTAACTATACCTGTGTGTGTAGTGTGTAGTGTGAGTCAACTATACCTGTCCCGCGATATTTAGATAAGCCTCAATTACGTCGCTGATCGCTATAAAAGCGGACATTTTGTCCGTAAAATACGGTACCTTTAGACAAACCGAATTTCGACCGTCTACACCGTGTCTTCACATAAATTTATCAAGATAATATTGATGGTAATTAGTTTCACTATACATAACATACATACATAAAATCACGCCCATAATCCCTGAAGGGGTAGGCAGAGTCAAAGAGGCAGCATGCCCCTTCAACCACATTTAGCCAAAAATAAAGCCGGGCTGGGTAAAATGGAAAATTGTGAAAAAGCAGTGACAACCTATCGCCTACACAATCACACGCCTAAAACCCGATATACCATTAGTCGCCTTTTACGACATGCTAGGCAAGGAACACAGTTGGCGCATTCTTTTTTTTTGTCCTAGATCAACATGGGCCAAGTCCCAGACCAACATGGGACAGTTTCACTAATGCCCAGTTAACTATAATTATTGATTGATAGCGTTCTAATTAAAAAACAAAAATCATATGAGTGCCTTAGATACGTTACTGCAAATTAAATGTTTCAGTCAGCTGGATGGTATTAATATCTACTGTAGATAATATATAAGATTTGAAGGAATTCAACACAATATTTTTTTACCAAAATTACCAATTAGCAGTGTGTCACAATAGACTTCCAAGATTTGATTTAAGAGTCGTAGTAAGCTAAAGTTCGCGACACGGTAAGGTCAGTTGACATGTCATTTGATACAACTAAACCCTATTTTCATTTTCATTGCTAACTAGCAGTGCCCCACGGTTTCACCCGCATAGTTCCCGTTCCTGTAGGAATATGGGGATAAAATAAAGCCTATGTTACTTTCAATGGTGAAAGAATTTTTGAAATCGGCACAGTAGTTTTTGAGTTTATTCATTACAAACATACCTACACACACACACAAAAATACAAAAAATAAATATTACATACATACATACACAATGTCACGCCTTTTTCCCATAGAGGTTGGCAGAGATCACGTATTTCCATTTGCTACGATCCTGACATACCTTTCGCTTCTTCTACATTTACAAATCATTCCTCTTTATAATATTAGTATAGATTACAATTGAAGTATACAAGATGTAGGTATGTTAGAATTAAATACGTACATGGTAAATTTTTGTGTTATTTAGGAAAGTATGCCGCCGGTTCTTCGGGGAGAGATGCTGCTGGACCGAATGGGAGGGCAGGCGCGACTTAACTACGAACAGCTGAGAAAAGATGCGCAAGATTTGGAAATGCAGATTAAACAAATGCAGGTATGTAGTTTTTATCAAACAATATGATGAATAAATGATTTACATTTAACAGTTAACAGACATATAATAGAAGAAGAAAAAAGAACCCTTGAATAATAATACATTATATGGACAAGACGTATATGTACTCAAGAATAAGGCTACGTACCGGCAATTTTGAGTATTATTTACAATGGGTCAAGCATGGTTTGGACAGGGCCACTATAAATTAGTCTATTTGGAAAGACGCTCACTAGTATTTGGTGCTCAGAGCACAAGTTATGCAGATGATTTATATAATAGATTAACTGTGGCCGCGTTTATGGTTAATGTTATATAGCCTTTAGTTATAAAGCCTTACTCGATAAATGGGCAATCTAACACTCAAAGAATTTCTCAAATCGGACCAGTGGTTCCTGAGCTTAGCGCGTTCAAGAAACAAACAAACAACCAAATACAAATACAAATTTTAAATCTTTAAAATTTGTATTAGTAATACAAACATACTAACTAACTAAACTTCAAGCCACTTCCTCTGCCGGGTAGGCAGAGAGAATCGAACGTCATATGGCACGATTCTTACACACACATATAGGCAATATATTCAATCGATATTAATATCGTATATAAATATATTAAATGTAGGGACTTTACAACATCAAAGTGTATTTACTTTATCCCCAAAAACTTGGATAAAAAATTTTGAGCCATCGGTCAAGACTCCGATCACGATCACCCGGGGTCAGGGCTCGCAGCGAAAGGTCAGTGTTATTGTCTCGCCACCGATTTTCCCAATTGGAGGCGGGCGCTACGTGACTCGCTTACTACGGGATTCCCGGTTGCGGCGCTATATTTGAATTCCTGCAGATGCTCGTATATTTCACAGTTTTTATTTCAATCGGCCATTTCCCGATCTGATATCGCGTCCGAGCCTGAAATTAGTGTGCCAGAATTTTGGAGTAATAGGTGTTTTTGTATCTGAGTTAGACAATTAACTGAGTGCTTTCTATTGTTTAATTAAATGGTAGACAGAGTCCAAGGAGCTTTTAAACTTCTGAAACTGAATTTAGCCAAAAATAAACTAATATTGAATACTTGAGTATGATGGGAAATTGTGAAAAAATAGTGCCTAGTGGCTAGCTCGTCGCCTGCATAATCACAATACACCGTTGTTACTTCATTTTTGAGTTCCAGACAACATGTTCATGACAAATTTTTAGTTGGTGGAATAAAATTGTAGATACAATATCGAGCCGTTGAAATTATGAGAATGATTGGATGGCTATAATTACTATTTCACGTAAAAACTACAGAACATATTCAGGTAAGTTAAGCAGAAAAAGTAGGTTACTTTAGCTAGCCTTTACAATACATAGGCTTAGAATTTTATCCCGAAATAATATCACTAGGTCCCAAAGGAAGCACGTCAAACTTTGTGTTGTAGACTGTACCCATACTACACGACTAAAATATTACGGCTTATAGATACAAGTGAAATTTTAAACTGGATATCTTCATTGCATTTCTTTGGCAACATGTACTACATATGTTCACCTCCTTTTTTTAAACATTATCTTCATGATGTCAATTACTCCTGTATTGAATTTATTTGTATAATAAAGCCAAACCTGTAGGTATGACAAATCTCATGTTCTGCAAAGGAGCTAATAACACAATTATAACATAATTATTTATGTGTAATCGTAAGCTATAGAGTTTAGCCATAGCTTTTTAAGCAGGAACATCCACTAACACCTTAACCTCTTTACAGGATGGCCTCGATGCGCTGCTACGTCATCAGAACAGGAGCCTCGAGAGCAGCATCTACGGCAAAGTCAACGAAATACAAGTATGTCACGTCACACTTCAATAAATCACCATCCATTCTCTAAATTATACTCAATATCAAACATAGCATACCATGTATGTATATATCCTTAGACGTGGGCATATAGAGATGAATTTTAGGTCCACATTTCTAAGGTTGTGTAGAGGGCTACACAGCCTTAGAAATGCCTTAGACGAACATGGTTGCCACGCTAAAATAACTAACTAACTAACTAAACTTCACGCCATCCAATTCCCTAGCAGCTACGCTAAAATAAAATTACATAAAACGGTTTTATTTACCTACATAATGATCATTTAGTCGTTATATAAACTTTTTAAAAAATAGGCACGTCAATATCGACTTACAGTTGAATCATTGATATTTTTTAAAAATTATCTTTCACTTAATAAGAATCATTTTAACACAGTAATACCAATTAACATATCGTCGCTTAAGTTCTAAACCGCATAACTCAAAATTGATCAATTTTAAGGTCGAAAATTAAAGGCGAACAAAAATATTTTTTTATGAATTGTAGGATACATCTTTTTGTAAAATCAATGATTCAATATATCTAATATACTTGAAAACATTATTTATTTTAAGAGTTTAGTTCTCTTACAAATTTAATAATACAGTACCTATTAATCTTCTAAAAAGTTGAATCTTTTGAGTTACGCGGTGAACTTAAAATTTAAGCGACGTTATCTAATTCTACACCTGAAAGAAAAAAGATAGGTATCCCACAATTAAAATTGCTTTATAGTGTTAACTTTTGATACACCTCTTTTTTTAGACATGAAAGATTGCAATTATATTACGTCCCAACACACGGCATAGGCAATCATACAAAGGATAAAGTTGTACTAGCTAATATAGTTATGCAAATCCCATCAGAGGTACGCGTAATCTGTAGACATGGGTTCCCCTTAAATCTTACCCTGGACTTACAAACTGTTTAACCCTTTACTGTTTATGTAAGACAAGAGAAATAAGGTAAGGTAAATGCAGAAACTAGGTATTGGAACTGCCACGATTGAGTTATTTGATGGACTTGGTGAAATGTCTTTGGATTATATTGAAAATAATACTTAGGACTAACTTTCCTACAAAACGGAAAACATCAATTTGTAGATACTCCATTATTGATTTTTTCAGTAATTTAAAGGGGGGGTTAAGAGCAGTAAATAACCACTTAAGCACAGTAAATATTTTTTTTAGCTATGCTTGTTTGTTATATTTCAATATAAAATAGACTGACGGTATGTATCACGCTTTATGTCAAGTAACAAGGTCGTTGTAGCTCGTTTGAAAAGTATTCAAACAATGACGTCACAATTAATATAAAAGTTGAAAACAATTCTGTAAATTGAATATATATCTAAAATTGATATAGATAAACTGTTAACAGTTAAAGTAAAAACATAATTATTTGCATACATATGTACAAAATTTATATTAATCAGAAAGCAACTAAAATGTTCTTTGCCAATTTCTAGCAGAATTTCGAACATAATTCTTAAGTAAATATCTAGGTACATACTCTTAGTTAATAATAATACATAATAAATTTATTTCCACAAAAAGTACATTAAACAGGTAACAGGTTTACTGGTCCCCACAGGACAGGCTTAGCCTAGTGTTGTTGTGTATGTCACGATTTTCAATAAACAGCGTAAGGTAATTGCTGATATCTGAGTTATTCGTAGACTTACGAGTAGGTAGATATTATTTACATTACTTACAATATGCTCGACGACTGCGCTTGACGTCTGTCCCTAATTCGTTCGCAAAATCGAGCCCTAAGTTATAAAGAAACCACAACTCCAATCTCTAACATCAATACACATTTCACATACATATAATTCGCATATTACGCCCTATTCAAGTCCACTCGGGGCGGAACGTTCAATTTCCTGCAAACATTAAAAATATGAAAATAAGTAGGTTTTAGTATGCTGACCGGGACACCCACCCAAGTACTCTCGACCTGATTTACAAAGGGATTCCACTTTGTCAGAATTTTTATTGCGATCTTACTTTATCATTAGATCTTTATTTTTAATTGAATTGTATTTGTTTATTGCTAAGTAGTATTGCGTTTATAGGTATTACCTACATATTATATCATAAAAAACTCTTTCTCTACCATATTTATCACGTATAAAGATTTGAATTCACTAAGTATATCACGCCATTGTAGGTCGTTCAACGCTCACAGAGTACTATCTGATCAGACGTCTTCTTCCCTAGTCAAAGTCAAAGTCAAAATACTTTTATTTAGTAATAGATATAGGTTTGAAACATACACTTATAAATTGTCAATTAGAATATCAACCAATAATATGAATCTACCACGTAAGTAGTAAGACAAGAAATACTTAGGCTAAATATAATTATTTTTTATAAAACGCCACCACTGCATGAAATTGCCGCCATACCATGAAGTAGATAATCCAACGATCTGGGCAACACAAATGTATCAAGTTAATCTATGTACCTACCTGATGCAGACGACATTATGTAGTTACTCACCTACATAAATACGCGGCTAGAATTGACAGCTAATTTCTGTGGGTAGTGTACCGTGTGGGTTTTAGTTCCATTGAAACTGATAGTTAATTAACTAGTAATAATCGCCACCTTCACTTCTGAAGATGAAATTATATCTGTAGTTGATTTCTTTTAATTTAATATATATTACATCTTTCCACGTCCTTGTTTTTATTCTTATAAAATTATGTAGTTAGTAGTTAGTTAGTTAACTATGTACATGTGATGTGGTCCATTTTGTTCAAAATCAAATTGGCGGAACTAATATTGTACGATCACTTACTTACAAATATATGTATAATAGGATAATGATTTTGAGATTACTTTTAAATAGGCTGAATAGATATAATCACGTGATCTAATATAAATTTACTAAAGATTTTTATAAAAAAACCGTTTAAACATCACACAAACAAACCCGCCAAATAGGAAAGTGCTGATCCAACATCATTAAAAATTCACGCTCAGATTCTTATAAAAGTGTAAGTAATCCAAATAAAATTTAATCTGATTTTTCCGGCCTGATTTTTTTATTGTGCTTATATATTTTAATACCTGATTGTTCCTGAATAAGAACATAAATGTACAAGCACAGAAATATTTATCTTAATACCTAAATAATTATTAGTAAAATTGTGTTAAATCAATGGATTAAGACACTCGCTTCATATGCGAGAGGTGTTGGACCAAATCCAAGCCATGTTCGATTTCGATTTTTTTTTTATTTAATTAAATACGTCTTTACATCACTGTTAATGATGAAGAAAAACTTCGTGAGAAATCCGGCATATTAAAACAACTAAAAATAAATTGGACTTTTTTGGTTCCACTGTCAAAGGATTACTAAGGACGGATGGTAGTCGCAGTTAACGATTCCGGATTAAGAAATCCAGAAGCAAGCCTTCTGACCGCAGTAATCAAGGATTGAAACATTAAAACACTTGGATCTTTCATGTGAAGACATAGCATTTTAATAAACTAGCTGACCCGGCGCACTTCGTAACGCCCCGTTCTCGGATTTTCAATACCCATTTTTTTTCCGTGCAACTTTTTTATTATTTTCTTTCTTAAGAACCTTCACCTGATAATAACAAACACAACTAAAAAATAATTGGCGAAATCGGATGAGCTGTTTGCGAGATTTGCGCTTAGCAACATATTCAGCGATAAATTTTTATATTATATGTAGATATAGCTAATACAAAACAATATACCTACATACATTGTTAATGTCTGTAATATTGCTTTTAAATGTGTATAATATATATATTGTAAATGTAAGTAATCCAACAGAAGAGAAGGAGTTGAAATTATAAAATTTTGATGAATCCAACAGAAGAGAAGGAGTTGAAATTATAAAATTTTGATAAACGTGTCGTGCAGAGCCATCTATACAGGATTTTGTAAACTACATATCAGCAAGGCAAATCCAGTCCCTGAGAACGAAATATACCTACTTTATAATTGCCTAGTGTAACTACCAGATGTCGCTATAGAGCGCTTTTTATTTTTTAAAAGTAGATATATATTTTATTTGTCTATAAAAATAGCTTCTCTTCTTGAAGGGAAGCCCCATGTTAAATCATTAAATGATATCTACTTTAAACTGAAAAATATTAGTCATGTATGTATATCAAATATGCAAACATTTAGGTAGACTTTTTCAAATTATATCGTACTTATATCTAAGTCGATAACACATTCATCTTTGATTTACATACAGACAACAAGTTTATTAAGATCGCATTTGGTCTTCTTACTTAATTATCCACAGACGTAAGACTTGTAAAGTGCACAGAGTTATTAAAAAAAAGTTAGAACTTATATCCTAGCCTAAACAAAAAGCCTTGCAATTTGAAAGGTCATTGTTAATTTATCGTTCGATTTATGTAAGGTAGTTATGTAACATTGTTAAATTGTCCGGTAATAATATTATTGTATTTTGTGACAGGAAGACATATCAATAAAGAAGTACGACTACCGGGCGACCCAGTTACATCTAGCTTCAGTTAGAGCTCAAGTAAGTACCTATCAATGTAACAGACACCAATACTTTACTAGAGATAGGAAATAATTATGCAGGAGGTGTGACCATACAGACACAACATGAATTAAATTAAAGTAATGTTATGACGCATAAGCCTACAGTATATGAAGTATCTACATAAAACTATTCGACATTTTGGAACTATTTCAATACGGTTTATTGGATTTTTTTTCGGCTCCACAATAACCTAACGAAGTCTGAAAAAAAACGAAGCAAATCCTTGCCAGCCTAGGCCACTGCCAAACTGTGTAGTGTTTGATCAAGCGGTGGGTAATTTTTTTACCATAAGCGATTCTCGGTAATTGATTTCGTTTTGAAATTTTCGCAGCAATATAGGTACTATAACAGCACGTTAAATAAAAAGTTTAGGTTGGGTTAGGATATATGCATATTTTTTTACTGATTTGTTATATTTACTATGGAACAGATATTCAAATCTAGAAGTTTTTTTTTTGTTGGTTTTTGTCTTGTTAGACAATTTGTTGGTTAGACAGAAATATCCGATATGTCATGTTACGTCAAATGACACGGACGCCATACAATGTGCATAGCAAAAACAGTTTTCGTGAGTATTTTATTTTGATATATTTTGCGGTTAATGCGTGAAAGCATATTCATGCATATTCCCTATAACTTGCTCTTTGAAAATGTGAGTCTTGTTCTTAGAGTCTTGCAAAAATAGAGGGTTAAGACAACCGATAACTTTCTAAAACTAAAAAGGTCTTTCATACTCGTCAACTATAAACTTAAGTGCTCTAAAAGTTTAAAAAGCAATTAGGTATATGCACGACGAATCATGTAAAGTAAACAAGATTAGATTTATCAAAGGTTTCTACCTTTGATAAATCTACTTCTACGGCGGCGTTAGCCGTCGGCGATGCCGGCTTCGTGTTCGTGGCCTCAAAAATAAAGTTTTTCAAGTCGATAAACCTCTTACTTATTATAACGCGAAAGTTTGTATGGATGGATGAACGGATGTGTTGATGTTTTGTTACTCTTTCCCACTGGGAAACGTTTTATCTGGGCACATTAGAAACTTAACTGTTCTATTTACCAATAGAATAATTAATTACCTAATGTACCCAGGGCCCACAATAGGTTAAAGACGGCCCTGCTTTCTCGTAAAAAGTACTGCATGGATTTTTATGAAACTTTACAATAGTATAGCTTATACATAAGAATAACACATAAGCTATATTTCATCGATGTACCACGCGAGCAACGCCGCGAGCAGAAGCTATCCTACTAATATTATAAATGCGAAAGCTTGTATGGAAGTTTGTTACTCTTTCACGCTAAAACTACTGAATGGATTTTAATGAAACTTTAGAATAATATAGCTCATACACCCGAATAACATATAAGCTATGTTTCATCGATGTACCAAGCGAGCGAAGGCGCGGGCAAAAGCTAGTTTTAATATAAAGTTTTCCGTATTCATTCCATGCAAGTAATTTAACATTGCTTCTACTTCATTAAAATACATTTCTGCTACGGGTCTACGGCTAGTGTAGGCATATACGATTCATGTAACTAATGCACGTAGTCGTGCTACGGAAAAGCTACGCTACCAAAGAAATAATATTTTTACAGTAGATACATATGTAACATGTCTTTATAATATTATGTGCTATGCAGGTATTATGTTGATTTAAAAACATAACATCTTAGGGAGTACATCTGCTTCTCTGGTATGTAAACCTACCTAATTGTACAATAAAACTAAGTAAATAACTGTCATATCGATAGTGAAACTACTATCTATATGACAGTTATTTACTCGTTTCTACCAGATCATTATGTAATAGAGATACATCTTACATGTAAAGATGAAAAAAAATCTGCAATAGAAACGTATACCTAATGTGCGTTATCGTTATAAAGAATCATACTACATTTCTTAATACGAAATGGCCAGGCGTCATTATTCATTATCATAATAGTATAATAAAGCATTTTTTTATTGACACGTTAATGCGTTATCTTGTAAACAATGGTTGACACGACGAACGGCACCTGTCTGAATGGTACACACTGCGCACGCCTCCTCGTCCGGACACTTCTGCACATGCGAATTTTGCCTCTACCATCCCAATCAATAGTTACAATTTTCCCGCCACCGAAGGAACTAGGATATATACAAGGCAAGTAAAATTGCACATTTACCTTAGTTTAAATTTTACTTTTTCTTTTTCACAGAATAAATAGAGAAGCTTTTGATTTTTATTTATTTTTGTCTGTGGGTGTTATCAATTGGATACGGCATCATTTTAATTTTAATTAAGTAAAAGTTGAGATAAGTTTAGTTTTTAATAAAATAACTTAAATTATTTAGTATGAATACTAAGAATATATTTTGGATTATTTATTGTTAGCTCGCATTTCAAGAACAATAAAACTGAATGTTTTTGAGTGAGCAGTGTCGCATTGCGCACAGCTTCCCACTCAGTCTGAGAGAAGATCTCGTGGGCCGACATAACCTACGGGCCTATCTTATCTGCATTTTCGATTTGAAAACAAAAATAAGTGTTATTTATCGGGTTTTTAAACGAACTCCGTCCGTTTCAACGTTGTTAAGTAAAACCGAAAGATTTTAAACACGGATAATAAAAGAAAACTCAGGTTTCGTGCCAAGATGGGTTGGATTTCTATGAAAAATCATATGGTAAGTGCCTAGATTAACTTGTAAGACTGAAACAAAAAGATACTGCTAAATTAGTTAATTTTATACGTGTGCTCTTTTAATTGCACGCTTGTTTGTTTCTGTAAACTATTCGTAATTTTGTATGTTCTTTTCTTAAACGTCATTAACATGTCAATACCTAAACATTAATCAAGAAATTTTCATGTTTAAATGGACACTAAATATGTGTACCATTTGTTTTAAGTTAAGTAACTTTAAGGTAAAACTTAACTATATACGCATATTCCAGGAAGACACGCCAGTTGCGTAACTACATAGGTAGGAACATAAGCCGACATTTACTTATTACACATAAAAAATATATGCTAACAATCTATCTATGGTAGATATACGTTTCTTTATAACATTGAAACAGCGGAAAGACATTCATTAAACTTGTTTTGTGTGGCTTGTTGACCTTCTCTCCGCGCGTGGTTGAGATACAAACATGAAAGGAATGATGAAAGGCACATTTGCGGAAAATGTTGACCGTGAACTAGGTAATGATGACCGAACATTCCAACTAACACGGGTATAGAGTTGTAAAATGATCTAAAAACTTCTAGAGCTTTTGTACGTGTTCTTGTCTGTCAACAGTTGCAATAATTGCATCTCTATCATAAAAATCTTGGTTAAACCTATCAGTCTACTCTTCTATCGAAGTAATCCACGTAAGTTTGTACTTACCTAACCAACATTAGCTACCCGGCACGTTTACCGGGTATTGGGCAGCCTATTCAAATTTCAGTTTTCGATAATTTCCATTCTATATGTTTATATTAAGAAACTTATCTATATACTCTATAAGTACCTACGTAACATGCAATTATTTTTTATTAATGTATCTGGTTGTAAAGTCAAAGTAACAGATTATTACTAAAGGAATAAAAAGTACTGGTCTAACTGTTTGTACACCGGCTAATTGCCAAAACGGCTCAAGCGAACTAATGATATAAGCAACCGTCTTTATCATAAGGATCTACGGGGCCCGTGCCCATGGCCCCCATCCTCAAGAGGTCACGAAGGATCAACAATATGTCTGTTTTCCAAACGTTAAGGTTGTTACAAGAATATTAATTTTCCTATTGGTTCCCAATACTTGTAGTGGAAAATGACCTCTCGTCATTTTCGCAGCTAAGATAGTAAAACATGAATTGCGAAAAACAATGTTACAATCACGACTGAGTATCCACATAATTTGTTAAATAGGTGCATAAAAAGTGATATCCTTAAAACACTTTTGAGGTGGAAATACTGAAAGAAACTATTAACGTAACCGCAACCAAAAAATCAACAGTGTAATAATATTATTAATGACATATTAGGTAGGTATAATAGATATTTTACCAAAAGTAAATATCATGGTAAAAAAAAGTATAATTCGCTTTTTTAACTTTCCAAAAGGGCCTCAAATTATTGTGTGCCCAAAGGCGCATAGTTCTAGGCGGCCCCGGATATAGGTAGGTAAGGATGATCTTATTAGAAACTTACGCTAAATAAAAATAAAAAGGCCCCTCGCTTAGAATTGTCGTAGGCATCAAGTAGTAACTTAACATAACATCACGCACGTAATTCCCGAAGGAGGCCCAGTCCAAGAGGTACCCACCAAGCACATTTTAGCCAAAAGTAAAACTGGACTGGGGTTTGATGTAAAATAGTAAAAAGTTGTGACAAGTGGCTAGCTCGTCGCCTACCCAAAACAATTAATCGCCCTTTACGGCATTCTAGAGAAGGAACACAGTTGGAACATTCTTTTCAGTTCCTGACTAACATGGCATGGGACATACTACGTAACAGGTATTTGTAAAAATAGCTAAATCAGTCTAGCTTTTCTTAAATTCCGTACATAGATTTAACAATGAAGCATATAGATACGGGTTTATTTGTTTCTGTTATCCAAAATTCTGTTTTAAATTAATGATTAAAAATGTAAATAGGTACCTAGGGCTAGGGAATTTCAATCACTGTGTGAGTTGCTAAGACAATACGTAAATAAATACGTTTTCATAACTTTATGGGTGTATTTTAATTTTAATGATTTATTGTAGCTGTACTTTTAAATATGTAGTTGAATGGTATTGATGATTTTTTTATCTATTTGACGGAAACGTGCATAATGTTTTACGCATATGGTACGTTCTCATAGTAAACACCCATCGGTTTTAAATTAATTGTAAGTAAATTGATATATTTGGCAATGTGCATACTTACATTATACCGTTTAGTTCGTCCGTGTGAACACAATGTCTGCCAACATTCGCCACGATATAAACTATAACTATCATATCACTGGATGGAATACGATATTAACGTGCAATACATTATGTATTAGATTAGACTAATAACGAACTAATTCTATAGATATTATTTTTTAGAATAACTTCGAAACCTGCAGACAATAATCATGTGATATGAACGCTTCCATATTATTTTCCCGCGTCTTATGCACATCAGCGCCACTTGCGGCATAGTACAAAACTATTTTGCGTCATGGAATCGGAATGGTGCGTGTCGTGTTTGTAGTCGTGGATTTATTTATTTTGAGTTTCAGTGAAGTGTAATGTGAATAAATAAGGATTATTAAGTTATGAAAATTTCTAAAGGTAAGTTTTGTTTTGAGAATTATATTGTTATGTAACATCAGTATCATCTTCAATGAGATCGGAAAAAAATAATGTTATTTCCCGTTAATGCATATTAATTACACTATGATTTTAGTGCAAAGAGGTCATTGTAGGTACTTATTCAGAATAATAACGTTAAAGTCTACTTGTTAATTAAAATTGTTGACAATTTCAAAATTAGAAACACATAACCTCAAACATCTTTTATCACGAATTTGCTAAATAATGATGATTCCCGTCCATTAAAACTTTACAGTTGTGTATTGTTATTCCAATTGTTCTTTTTAAATGGTAGATGAAATATTTCTATGTCAATTTTACTCTGGAAAGTCGGAAACTTCATACGATGTTTGGGCGGGAAGTTGACAAACATTAGCCACTCCTTACTTGTTGCAAAAGAAAGAACCATGTAAAAAACATTTGAGCATAGAATTTTATATAAACTAACTAATTTTTACTGCCTATAGTAATTTATATTGTTAATGATGATAGTTTATTGATCAATAAATAATATTTCTTTTCAGGTGCTACTAATTAGTGTAATAGAATTTATTTAAAAAGGGGATAATTTGATATCATTATGAAGCCTGTGGGAGAGAAAACATCTAGGAAAAACGGATATCAATCTGATGATGACAATATCCGCTACAAACTAAATGCAGATTATTTCAACAAACTCCATAAATCACCGAATACTTCTAAAAAAGCTGAAAAGTCAAAGAATGATGATGATGATGTGAGGTATAAATTTCCCACAATACTTTCAAAACCAAAAGTTGAACAAAAGGCTAAACCAAAACCTAAAATTAAAGTCAACTTTTGGAGCAATAAACAAACTGGAAGTCGTCTGCACAACAATGAACTGAACAAAGAAAAAATAAATCGAAGACATACAGTAGCTGCAATATCTGATGATGGAGTGGAAAATAAGCCAAAAAGTACAGGTGTTAAAGTAAAAAAACGCGTATCTTTTTTACCGTCTCCTTTGTTCTCCGATAACCATGTACCTATGGTAACGGTACCAGATGATCTTACTATCCACTTGAATGAGGAAGAGGCAAATGATTTAGGAGAGGATCTTAACTTAGCATTTGTTAATAGTGACAGCAGTGTAAATGATGGATCGAAACGTAAAGCTAAGACATCAACCACTCAGACAAGTCCCAAGGGTTCAAAACGTAAACGCTCCTTATTTGAGGATTCTGATGCGAAAGTTCCCGGAAATGAAAATGAATTAGAATTTTTTTCAAAGTATGTAGTCCAAAAGCTAAGAAGAATGGAAACCAATCAGCGTATTTATTCAGAAAACTTAATTAACACAGTACTCATGTTAGGTCAACTTGGAAAGTTAAATGGTAAATCAAAGATAGCAGAAGCATAATATATTTATTAGATTAATATTTAAGTTCAATTAGTACAATAAGCAATCATGAGTACATATTGTACTGCTTATTTGTAAATATTTTGAAATAGTAAATAATTATATTTAATGTATGGTGTCAAGTTTTGTATACTGCAAGTTAAGAAGTTAGCATGTAATGAATTATCAAAACAATTACTATACAAATAGTTTTCTACAGTACCACTGCACAGGAGTATATCATCATCTTTGTTACCATTTACGCTAAACATTTTTACTTCCTTATATTAACACTATGAAGTATTTAACAATACTACTAATATGCAAAATGCCAAAATCTTATGAAACAGCATACACGCCTTATCAAATTGATGTTTATTTCAAACTCTACATAAAAAAACAACTTTGTATACAAAATTTAATGACTGAACAACATTAAAATATTTAATTATATATTAAGCAACACAATGAATTAAACTACATTAATTTTTACATGCTCTGATGTTGGCGTTTTGTGTATTTCTGGCGAGGCTAATTTAGTCCAGTACATTATACATTAATTAATAATATTATTTATAATGATACATGTATACTATTTCTTCTTGGGAATAATTGTGTAAGAAATAGTATTTTGTGTTCTATGTAACCAGTTGAAACATACTATTTTTAAGGAATGTTGATTCTTTCCTCATGGTATATCACTTTGTATATCTGTTGTTATTTAGTGCCTACTTTTTAGTACATATCGTGGATATTAAATAGGATCCATTACAATTTTTGTTACTCTGGGTCATAATAAGAAATAATATTTTAAAGTACATATAGAAATGAGACAAAATTATTTTGCTAAATGAGATGTCTTCGATGTATTTATATAGTTTCATCTACTGATGCTATACTAGTAATGCTAGAAATGTTTTTTAAATTAATTTAAATAATGCATGGAGTTCATGAATATTTACACTTATACTATGCATAATGGTTCTGTTATCAGCGAAGCTGTGTAGCTCAAGCGTAATATTATAGTGATTGTTGGTTCATATTACAAAGGAGTTAAGTTATGTTTATCATAGAAATTATGACACGAATTAGTTGTAGTAGTTAAATTTGAAGTTATTATAGGACACATTCTCAATAGCTCATTGAGAATTTCTTCATCCTTTTTTGTGTATGTCTGTCTATTTACAACAATTTAATATGCCTATACATTGTAGGGTTCTGTTAGAGGTGGATTTCTCTATATTAATTAATGTATTTTTTACTACAACAAATGCACACAGAATATCTGGATTAGACAATTAATATAACGCAGATTAATAAATGTTTAAAATATTGTTAAGGTTTACTAATACAGCACCAACATTAATAGGTGATATTTTGGCCTTGTGTAGTTGTGGTAAGTTCTATTAACATCATATTATTTATGTATTTTTGGTTTCTTTAAGCACAATATTGTGTTCATATATTTTGTATGTAAATATGTAATGTAATTACTATAAAGTCTTGAAGAGTGATTTATTACTGTTGTTGGTTGTATTCAAATGAAATGTTTACATATTTACACATTTCGTAATTGTTATAAGCTCAAATATTGTGGTTTTTCTGACTTTAGTAGGTCTCTCTGATCTATCTTTGACACAGATTTATTTATATTTTGTGATGGCATCAGATCCTGTTTCCTGCCTTACTAATAAAACATAAAACAAAATTATTCTGTTTTATTACTTTGTGCTTGGGTCCATGTATATTTCAGTTTTCAAAATATATAGTTTAGGATAATTAATAGTAGGTAGGTATTGTGATACTACAAAATTAATTAACCTACAACATTAATGTCTACATTAGAATATGTTTAAAATAGCTATGCAGTTCTTGGTTCTCTTTGCCTACCCCGCTAGGGAAGTTTAGTTAGTTAGCTATGCAGTGTTCCATTTCCATTGCATCTTTAGTTAACACTAAATTTCGTTTGGTTTGGTTGTCACTGAAACAGTTTGAACAAGTATGCGAATTGCTGTTAATGAAATAAAAGTACGTAAATTCGCCAGGTTAATCGGTAGAATTTGACATGTTAAATGTTTAGTTTATGAACCTGTAAATGAAGTCAATCTGGTTAATACAAATTGACTGTCTGTTTTTTTATGTTAAGTACATAATAGCACAGAGTAATAGGTTATTAGATTTATACTTATTTGAAACCACACAAGTCAAATTCCCTTATTTATCAATATTCCCGCTAAAACGTTGCAAACTGTTATTTCACTTTGCTTTGTATACTCCGTTGACATTATCCCCCTCCCGTAGTCTACCATATAAAACGTCTACCTAGGAACGTCCTAGACCCCGACGACAAAATCACGCAAGCCATGACGTCGGTTCAACAGCTCGCGACACAGCCCAACACTTAACTTCGCCGACGGTCGTTCCGTTTCCTTGCCGGCGAGGAACCGCATCGCGTCCATACTCGCGTTACCGGCTCAGGCCCGGTCGCTTCTCTCCCCAAACCTATGTTCGTCTGCCCCGCTAGGGGGCGCCCTCAGGCTGTTGCCTAAATTTTAGGGGTGAGAGCTTCCCGGTCCCCCGCCAGCTCGGTAGGTAGTAAAGGCCGCCTTCGGCCAACTACCGATAGTCCTTTAGAAAAAAAAAGATCCGTTGACATTTTACTTGCAAGTGACGTCATAATCGGCACTGGTCGGTAGACAAAATGAACAATCTATCAAACTTAGAAAATAATTTTGGGCATTAAACTAAAAGAGGTTTGGTCAAACTTGTTGCTTACTTGCATAGGACGTAGTTCTATTTAATTGTCGTGGGTGTTAATTTGTTTTATTTCAGATATTATTCCTATTGCAAATTTTATACATATATGAAATATGGGTAATTTTAAATTTTAACTATAGGCAAATAAGTACCCTATTGCAATTGTTTATCAATCTGTGTAGGTTAGGTTTATCACAGGGCGTGTGCCAGTTTTGTAAGATTATGAAGTGGATACCTACTTCGTAGGTATGTACCTACTAGATGTTTTAGTTCCTCTACTACATTGTCCATCCATTCAGGATATCGATAGCGCAGTAATATAGATGATACCTATGCATAACGTAACGTTGGATCGGATCCGTAGGTAAATGAATTCTGAACTACATCGGGCCCCACCTTGATTCACTTAATCATTAGTCCTTCAAAGTTACAGTTATATGGCATTAGGTTGGAACGTACTTAGTTACATAGTTTAAGGAAAACAGGGAAAGTGGAATAAAATATTTGACAAAAACTGATTAAAACTAATTAACTTAAACCATAAACGACGTCCTTGCGAACCCACTCGCTTTTTTTACATGCTCGCATTTTTTACATTTTCCACTTGCGCATTGTCAATATGTTTAGTCAATCGTTCATATTTCATTCTTTTCACATGTCCGAACCAATGAAGCATTAGGTAAGCCACTGCAAAAAATATTGAGCGCTGTTAAGTATTTTTTTAAAAGTTCCCAGTTTTAAACTGTGTTTGATCTAGTAGCATTTCGTTTAAAAGTTAGAATTCGAAAAGAAATAATTAAATAGGTACCTAGACATTAGGCTAACTATGCCAATTTTAATTGAAGTAGGTATACTTCAATAAATCTTGGCTTAAAATTATCTAACATGATTGGTCAGGGAATACTTAATTGCTTATTATCATCATTTATTTGTAGTGGACACGATGTCTGTGTTGCAGTTAGATACAGCAATGCGTTAGACTGCAATAAAATAGACCTTTGCAACTAGGAAGCTACTGGTAACAAGGTCGTGTAAAATCTGCCTGCCGGACTGGCGCCTACTGCCGGGGTTTTTGCCAAGAAACGCGGAAGTGACCTCCCATGGAGCTTGCAATTCCGCAGCGATAAAACATAACAGCACAACTTGGCCGACAATCGTGGGTTCACTTACACATCTACTTATGTATTTAGAATACCGTACTAGAATCCTTAGTAGGTAGATAATAATTAACAATAAGTGCCCCTGAAAATGCCTGATTATCAACCGATTATCGGATTATTCCCATTCGTCCCACCAGGCTTTGTTCCAGTGGGACCAGTGGGACGAAAGGGAAATTAAATAATAAATTATATTTTTTTCCCGTTCGTCCCACCATCAAAATTAGTAAGACGAAAAAATAATTAAATAAAAATAATAAAATTTATTGATTTTCCGTTTGTTCCACTACTGCAGTGAAAAGGAAAACCATTTTGGAGATGGGTAGTAAGAAATTAAACATCAAGAAATGCTGAACTACACTAAATAAGATGTTATTTGGGTTATTCCGATTTGCAAAGGATTTAGTAGCAGAGCTGGCACCAATTTTTGGGTAGGTAGGTATTTTAGGCAAGCTAAAAACTTGGCCCATGCCTTTCCTATTATACCCCAACACGGAACTGCAGACCTGGCTAGTGAGTTAGAAAAATATCGAAGATATTTCTTTAGAAAGAAAATATCATTATGTCGAGTGTGTCCCTACTACATAAAGTTTCGAGTAAGTATTGTCTATTAGTAATGTTATATATAAGTTTATGAAAACTCATTTAATAGATCTGACACCTAGGTAGGTATGTAGGTGTTTGCACAATTAGATGTGCCCTAAGAATTTCTAAGAGTCTAAATGGTGATTAATGAATGTGCGATAGATCACAGTGCGATAAACGATGTTGGAGATTGCGTGTTGTTTGCAAGCGGTTGCTGAGCGACCGACGAGAGGCGCCGCCACGCCACATCCGGCGCCCTCCGGCAGTCACGCCTCGCCCGCCCAGAATACGGGGCGGGTGTAGAAACGCCGGCCCAAGCCGAATCGCTCGCGTAAACAAAAAAAAACATCTTATGTAATATTTGTATCCAGACAGCACATCACTAATCATCTTTTATATTTTTTTTTATTGATTTAAACAAGTAATTTTAAATATATTTTTTTAAACGCGGTTTAGCTACGGTGAACTTGACCTTCGAGTTTTACCAGTGAGTCAGTGATCGTGAACGTAAAGAAGAAGAAAATAAAATGGATATAGTACACCGCCTGCATTATTTAGTTTTATCTCAAAAATCGGATTTGATGACGATGGAGAGGGAACAGAGGTTGCGCGTACGTCGTCAGTCAAGCCTTCCAGAATACAGCAAGGCTAATAAAACAAGGCAGAAGCTAGAACAGGTGTATTTTAATGACGTGAGTTTATTAATTATTATTTGGAAAACTTTTGGTACGAGTCAATACAAGTATAATATGTGAATATAGCCATGGACGTACACAGCTTTTAATCCAGGGGGGCAATACAATTACGTAAATAGCCCTTGGCACACGAGCTCCAGGTAGGGGGCAGCTGCCCCTGCCTCCCCCCTTTGCGCCCATGGGCCTTATAATAAAATAAAAACTATATCGAAATCGCCGAATTTTAATGTTCAGTAAATTTATAGAACCATTATTAGATATCTACTTACTATAAAACAAAAACAAAATTAAACTTTTTTAAAACCTATCTAGGTATTAGGTCCATACCTTTGACATGCATATATAATAATTTCCTGATGGCTGACGAACCAGCGCAATCCTCGTGATCACATTTAGTACATTGTCTCATAACTGTAAGCCATCTAATCCTCTCCACAACCATGACAGTACCAGCTCACTAGTTTCTGCTTAGCAATATCTCTATAATATATTTATATTAATATCCATCTAAATCTGAAGATGATTCCTAATGGTTCTTCTGAGAACTTTAACCTCTCAGCAGCTTTGTAGGTGCTTAGTATTCGTATCGCTACTATATTATTTCATTAGGGAGGCATTGTGATGCCTGTCGGTAAATGAAAAAATTTGCAAGCAGTGGTCTTGTCATTACGTTTTAAACATTCCTTGCATTTAAAAAAATATAATAACTAAGTATGCCTGCAATATTTATACAAAAGGGTGGATAATAAGGCCTACGGTAAAATTTTGTAGGCCGTAATGACCACCGACAACATGTAGCGAAAAATATTAAAAAAAAATAAGATTCGAACCATAATATTGTAATTTTAACTTCAAAGGACATAAAAGTATGAAATGATAGAAATCTATAATGCAAAATTAGATAATTATGAGACATATTTAAACAAATGCTTACTTAGTTTTTATATAACCGCTTCGCGACATGTTTCAGGTGTCCATATTTGGGTGTTGGCTACCTATGTTAGTGACCTTAAAATCAAAAAAATTTAAATTAGATTTTTAGGGCTTAGGCATTATAACCAGACAGGCCTTATCAGCCGCACCTACCTACTTTATTAAATTAAAGCCAGATCTGTTTCCCGCCTATGCCACTTAAATAATGCATAGATATATACTGCCTGGTCTTTCTTAAATAATATTAGCATCTAAATAAGTTATTACATAACATAACATCACGCCCATAATCCCTGAAGGGGTAGGCAGAGTCAAAGGGGCAGCATGCCCCTTCAACCACATTCAGCGAAAAATAAAGCCGGGCTGGGTTATATGGAAAATTGTGAAAAAGCAGTGACAAGTGGCTAACCTGTCGCCTACATAATCGCACACACCCAAAACCCGTAATACCATTAGTCGCCTTTTACGACATGCTAGGCAAGAACCACAGTTGGCATATTCTTTTTAAGTCCCAGACCAATTCGGGACAGTGTGCTGGGTTGGATGGAAAGCTGTGAAAAAGGAGTGACAAGTGGCTAGCTCGTCGCCTACTCAGACACATACCCAAAAGCCCGTAAACCATTAGTCGCCTTTTACGACATGCTAGGCAAGAACCACAGTTGGCACATTCTTTTTTTTGTCCCAGATCAACATGGGCCAAGTCCCAGACCAACATGGGACAGTCCCAGACCAACATACGTTACACAAATAATTTATCGTTGCTACAAATAATCACCATCATATTACTGTCGACTGTACAGTACTTAATATATTTTAATATTAGGTATTTACACACCTACGGTATCTACCTGATCAAAATTGAAACAAACAACATATCTAGGTATTATAAAGCGATAACCCGATTTTATTCATTCAAATAGCTGCATAGGTTTTAACTTTAGTTGGTAATTATCGCCATGATTGTGAAATTACAATCGTTGTTGAAATGGAAACGACATAAAAACCAAATTTGATGTATTTGTTGCTCTTCTTGGTAACTCTTATTGGATGGAGAAAATATATTCTGAGAGGTTTTTCGTTTTGTGGCATCTACACTCGAGCATGGTAACGAGATAAGTACCTATGTCGCCAAATCTGCCGCCCGAGGCCGGTGTGTTACAATTCTTTATTACTATTTTATTAATGTAGATTTCCATGTAAGTATGTTAAATTTACTGAAAATTGTGGTTTGGTTAATATACCTACCTATATACTTATCTACTTACTTGACATCTTCCTAGGAATATGTTTTCTTCACATATTGAGTCCGCTGGGACCATAAATGTAAATTTTAGGAACGTGGTTACAAACGTACCTACCAGTAGGTACTTGATTTTCTTAACCCTTCGGTAGGGGAACCTAACACTTTGATTATTAGAGTATAGATTTCTGATAAATGTTGTGACTTAACTAGTGTGTATACCTTACTGCGTACTTGGAATTTAAAAAGTCAGAGATATTCACAGGTGGTATGTGTAGCATTGATCTAAGACGATTTTAAATAATATACCTACCAGTCAAAATTTGACTTAATTGTGAAAACGAGTAAATAACACATACTTACTCAATCGATCAAAAAAATATTGGTTGTTCTTTTAATTAATCTACCGAAGAGTTCATGCATCAACAATTTCTTTTAATCGATTAGAAGTTTTATAAGGCACATTTTTCTATGAACTGTATATAATATTCTATATATAAATTCTATGGTAATTAGGAACGATACTGACATTGAAGTAAACAAACTTTAATGGCCTCGCTTTTCCACGACATCGAAGGCAGGATAATGCATCTATAGATAGTAGCTTTAGGAAAATGGCTAACTTGGACACTACCTATTCAATTACCGTGCTAATTGGATTGTTGTCTAGGTTGATTAACAACCTTTAAAAGGTTTACAATATACATAAATAAATTAAAATTATAGACTGGAAATAGTAAGTAGGACATGACGCTGGATTTCAGGCGGTTAGCAGCATTTAGCTTTAGGAAGGACATTCTGTGGCCTAGTTGGAATCTGGATGTTCCAAGAAATCTAGTGGTCTACATTCTGTGGATGTATCACATATTCTGGCCTTGACAGAGGAAGGAATCATGAATATATTGGTAGATAACCATGATCCAATTTGACTGGTTCCCCGAACTAATGGTTGATAAAGTTAGACAGCATTCGCTTCAATATTAAGAATCGTACCGTCTAGAATCGTATACCCTGTGTATTTTAACTTGTATATATCATTATCCTCCCAGCGTTATATGCAGTGCTTAGGCTGGGTTCGCTTAGACCATATTTAGCGAGGCTGGTAATTACATTGAAGCAACTGCCGGTCTGACCTTCGTAACTCTTATACAGGGGAACCAGACAAATTGGATCATAGTTACATATCTATAGTTATTTGCATGTGCAGGTTTCATCACTACGTTTTCTCTCACCGCCAAGCTAGTTGTATAAATACGTATTTACATAATCTGAGAGATCCACAGGTACGTGCCCGGGTTTGAATCCGCACCTCTCAGGTTTGAGGCGCGTGTCCTAACAATCGAGCTACTACAGACCGCAGAATTAAATTATGAATTATTTAAATTAAAAAATAACTTGTATATACATACATGTATTACATTTAAAACGACCTATGCGGTCTTTGACCACTGTGTATAGGTACCTATATTTAAAAATCGTGATAAAAGTTAAGTGTTAATTGGCTTTATATTAAAATCAAGTCTAGACACGTGCTATCTACCTACTTATGTAGATAAGTACCACTATATATCTACTTACATAACTATAGCGGTGATGCTTGTGATATCTTATCTAACCATCGCCCTCCCCCGCGGCTATGCCCTTCAATCTGTAGTGTTCTCGTCTTCATATGCCTACCTCGTACATACTCAAAACTTGATATATGTATAATATGTATTACAAAGCTTTATCAACTCTTTGATACGCAAAAAATCCTAGAAAAGCAAAAGCAATTACCTCGCAAAATCTGTTAACAGAAGGAACCTTATCTTAAAGAGTTTTATCTGTAGAATAGTTCTATATACGGTATACCTAGCTGAGATATAATACAGCAGATAGCTCCTGCCGTCCATCCGCTATGATAAGCAGCTTTATAGTCCCTCTTTTATTTGGGCTTGACACGAATCTTGAGTTGTATCTTGGCGCTGTTAAAATACTCGTTTGTGGCCGTGAGGATATAAATCTAGCTATAATCTGTGCAAGTGCCCACAAACCTTATCGAAAATTCCAACCTAAAAAATCGTAGGCAAATCTCACGCCACCGGTTGGTTGAGCACCAGGCACTACTAGGGTGCAGACTTCGATTTACACCACACGTGATTCCGCCAGTTGATTTTGCTTCGTAGCAAGCAATGAGACCAACAATATGCACGAATGAGTAATAGGGGTATTATTTAGGTATACCTACAGCGTGAGTAGTCACGTGTATTTCTTTTCGATAAGCACATCGTTATATTAACTGGTTACCTACTTACCTGTGCTAATTAGTAATTACTTGTGATACAAATGAGTTTTGTATTCTCAAATTTTAGGACGAACAGATTATATTGTTATTTTATATATGTACTCGTATAAGTAGAAATTATTAGTTTTCGCCCTATATTGCTAACCTATTTTGATTTTAATAACCAAGTCGGTAATAACCAAATCGGTAGATATAACAAATTTCCACAGGTAATAAAAGATTATATCTAGATTTTTGACCCTTAAGTGTAAACTCATACAACTTATTTCTTTCTGGAGATTTGGTATACTTGGGTAAATAAATCACCAACTACATCTAATCGACGCAAGTGTTATCGAAAATTCTAATGTGAAAAATCATTACTTAGTAAAAGCACACGCGAGCAATCGTTTAAGCTACACAGAAGCACTTAGGTAGGCATACCTACCGATGCGAGGTTTTAGTACCAAGCGTAAACTTAGATTGATATCACGTACGTGTCTTGTGTGACTTTATTCAATTTACCTAAAATAATCAGGTAGGTATAATTTTTTACATGTGGGTATTATCTAGAGCCGTAAATATTTTTCTGTACAAAACAAGCATCATTACGATTGTTTTCCAACCTGATTGTAAATGGTCACTGTAGTCTATATGCTACATAAAACTTGAAGAGTTACTCGCTTGTTGCTGAGCATTAAAGGTTTAGTTGAAGTCACCACGCCAGCGGCTTAAGGAAAAAGAGACGTCATGTAGTTACTAAGATCTCCCGTTATCGGATCATCAGAGCTTGAGCCACTGGTACTTTCAGTCCAAGAACGAAATGCAGCTTCAGACCTGGTTTTCTTTGAGTGGCCTGCTTAGGCTGGCGTAGTTATGACGAAACCTGCACAGATTTGGACTTTTAAAATAATATCAAATAGCAGAAACCTATAACAATATTCTATATCATAGATAAGATTAGGTAGATACCTATGTATAGGGTTTTAGGAACCAAGTTCATCATCATCCTCTTAGCGTTATGTCTCGTGCTTAGACGGGGTCTGCTTAGACCATAATCCAGGATTTAACGAGTCTGATAATTAAGTTGAAGCGACTGCCGATCTGGCCTTCGTTAACCCTTAAATACCGCTCACCGCCGAGCTAGTGGTATAAATACGTACATTTGAAAATCCAGAGGCACGTGCCGAGGTTTGAACCCGCACCCCTCGGTTAAGAGGCGCGTCTCCTTACCATTGAGCTACTAGTGCTACCACCGCTCATGTCGGAAAAAAAATGCTTTCAGTCAAATAGAACAAAATCAACATTTATGGCAATTACGATAATGGGCACTTTAACCTGTTGTTTACGATAAATTATGCGTAATACGCCGCCTTTTGTTGTTTACAAATAATATTTTATTCATCGCCAAAGATTCGACAACTTCGCATCCTATCTACGGGCGAATAATTCAATTTAACAGTCGTTTATTGATATATAATAACCCAAATGATATTCAGTTCTGCCCTCCCGTTCGTGATTTCATTCTTATTATTATGTAAGTGTATACGGAAAATAAAAATTTGAAAGTTTCCTGAAAGTTATGAAAGGTTTGTCGAACGAAAGGCATGTAAATGACTTAATTTGCATCACACAGTACCCTGGCTCAGCGTAAAGAAATTCTTGTATCTATACCCCGAGTTGTACGGCGTCTATCCACTGAAAATTTAGTGGTGAATAAAAAATATACTGGCAGTTTAATATCTAAACTGATGTCATTAAAACTCGTTGAAAACAGTATTGGTGATTTATATGCACATGTGGGTAGGTCTGTTCTGTTGTTGAGCGGTGGTAGCTCAATGGTAAGGACACGCGCCTCTTAACCGAGAAGTGCGGGTTCAAACCCGGGCACGTACCTCTGGATTTTTCGAATCTATATACGTATTTATACCACTAGCTCGACGGTGAGGGAAAACATCGTGATGAAACCTGCAAATTCAAATAACTTTGGATTTGTAACCATGAACCAAAAATTGTCTGGTTCCCCTATCTTACGGTTACGAAGGTCAAATCGGCAGTCGCTTCAATGTAATTACCAGACTCGCTAAATCCTGGATCATGCATGGTATAAGCGGACCCCGTCTAAGCACGGGACAAAACGCTAGGAAGATGATGATGTGGGTAGGTCTGTTCCTATGCAATGGGTAAGGGTTAGTGATGAAAGAGACTCAGTCGTTTCAGGCTTTTAATAAAGACTCGCCTTATTTTAGACGCCCCACGACTGACTCAGTCATTTAGTCCCCAACCTTGAGTCATAAGACTAGTCGAAGTCGTTTAGCGTTAAACAGCTTAAAAGACTTAAAAGACTGGTGACTCATCGCCTGGGGAGTCGACAGTCGTAAGGCGTGTGTTGATGCAACTAGTACTTTTTGCTTATCGTACCACCTACCGCCTGGAGAATAAAAGTATAAGAGTACCTTCAGTTATTAATATTATCCATCCAATAAATAGTTTCACTTTATATAATAAAAAAAAGGAATTTCATTTCAACCGAACGAATTTCATTTTAATCGAACGCCAGCTCTTTTGTAAAGGACCGCAGTCCTTTTAGTCCTTTTTAGCCATTTAAGTTGTTTTAGTCGTTACAGTCGTTTTAGTCTACTAGTCTTATACGTTAAACGACTAGTCTTGTGTAAAAAGAGACTAGTCTTGTTATAAACGACTTTATGGACTCAGTCCCTTTCATCACTAGTAAGGCTGCTTGTCCACCAAAGCGGAGCGAGTCAAAAATTCGCTCCGCTCCCTCGCCCACCCAGGTGGACAGGCAGCCTTAAGGTAATAATATGAAGCATATTTTTATGTTATACTTATAAATATTTAGGTACTTAGATACTTTTAGACCAATAAAAAAACCGACTCGGTACATTACCGAGTCGGTATTTTTTCGAGCAGCAACATTAGGTAAATGTATATTTTATTAGTTATTTGCATAGTACTACGAATATGAACTCATAAAAATTAATCTTGGCCGCACTACTAACTAACCTATAACAGCTCCTGTCTTAATTGAAATCAATTATTTTTGATAATCTTGATCAGGTGTCACCTTATCGTGACCTTTGTGGACATTTCATAATTGATTACTGGCTATACACCATATCGTTACACAAAAATAGTCGTAACATTTATTTCTAATTAAAAGCCCTTGGACCGGCATAACAGACAACATTGAATACTCAAGATAGGTTCCTATGTACGAATGAATACTTGATGGAGTAGGTACACTGTGTTTTTTTAAGTTTTGTTAATGACCGCCAGTAGATAAATTAGAAGCTCATGATAGTGTTCAATAGATATCTTATAAATATTGACGTAAGCAATAATTTATTACCTATTTAAGTTCAAAAACCTAGAAATATAAATAGTCCTAACAGAAATCTTTGACAAATTTCATATTTAATAAACTGTTATTGGCATTCTCTTTTTAAATATATATCACATAATCTACATATTTGCTGCGTACTAGACTTATATGTACCTATATACACATATAAGAAGACCACAAGGAATTTAATTTTTACTTTCTGCCTTGCAGGTTAATTACGGATAATGTACAATTGTAATATTAAATGAAAATATAGGTAGTTGATAAACGTACAAGGTTGCAGTGTAACTCCTCACAAAACAAATCGACATTTTAGATTGACAAGAGTTTTATTATTAAGCGATTTCCTCGTCATTCACTACCGCTTGAGGTAATTCCGTACCTTACCGTAAAATTAGAAGTGACACGGAGCTCTTTAGATTTTCCCACCTTATCAAGCAATTTGCCCTAAATCTTCCAGTCGCTTATTTCTATGTTAATAAAGACGGTCATACTATTACCCGACATCAGAATATATTATTTGGACGGTAATTTGTTCAGGGCAAATCGGCGTAAAACAAACAAATAGTTATCTGGCTTGCAAATAAATTATTCCACCTTTATTATTTTTGTTTGTTCCCAATCTCCTTTTGTGTCTGATAATATTTGTTGTTCATTGATTGAGAGTAAAGGCAAACTTAGAAGAAATACTCGCGAACTCATAGTGTACTTACACGTAGTTACCATTGGTTTATCCGCTTTATTAGATTAAAATTTAGAGGTTCCTTGATAAATTAATCTTATCTTAGTAATAAAATAAACGCGAAAGTTTGTTTGGATGGATGTTTGTTACTTTTTCACGCAAAAACTACTGAATGGATTTTAATCAAACTTTACAATAATGTAGCTCATACATCAGAATAACACATGGGGTATGTTTTATCGATGTACCACGCGAGAGAAGCCGCGGGCAGAAGCTAGTACATTATGGGTTTATTTAAGTTATCTAGACAGGTACTTGTTCAAACTGAATTTCTTTTGTAACTACCAGTGTTTTAACTTTTTAATTATCTTTAAAATATTAAGACTGTGTTAGACAGACATAGGAGCATTCTCCATTTCTTTTCTCAAAAACTGTGTTTCATCAATTCAAACATACCTAAACACTAAAATATTTCATTTAATTTAACAGAACAGTACTTATGAACTTTAAGTAGGTAACCCATTTAATCAATAACCTAACTTAGATTATTGATTATAGATATCGACCACTTAGATACTGCTTAGAACCAAGTGGGATAAAACATAATTTTCAAATGAGGATTATTTTTCAGACTAACTAATCAGCGCTACAGTTTATTTTTCTTAAAAAATCTTCTTATTCTCAATGTACTCAATGATAAATTGAGTACAGTGTAAGTGGATACTTAATGTTTAGATAGGTTTTTACCTTTTTTTTTTTTTTTTTACTTGGGGTACTCCCACGAGCCGTCACCCTCCGGACGGGGATCCAGAGGGCGGTGTGTCGGACTCGAACCGACTAAACCCCAAGGTGGCCTCCATCGGCGCAGTTCCGGAGGAGTCGGTATCCCCACTGTCGGGACTATACAACAGCTCCTCCGGTAGTGCGCGTGCCGCGCTGCGCGGCTCACCTCGCGCGGCGGTGGTCGATGCTGTGCAGCCCACGCCATAAGTCGTCGGATGCACAGCACCGAGCACGCGCGCGCGTCGAGACATGCCAGGCCACCCAGCATGTCTCAACTACTCCGCCCAGGATTCAGACGCCGATCGTCCCCGAGACCGGCGTCGTGGGCCCACTCTCGCGCTGTGCCCTCTGCTAAGCCAGAGGGCACGCGGAGAGCGTCTCGCCAGAGGGGGCCGCCTTCCACCCGGCGACCCAAATTGAGGGCAGAGCCCTGTCGTCGCGGAGGGAGAGCATCGAGACGCTCAATCCCTCCGCGACCCACCACGACGCGACCCAGCGCGCCCCTGTCGGGTTGCCGAGGATAGGGAGGCGAGCAACGAAAACACTCCGCTCCTCCTCTTCCTCGGCAACCCTGGTCCGGCCGCAAGGGGTCTGGCCGTACGGCCATACGGCCGGACCGCCGCAACTGCCCGGATTGCCAGACGTGCAGTCGCGGCTCACCTCGGGGTCCCTCTTCGCTTCAGCCCTGCCATGGCAGGGCCTACTAAGCCCCCCCGGTACGACAAACCGAAGACCCCGGCGGGGGGGTCCAGATAGGTTTTTACCTAACCTAACCTAACCTAAAGTCAAATAAGGGGGTCCCGTTAGTGCCCGCTAACGGGACCCTCTTATTATTAAGCTGCTATCTGTCTATCTGCCCGTTTGTCAAAAGGCTTTCTTTTGAATCTTACTTTGTAGGTGGAGACAACATTTTCACAGATTATTTATTTCTACGGCCTCTATAAGAATAGGTACGATAACGTTACAAGTTAAGGGAACATTCCAAAAATATATGTATAGTTAGTTAAATACGGAATACGGAACCTTTGGTGAACGTGTGAGAATCAGACCAAGTACCACTTGTTTCCACTTTCCGCTCCATTTTTTTTTTTGACAGGCTCGTTTTCAGACAGTCCCGTTGGTCGAGTGGTCAGAGACACTGGCCACGAAACCGAGGGTCGCGGGTTCGAATCTCGCTAGGGGTAAATGTTTCGTGTGATGAACATGGACATTTGTTCTCGAGTCATGGATGTTTATAAACGTATTTAAGTATATCTATCCGTTCGCCTAGTATCCATAGCACAAGCTTATAAGCTTAGTTTTGATCTAGGGAATTGGTGTGTCAGATCGAAGAATTTATTTATTAATTATTTTATCGGTACAAAGTTCTTGGGTGTTTGTACACCTTAGAGTTAAAATGTTATTTATGTGTCATTTAAAGACATTGTTTTGCTTAGATCGTCGAATATCTGAGGTGTTGCGTAAGCCTTACACCAAGTCAAGCTTTAGTAGCAATAAAAGATTTAAGACCTAATAAAACATCCGTGATGCGGCAGTCATGGTATCATGTGCTATATGAAATTTTTCTGCGCCTCAGGTGAAATATAACCCCTCTCACTTCACACTCTTTTGAACTATATCTACAAAAGTGAATCATGTCGTTTATATAGAACGAAAGTAGGTTGGAATTATTTAGTTTCCGCACGAATGATTTTTCTCAAGTCTTTAGAATATTAAGTATGATAGCGGGGTGAGAGCTTATGGAGATCATGAGATTGTACTTTCATAAATTTTAAGTTTTATCTGTGTGTACTTATAATATGTATAAACAGTACAGAAGAAATTTTTTGAACTAAAGAAAATGAACCTATATGAATATTTAATTAATAAACCCAAATAATGACTCTTACTCTACATTATGAATGATCTGAAATTTAGCCGCTTAATATATATTTTTTTGTTGTACAGAGAGAGCTCTTTGCGGCGAAAGCAGATAGTGGCAGTGCTGCTGTAGACCGTAAGCTATCCACGTCGTCAGCTGGCAGCATGAAGAACAAGTGGCTCAAAGCCTTCCGAAGCCTTAAGCCACCCAGCGCCCCTCCACCCCACGCTGCCCCACCAGACAAGTAAGTAACAACATTTATCCATACAATTAATCTTTATGATAATGAAGAAATGGAGTCATTTAACTATGATGAGTAATTTTTAACAAAACACGCATACTTTTAGTAGATTAACACACGTAATATTTATAATCAAGGGCGATGACTTTCAAGAAAAAAAATCGTGGCTTAAATATTAAGACCTTTGAGTAATTAATCGAAAAAAACTGAAGGCTAAAAGTCTGTTAAGTTTTAAGCCCTGTTCAACATTGCAATTTAAAACTTATGAACTTAAAGTTGTTCTTGTAACTTAGTTTTGACTGAAAGTGCAACTATCTTACCCTAAGAGTAAATATCTAGTCACTTACTTATAGTGTAAGATGACTGCACTTTTAGTCACAACTAAGTTTAAAGACGGTTATGCAGTTCCTGTGCCGCGTTTTACAGGTTAACCTCATTTCGTGGCAAACTTTTTGTAAATGACAATAACATAGAATTTCCTGCGTTCACCGGGTAATAGTGACGATATAACGTGTGGTTTGTGAATATCGATATCGATAGTAACAATTTATACACGAATATAATATATCCAAGTACCTACAGTAAATAGTAGGTATTATTTGTTAATTTTGTAAAGGTACATAAAATACTCATTTTAAAGTTTATTTATTGAACGGAGATCTCTGGACCCAATTGTAGTAAATTGAGATATAGTTTTAAAAAAAATCGTTATTTTTTTTATGTTTTAAAATTTTAAAAATTAATCCATAACCTGGGAGACGAGAAATCTTAAAAGCAGGTTTTCACTAATGGAATAGAAATATGGATTACTATAATTGATTGCTGTGATTGATTTAAATAATTGAACAAGAAACATTGGCACAGGGTTATTGATTCAATCAAGCGAATAATTACCTACGTAATGTCAAAAGTAATATGAAATTCCAGCAAGAAGTGCCCAGCTGGAATTTTATTATATTACCGATATATACGATATTCTGATTACATTATTACAATTATTATTTAAAAAAGGTTTTTTATAACATCACATCCTTGTCTTCCCTTTAATATAGTGTAATCTATTTGCTAGTTTCATCACACTCTCCCACTCAATACAATGAGATAAAACCTACAAATAATATAGTACCTAAATAACTGTCTATTTAAATAAAAGAGTAATCGCAGTTCAAAAATCAGCTGTATAGTATAATAGGTTGTTGTCAATTTGTTACATAACCTCTCTTATACTAAATCTCATAACTCTGATCTCAGATTGCCAATATCCGCAAAATTTTCAGGAGTGGCTTAATAATATTTATGCTCTTAATTGACACTACTTTCATCTTTTTACATCTAGGCCCAAGAATGTATGAACCCGTATCCATCTCCTTTATTTTATTAAAATACAAAATCGATTCCTGAATAATTACTTTTTTATTTAATTTCACATGCATGAAAGTAAAGCACTACTTATCAATCAATAAAATTGTAACATAATAGCACCGTATCATATTTAGAGGGAAGATTTCTGAAGACCTTAAACTAAACGCTCAAATGAAATATAAAGCTTAATTATAAATCAGTTGTGAAATATTTAAAACTGCACTTGATTTTCAAGATAGTCATTAGCTTGATGGCGTAAACATAACCTAGATTTATCGACACTATCGACACGGGTGATGTATAGACAATCAACACTACTTGGAACTTGATTACATCCTGGCAGCGAACATCCACGGTGTTTGCGTGGGCCTTGACATATGAGCTGTTGAGCGGAAAAACTAACAGATGGAAGTACCTATACTTTATTATAAAGGGATTCAACATCCCTTCCATGAGTTCGCATAACTCTCAAAAAATACCTATGCAGGCTTTTTAAAAAGCTATTAGTGAAAAATAGTAGTTTTTTAACAAGTGTTGTTTTTTTTTTGGTTACGAATTAGGAGTGTTTTTTAATATTATATTGCGTATTTTAAGTTTTGCCATATAATACATATACTTACTTACGCATTAAATTATTGTGGTGACAGAATTAAAGACTGTGTTAGCCTACTTGCATACTTTATACATTCAACCGCATAGGAATGGTAAACTAGAATTTTGCATTGTACAGCGCAGTATTTAAATTATAAACTGTCCAATAAAAATATAGGCCAATGAAAAACAGTACAACAGCCAAAATACTTTATGTTAATGGACCTGCCGTCCAATTAAACCTTCTTATGTAAATATGTTAAAAAAATACAACCTACATAAACACGGGCTGAATAGATTCAAAATCTTTCCATTCACCGGAATTGTTAAAAAGAAATCGATTTATTCTAATGTATTACTAATTAGAAAGCTTTCAGTTAGATTGAATTCATTTGGTACACTAATTTTAAGACTAGACACCACCAATATTTGTTCGCGTTGGGGATTGGTATCGTGAGGCCAATTTTGCTGTCAGGGTAACTACATACATGTCACCGGTGCGTGTTACTCTTGATTGAACAAGATTGATTTAGCTTATAGACGCACACTTGTGTAGGCTATGTAAAGTTGAGAATCCATTCTAAACAACCAAATACGAATAATAATGTAGGTACTTTATACAGGTATTTTTTCTTATTGTTCGTTATGTCTTCTCGCGGATACAGCGAGTTTGACTACTATGTGAAGTGGTCGTTATTTGAACTTATAATCCTTAGGCAGGAAAAGAGACAAATTTCGATTACGATGTTTTCCTTTGTTATATACTTAATAGTATAAATGTACGTAATATTTGAAGCTAAAAAGTAATATAAAATAATTTAACATAAATAAAACCTTCGAAAAGTCCAATATTTATTTATACCCATACAATTCATTGGTTAAATAAATAATTAAGTTTTAATCCCACCGCGAAGTTAAAACCTTTTTTAACGTTGGAAGATGTATAACCTGTTCGATCAGTTGTATGAAATTACTCACTTGATTATAGTTCATTTGATGAGTACCGTGACACTTTGAATTTGACGTTAATAATACGCATCCGTATGACAGACATTCGCTTTTTTTTCAATTCGATAAAACGGACTTTATTAAAATATGACAGCATAAAACTGGCTTACAATAAAAATATTTTTAATATGTTAACCAGTAAGTAGATAAATTTCACCAAATAAATTTTCGAGACTCGTTGGAGAAGATAAATTTTTTACCTTTGAATTGATTGGAAGTGCAGTAATAAAAACTCTCATAGTAATTGGCCTATTCGGGGAATAAAGTTTACTTTCTTTTATTTTATGTTCAATCTTGCTTAATTAGTTCAAGCAATTACAGAGGCCTGAAGGATATATCTACCTGCAGAATAAAGTTGCATAAGAACGGGACACTAACACTGTTTTATTATTTTCAAACCAATATGAAACTTAATATTTTACCAGTAAAACCAAAATCAAAAATGTATACTAATATTTAATAAGGAATTATCATTTTACTGGAATACAATAAATGTTCGCTGATCTGCAAAACGTAAAAACGTGGTTGGGTTTCAATTATATTTTACACGTAGGTCTTAATTCACTTTTTAAAAAAACAAACCTAAAAGAGTAAGGTAGTACTTGGACATACCAGTTTGTAAAAACTAAAAATATACCTCTATTTTATGAATATTCTGCGAAAACAAAATATGTAAAAAAAAACAGAGTAAAGGAAGTCGCATATCGATACATTGCTAGGGTGGCAATAAGTTTGAATACTAAATTGGACGGGACGGACATATTTATTTCCATAAAAAATGTCCTTTATGCAATTTTCCATTCTATCAGGCATTTCATTTTTTCATTTGACCAAAAAAATGTATGGTGAACCACACACTTGTATGCTGGATGCTGACACTAAGATACGCTGAAAGGGGGGTGACTCCGAAGAGAGTTAAACTACCGAACCCGACGAGTATTGATTGCACTCTGATTTTATTGTTCACATCATATAATGCAAAAATGCAAGACAAGCTAAATATTATTCTAGGTCACAGTATAATGTGCGGCTAGCCCGTACACAATACGTTAGATAGATTACAGAGTATAATTTGTTAAACCAAAAAGTTTAATTTCGTATATCATATTACATTTAGTGTACAGACGGTATTATCAAATACATATTAACAAATTACATAATCACATTATGCGGCTCTAGCCCTGTGACAAATGGGATTAACGAAGCAAATATCCGCACCAATACGGTTTCTTCAAATGTACCTGCTAGTATAATGATGCTTATTAAAATGACACGTTAATACTTTATTGTCCCATGTTGGTCTGGAACTAAAAAATAATGTGCCAACTATAGTTCTTGCCTAGCCTAGATATTTATTTATTATTTATTTATTTGTTACATAAAACCTGATATACAATACATTATCCATCATCACTTATAATTTCTATTGTTAATTGGGTAGTCCGAAAACTATTTGTTACTTATAAACCCCACTAAGTATCTAGCATTTAATATCAAACATAATTTGATATTAAATGCTAGATTATCTTCCTAGCATTATGCGTGTTTAGTCAGAGTCTGTGACAATGTGCTTCGATAATATTTATCTGACAATATTCGTTAATGATTTGAAATACTAAAAATTAACACTAAAAGATAAAGTCAAAGGTCATTGTAGATATTTTGCTGCATTACAAGCACTTTCATCTCTTGTATAGTTCGTGCCAAAATCTTGACCTAAAACAGTTGGAGAAAACTTTCTTTCATAAGATAGTATCTATCTATACAAGAACTGTATTCAGATCTGAAAACTCAAGCGCTCTTCGTAAATAATAGACTACGAGATAACAAGATGCATACAAAAGTTGCAGAAGCGAACTAATTCAACGTTTCTTCAAGGATTTAATAACACTGATTTCTCTTAACATTCGCTGTTCTTCAATTTACAACGCAAATCTCCATCATTGAATACACATCAATTTCTATCTCTCGGCAACAGTAAGTACCTAGGTACCTACTTTCTTTCTGGACGATACCTATCAACCCTACATACTTTACTGTACCCCTGATGACCTGTATCCAAAAATAATGGTGACCGGTTGAATATTTAAAATCTGATATTAAACAAATCGACCAAACTCAGTTTCGCTTTGTCTTTTTGTTAGGATTTGTCGTATATCATAAAATTATAAAGCCATGACAAAAGTACAAGTATGTTGTTATATATTGTATGACTCCTATTTCTTCGTTATGTTATTTGCTTTTAATTAATATATATGTGGAATACAGCATTTAATGTATAGACATAGTTCCGGCTTAGGGTGTAAGTCATCCACTAAAATTTCAGCAACGTTCTAAAACACAATTACGTGAATAAGCCGGTAATTGGATCACTTACACCCATAATACTGAATCTGTGATGAGCTCATCGTGACAACTGCAAAACGAAACTAGATTACTTAGATTTTATACCCAAAACAAATAATGTATGAACACATCACGGATTCGTGCACAATCATGAATTGAAAATGATCACACATGTCATGTTCATTTTGATGTTTCTCTCTTCTTGCATCGATAAAGAAAAAATCAAATGTACCACGCGGTGTCGACGGTAATGGCGATGAGGTAATTGTGCCCTGTAGGTATGCGCCTATGTTGGTAAATGTGAGCCCTATACTTGACGATATAATCGGCCTTCTGCTCAGTCTTCCATGTAGCACAATATCAACAATTGGCATGATTAGAAAATTCAGTGTAAAACATTTAATGTCCGTATTTACATGTTACCACCAGCTTATTAGATTATCCGATCCCTAACAATAGCACACTTTAAAAACCTGCTTGTGTTAAACAATCTAAAAACTATTGCTTTCAGCTTTCACTATTCTTCGCATGTGTTAGTAAATACCTATACCTACACCAATATCTCTTTATGTTGTTTAGCTTATAATTGACATTCAATATCGTGTTTTTGAAAAATATAATGCCGACAAAGCTATTCCTATCAGATAATTATAACGTTGTGTTTTCAACCGTCAAAGCTCAAGCAATTTCGTAACATTATCAAGCGCAGTCATTAGCTGTTGAACCAGTATTGGGAGGGATGATTACCCCCAACATCGTTTCAGATAGATCCATACCTCCCTTGACCTTGAATGTAATAGATCAATATCTTTGATATGTATTACCCTGCTAGTGACAGTCCGTAGAAAGTGCCTATCTATATGGTGATAAATGACCCAATACTTTACGCAATTCGCTTAGTATTCATCACTAGAACAAAATTATTAATTTTTCACCTCGTATGCTAATGTTTTAACATAAGACTATTATGATATTAAACTTGAATTATTGTAATTGCAAATTGTATCGGTAAAATGGCTATGTGATTTTAAATCGTTACAACATTTAGGAAAAGGTTGTAATATAATACTGACCTATGTTTTTAGGAGGAATGGTGCTGCTCGAGAAGCGATGCGTGGTGATTCGGAAGCCCATAACTTCCAGGAATATACTTACAAGAAGATTACACCATGCGATGTGTGCTCCCAAGTTCTTAGAGGTAAGGAAATTCCTTTACTTGTACAAGGTGAAGGACGCAAAACTCCAGATCAGAACTAGACTCAGTAATAAACAAGCCACTTGTTAAACTTTGTCAGTGGATGATGCTCCAAAGTTTGCCTGATTTTCATTTTATACCAGTTTTTGAAGGGTTCGTTAAGATTTAGTCATTAATCGAGTTGTAACATTCTTACATAATTTTGGGAATGTATTTATTTACCTTTATATATTTTTATAAATTCCAATGTCAGTATAGTAATTTGAGTTGAGGAACTAATCCCATTTGTACACAGCACTGCCCATCCTTATAAATGAAGTATCTTAATTAAAACACTTTTTCAAAGCTTTAAAACTATCAACAAAAGATATAAAAAGAGCTTGTTTAATTTAGTAGCTCAATAGCTGTAGCAATAGCATTTTTTATAAAGCGAATGAACTAAAGATTTTTAACTTTAACGTTAGAACCGTATTTGCCGCCAGCACTGCCAGGTACGTGCCGCCAGAAATTGAAAAGACAAAAGGCGTCTTTATTAATGGCCTCAAATGGCTTGCACAAAACCCGTTTCTACGTATTTTATCCATTATACACATCTGTTTTGTCTTTCTATCAACGATATGTAAGACTCGTGTTCCACGTTTAAAACATAATTTGATTTTTTATATATTTTTTTCTATATACTGCCTTTCCTTCTTCTTCTAAGGAATTCTTCTTCAGACCTAGTCTAGAACAAATCTTAGTTTGGAATAAGCCTAGCTCTATGTCACGAACTTAGTAGTGCTCTGCTAAGATCATGATCCTGGATTTCGCGAGCCAACACTGCGACCTTCCACTCATATTCAAAAGATCGAATACAGGAAAATACCGAAAGCTTATAAATAAATATCTTCAAAAAATCATTCCAACCATTAGCAACAGACCTTCAAGAAGACTTCTTATGGATTTTATGAATAATATTAGGTACCGTGCGCTCGACCTACTTTTAACAATGTATTTGAACAGTCCTATGGAGTCAACAAGGGAAAAACTGTTCGAACTGTTGTTTTAGGTTCTACCACTTTCTTCAATTCTAACATGACATATTCATATAACACAAAAGGTTATTGTTAGTAAGACCTTGAACCAAACAGTGTCGATGCTTACTGACAATGTCATGTGTACATGGCCGAAGCGATAAGAACATATTTCGAAATATTTTACTGATATAGAGACATAAAACGATAAAAAACTATCAAGCAGCACAAATAGCTATTTTAACATATTCTGTTAAAATAGAAATTAATGTGTCGAAAATAATTTCTTGCAGTATATATCTTTAAAGATGTAGTTTCATTATTAAGAAAGAAATGTATAAGAAGGAAAGGATATGATAAGAATTAAGGTTAACTAATTGCATACGTATATCATTTCCACTTTTAATAGGTACGTGGAAGTTGCTACACATAGTAGGTAGGCAACAGATATCGTTATTTCGAAAGCTGCCTGGTTTATAGTTAGCTTAAACTGAATGGTAAATTGTCTAAACAGTCAATTTATCACAGAATGCCTTTGTATTTTGAGAAATAGCAAATTTTCTGTAGTTCTATTATTGTAAGACGCATAGAATTCTGAGAACTTTACACGAGCTTATGTTTTAAGATTTCCCGTATTATGTCGTGTTGTCGCTCTGTTGTTAACCAACAGAACACCCTTATTTAATCTGCCGTATCATGTTTATCGGCCTCAAAATTTCCCGATGGTCAATAACAAATAGATAAATCTTCATATATCCGAAAACATTCCAGAAATCTGTAGCAGGTCACTGGACATAATACTGTTTTGTATCAACTTTCACACGATTGAACTTGTGGATGGAGGCGAGTAGTACTGGTAGGATTAAAAAAGGTTTCAGTGTAGCAAAAAATCAAAGCGTGAGTCACGGCATATTCGCACGACAAACCTTTTGTCCCGTGTCGTTGAACTGGCTGAAGCCCGGACTCCGATAATCCTCAGCGTTCCGAATGATTTGGGTCAGTGCGCGGCGAAACACTGAACCAACCACGCTAACTTAATAATTTGATTAATTGCTTGACAAGAAAATATAACCCCTTTAAAGCACTAATTAAATATACAGCAGGGCTACATAAGAACCACGAACATAGTAAACATTCGAGCTTTGATTTTACATATTTTCTGCCAGCACGCTCATTTCGGTTATACACCACTTAGATTTATTGTGTGAACCTTATTATCAGGCGAACCAGTTGATAGCTGGTATACCTGAAAATGAGGCATAATTATTCCTTTAATAAATTTACAAGTTAATTAATTGTTAACTCCACAGATTGTCATAATTACGAACTTTCCGAGGCAATTTCCATTTTTATCTTAACTTCCCAGACTCTTGAATGTCTAATACAAGACTAATTTCATGTCTAATGCTCGTAATAATATTTTCCTCAGTTCACTTCCATGACCTTTTTGAAAGCAATTTGTACTGTCGGTTGATTGACGAATTAGTTAAAAAAAATACGAAACTAATTTACAAAATTATTTCATCATTAGAATTCTACATTATTCTTAAGTAACAAAGCCTGCATTTATAACTAATAAAAAAAACACTCGTGCAGAGCCGGGACGGACCGCTAGTGGCTTTAAACTTTTCGCTCTTCAGCTTCTTTAATTTTAAGTACATTAAGGAATAACTCTTTAATTTTAAAACCCTAAAATCTAGAATTTTGATGCACTTTATTTCTTGTATACAGGGCATACTCGGCAAGGCCTGCGGTGTCGCTTGTGCAAAATGAACGTGCACACGGACTGCATGCCGCAGGTGGGCAAGTGCCAGACCAAGTCGCGACTCCTGCGCAGGCAGAAGAGCACCTCCGAGATCGAGTCTCACCGCGTCCAAGAGACCGCCTTCGATGATGAAAGTAAGCCCTTTTTCAACCTACCGCTTCCAATAATGTATACGATACTTTAGTACGATACCTACTGGCCACTCAACAAAAACTACTGATTTTTTTAAAATACTTGTTAAAATTTAAAATGCCTAAGAATTTAGTAACATTACTTAAACCAATAAGGTTTGATTTGCTAAGATTGAAGTATTACTATTATTCATATTGATTATTCAAAATTGTATTACTAATTGCTTATGTATAGACCATTGCATCAGAAGTTGTGGTAAGTATCAATAGTTCCGTGACATCGTTTGAAATACATACAATTTTAACAAATGGATGGTGTTACTTACATAAAACATGTCCTGGTTTTAGGCAAATTGTTAATTACTGAAATAATCGGCTTACTAAACACGCAGACAAAATAGCATTGGTTCAAACATATACACAGCTCTCATTTAGACTTGCAAAGAATATTTTTACAACACACATACTAGCATCTATAGATAGCAATAGCTAAAAGACACAATCAAAAGCTAACTTCACGTGTCCAGGGGTGGAAGACGGCTGGCTGCCGGGACAGAGACTCACCAAGATTTCTTTCAAAGGATCAGTCGAGTTCGATGATGATTGCGATAGCTACTATGACGAGGGTACAGTATTAGTCAGTCAGGAGTGAACCCTCCACACCCTCCGTCTAATTTTCGATAACATTAACTCTTCACAGACCACGCGAGATCGATTCGCGATAATGGGACACTGACTAACAAACACATCCCTAGCCTGACTCGCGCACATAATAACAGTCGTGTACCATGTGACCCGCGTATCGCGTTTGACCTAACCGCATTTGATGCTCAGAGGAGGAAGTGGATCAGACCTACCAAGTTCTGAAGCGGGCCAACGAAATAGCGAAGCCGGGCGGCGGGGATTCGCGCGGGGGTCCGGTAGTGCGCGTGTCGGCGCCGGAGGAGGCGCCGCCCGTCCGCTCGCCGGCGCGCCCGTCCGGCGGGCTGGCCGTCGCGCCTCAGCCCGTCGCCTCTAGCTCAGGTGTGGCGCCGCACCCGAGCTCGCTCGCTTATCCGCTCGAGTCGCGCCGTAGGCCGCCGGTCGCCGCCTGCCCTGGGATGCCCATACTTGCCTCTCCGTCATCATCCGATGCATTCTATCTACACCTACCTACCGTTAACGACAGATCTTTTATAGTAGGTGCGTAGCATGCCCCAGCTATAAACAATAAACTATTACGTCTTAGCAGTTAAAATTATTAGCTCGGTAGTCCCCTGTTATTTAAATTGTATTTAAAAGATCTGTCGTTTATAGTCCAACAGAGAGAGTGCATCTTAATGAGGCGGCGAGTCAAGTGCGGGAGTCCCATAGGTTAGACCGCGAGCCGGCGGCGGCCGTCCGGCAGCTTCACTCAGATCACTCGTTTTCAGTAGTGTCGAGTTGTTTTGCACGCCTTTGGTAACGTCGCGGGCGCAGGGCGGGGGCGGGGTGCGGTCGGTACTGAGCGGTGCTTGTCGGTAGGCGGGGCGACGCGGCCCGACGGCGGCGTGCGGAGGCGACTCTTCGCCGGCGTCAAGAGTTTGTCCATGTGGGGGTCCCGGTCACGCCGTGGTTCACCGCAGCACCGGTCCATTTCTCTGCCGGAAAGTACGCGCCCACGGCTGCCGTAGCGCAAGGCCCTCTCAATCTCACAGCTGTGAATTAAAAAAGCTTTGTTTGTCCCGTCTTCTTCCTCGGTTTCGGTGCCTCGTTTTCTTTGTGTGTTCAGTATCAATTTTAAGTTATTTTTTTTTATTTCGCGATTGCAGTGTTAGATTAGACAAATAGGACTAAAATTAGACGAAGCTCGGCAGTTACACCTTAGATGCTTGATCCTGTCCTTACTCAGGGTTTGTCACCTCATGGGATAGGCATCGACGAACATTGCGGATATGTCATTCCCAATCCAAATGTTTGTTGTCCTTTTATTTAACATTTATTTTATGTTTTATTTTTGTGGTATTTTTTATTTATTTTGTTTCGTTAACTCGTTGTCTTTACAGAGTCGGAGATGACGACGACGCGACCTTTCGGGCAGCCCCTATGTTTTGTTAATGAAAACGGCGATCCCCCGCCATCAATTCTCAAGTCCACGGCCAGCGTTCGCAAGAAAAAATGATTAGCAACTATTTCACCTCACGGGATTGAAACCATTAATCATATCGCCTCGTAGGCAGGAGCACTGACTCAGCGCGGCATTCGGCTAGTCCCAACAGCCGCCTCTCGGCTGTTTTTAGAATCACCCCGAAGCGCCCCGCGTACTGTGATATGTATATTGTTACTGTTACAATAAAAGTCAGAAATAAGCTTTCTTTTTTTCTCGTTTACCCTAAATTTGCACAGTTTCCTAAATTTCATGCGATCAAAGCGTTTTTTCTGCAGTCCGAAGTTTGGGTGTAAGTGGTGCATGGCTTGACGCGGTTTGAAGACTGCATGCGTTTTTAATCGACCTATATACACGTTTAACACGAAAAAATTAACGCCTTTTTCACTTGCAGCCATAATTCCTAACCAAATCACTTATTACTCAAATCTCAATACTTCGCTTGTCTCACGTTCCGATCACCGATCTCCTAAAGGCCTCACTCACGCCAGGAAAATACGCCACAAACAGATACCTGAATGTGTTTCGACACTCTCTCAGAGTTATTTTGGTTTCGCTTTCTTCAAACGCCTGACCGTTTTCTTTTGTTTTTACTACTACAGGATTCTCCCGCGGCTGGCTTCAGTAGAGTATGATTAAAAATAATAATAGACTCGTACCTGTTTACTTGTCCACACAGGGTCGATGAAGAACTCGAAGAGTGCCCAAATCTTGAGGCAGGCAGACCGCACCAGTCCCTTACCTGGTACCAAAAGACAACGTATATAATCGAATCCCCGTAGAACTTCTGTTTATTGAAATATTCATTGCATTAAGGAGAATTTTGTTATGGAACCTCATTCATAAATGCCACCTTTTTAGTGTACCCAACGAACGCTGCTGATGACGGGCTGAATCTGATACTAAATAGATATTGTTAAACCGTAGTCACTGAAAAATAACATCACGAATAAACCTTCACTTTAGTAGCCATAGGCCGTAGTGAAATTCTTAGTATTTGCAATTGAATCTGCCTCCATAAACTAATTCTTCATAGGCATTTTTCTGTTTTTCTATTCTTATTCTAAATTAATTTTATTCTTTACTTTTTATTTGCAAAGCTTGAGCACATTTATACTGTTGTAATTTTACTTTAATTTATTCATGGTTTGCCTTTATGTAGTTTATACTAAATTAAAATAATGCAAACCTTTTCACAATATTTACATAGCCTTTCAATTGGCCGTTAATGTTAATAAATTAATCTTCAATATATCCTGCCACTACCACGCAACTCATATGTATATAAAAAGTATGAAACTTTTCATGCAGATGTAGTATTACCGCAATAAAGTCATTATCGGTTGATCGAAAGGCAACCATTAAATACATTTCCCTAATATCTCAACTACCATTTGATTCTAAAGTCTTGATTGTAACGAAGTTTGTTATTTGTGCAATAAATTCAATATAAACATATAAATGTACTTATCTAATACCAGAAACGTTTTCAACAAATGTTTTCATAATGTTTCTAAATAAAATACAAGGAACAAAATTATCTACCACTTTAATTTTAGCCACTTCACCAATTCGCTCATAACTGTAAGATGGTGGTAATTTTTTTCCTACAGTCCCAATGAATTACTTCGACTCATGACACAAATTGCATTACATGTACCATTGACACCACAAATTCTAGGGGCGATGTAAATTCCAATTCAAATGCAGGGTAAGTGATGCTCATAATGAAATGTTGTAGCGCCGCATTCGCCGAGACGCCAAAAGTTGAACCTTAGGATGAAGAGCCTCTCGCTGGACTCGCCGGAGTGCGGGGAGCTGCGCCGGCGGCCCGGCCGCGACCAAGCGCCCTCGCAGGGCAGCAGAGTACTCTGTACGAGCAACGCCAGTAACAATCCCGCCGGGTCCAAACAACCTCCACCACCGAACACCGCTTCTGTAATCGCTATCCCGCTTTAGCTTCTAACACGAACAAAATATAATTCAATATTAGCATTATTGTTAACACAATTATTGTTAATATTTTACATAGTGACATTATGATGGTCTACTAGCAATGTCACATCTTGAGCAATTACATTTCGTTCGTTATTATAGAATCAATCACTCTCTTACACAGGATTGAAGAGACTCCCAACTATTTCCTCACTTTAGGTTCTTTGGACTCTGGCGAATTTATGTCGAGCAATGTTGTGAGCACAAGCGATGTTCACCTTCAAGACCGTCCCTTTTGGCTTAGCTTGTGTGTATAGAATATAGGTTTTTACTCGTTGTGTTTTATATATTTTGGAATCTTCTGTCGTGCGCTTTAAAGTTTTTGGGTAATCAATAACCTACTACTTATTCTTTGGTATGGTGCTTTCTATCTGTGTCGTCTAATCGCAACGTGGGAATATTAAGGTCCTAAAACGACCTGTCTATACAATTGGCGTGACTTTCGAAATTATTCGTATAATCTTCGATATAATCACGAATTTCATTCGTTTATAAATCATTTCAATATCAAAATCATTTCTTTCAGTCAAATATCTTAATTGTTATGTTACTTTAAACTTTTCGTGGCATGCATTTATGTTTTTTGTTTTTTTGTCTTTCTAGGTAAATGCAGAACACTTTGCATGAGACATGGCTTAAATAGAATAAATAACTACACGATCCCTAAATACACACGTTCATGTACGTTGATATGATATTAATGAATATGATACCGTTGATAATGATGCCTAGTACAAAATATTATTTTTGCAGTAGCGATGCCTTGTATAAATAAGTCGTTGGTATTGTTTAACTGGTGATACGATACCTTAGACAAGAATCACGGATAAAAGGTTTATCGATTTTGTGATAGATATAGCATTGATTGTCTGCGGTATTTCCTAGATAAGTAGTTATTAATCTAGTGAAATATACCCACTCAAGTTTTATGGCCTTGTTGTTGTGACACGTGTGCAAGCTTTTGTTAGAAAATAATATTTTGTTGGCATCTTGTCTTCGACTAGTTTACGAATACAGAAATAATCTTATTTTTTTTTTATAAAAAAACTACAAAGATCATTTTATTATTATTACTTTCTGTAATCGTAATTGATGAAAGAAATGAAAGTTATAACTTTATTAATTGCCTAAATTTTTAAGACCAACTGTCAGTAGCAAATTAAGTTAGGTAGGATTTTAATTATATAATGTTTGTTACTTATATTTGAAAAAGAAATAAGAAATGTACTGCTGTATTTGACTTATGAAAGTGCAGGGTTTGATGTTAGACTAATAATAATGTTTATTAGTCTGCATTATAACAAAAATGCTAATATCTGGTGAAGAATTTAAACTGAAACTACTACTGAAGATGTACATAATTGATACTGACAGTTGGGTCTCAGTGGCAGTCAGTTATGTATATAACATAGCTTACTTACACAATAATGTTACGTTTTTTCACAATATTTTTCATCCAGCACAATTTATTCAAAACTTATGAGTGTTTCAACAATGTTTTACAAATGACCGTAAAGCTTTGTCGTCTACGACTTTCAAACCTGCTCTAAGCAACATTAGCTGTCTGTACTTCTAAACGAAATACTTTGCGCACAATATATGCGATAGATTGATGTGATTGATTTGTACGGTCTTATACAAACTTGTGTGACAGAACTACAGCTTATATCGCCATATTAGGGTATGTTTAAAGCAGGTTCAAGGAAATGACCACATCGATGTGGGCTACGCGCGGAACTGTTTCTAACCCACCAGTTTCCTGTACTAATTTCGGGTTTGTTCCGCGTGAGATTTGCGCCTTTATAGCGAGGGTCTTAGAGGGTAGTTTGGTATGCGCAGCACCGTCATCGCCGGTGCACAGCAGGCGCCTGCTAAGCGCGCGCGGCGGACGCATGAGCAGCGTCGAGTTGCCGGACGAGCCGGACAAGAGCTTGTCGTCTAACAGCGCGAGTCCGTGTCCGTCACCTGTCAAGCAGCCGAGCGTAAGTATATTATTATTAACAAAGTGAGTTAAAGTATATTAACAAGTTTAAGTCACCAGGGACCGCCTTCGGACAGCTGACAATTCAAAGACGGATTTTATAATACAACAGTTTTGCCTTCGCTTGATTATAAACAACCGAATAAAAGTGTATTAAATTGCAAGCAGTATGTTACAGTGCTTCACAATCTTTCGACCGTTTATAATCTCGCAAGATAGATTACCTAAAATTTAAAAGTATTTACAATTTTACGGTGATTTATATAACTCAAAATACGTATGTCAATTGATTGGTGGTATCATCTAAAACTTACTCGTATCATAGATTTAGGATTTAGCGTAGTCAAAAAATTCTAAATCTAGACTCGTATATCCTATATAGACCAGATATAAAAAAAAAACTGTTTATGACCATGATGTGAATTAAATAGGTATTCTCATACATCGAGTCATATTGCAGAAGACGGTCCAAGATACAAAATGACATGAGTTTATTCCAGTCTATTTGGCGCCAAATGTTATAAATTGTACGTCGGATTGTAACATTAATAGTTTATGGCTGCTGATAAAGCCACGAATTACATAACGATCACTTTAACTGCACAATAAACATTTTGTTACCCGCCCTTTTGTTAACAATTCTTGCCTTTTGAGTTATGCTATAAGCTTGGCGTTCCTCGAGTTGGCAATAGATTTGTAACGATTTTTATGGACATTAATAACTTTAATTAGAATACTCCAACGATTTTTAGTTTCAAGGACTGCATGAGCTGTATTTGAGATTATTATTTAAATGGGCTATTTAAACTAAGACACGTTTTTTCATCAACATCTTGAGACATCGTCGGAATAGTATAAATAATACATTGCCGAACTGTTCCTACTTCCTTTAATACTACATATGAGTATTCCTGAATGTTTCTTATATTCTTATAACATTAACAGAATCGAAGTTAAATCGTTTGCATTAAAAGTAAAACATATGCCATGAAAAACATTTCATTGATCTTGAATCATTGAATTCCAGAAGCATCAACGTCTGCTACCGACCAACTTGTACGTGATACTGTACAATTTCAAGTCCCGACATGCCGATGAGCTGGATCTGAAGGCGGGTTACAAAGTGACTGTGATTGATACCTCCGACCCGGACTGGTGGAAGGGCAAGTGCCTGGGCAAGATCGGCTACTTCCCCTCCAAGTATTGCACCAAGCTGCAAGCCGGGGAGCGACCGCTGCAAGTCACGCATAACTTGCAGGTAACTTCCATTTTTATTTTTTTTCTCCGACCAGTACCTTTTGTACGTCCATGTTTTCTGGGTACTAGGATAAGCGAGGCTATATTTACATGGCAAAGAAAAATTTAATCTCCTTACTTGCCATGTAGTGAGCTATTTTTCCGGTTTACATAAACATTAAATTGATTGCTCTATAAATTTATACATTTGACCGAAAAATAAAAAAATAAACATTGACATAAACTATCTCAACAGTTTATAATCCATATGTTAGTCTCCTGACCACGTCTTTCCTTTCATCGTTAAATGGAAAGTCGATGACAATAACGACCTTCCCAAGTAACACACAAGCATGATAACAGTACTAATGCGACTCATAACACAGTTAATAGTTACGTAACATTTGTGTTACAGTTAAGGAAATAGCTAAATTCTGACTAACGTTGTATTACGGCTATTATAATTTTTTAAGCTAAGTAAAATTTGTATAATTTCGGCTTCTTTCTTAAGGCTTAGTAATAACTTTTATTCTCAATATTACACAAACGTTTCTAAGCTTACAGAGTTTCACATAGCTTTAATTTGCATAACAGTAAGCTAAAAGATAACAAGCTGAATAAACGTAATGTACAATACTATTATACAAACATTATTAAGCTTATTGCTGTTAAAAATGCTATATTCTGTATAAAGTACCCTCAGCAACTAGATGCTGAATAATAGTGTTAAAATTCGGTTTTAAAATGCTTGTATCTGAATAACAGCTTTAATATTATTTTGAAATCTTATAAGGTTCTTTATTTTGCGAATTATTCAGCTGCTGATAAAAAGTATTTTCTGAGTTCTAATTAAGCTTATATTGGTATAAAAGAAATGTAGACATAGTTTATAACTCTCTTACACATACTTCTATTCTTATACCGAAACTAGCAGTTTTAAAGTTAGTTAAACAGTATTTACACAGAAGAATGCAGAATATTGCTTTATTTGTAGATATTTATTAAACGTTAGTTGTTGTATGTTGGGCGTAGGCAGCATAGTGTTTAGTAAACTAGCTGTGGAAGAAAGCGGTCAAGCTAACCTTAACAGTCAAGTGCGATCGTACGTAGAAGAGTGTTCCGTACCCGCAATTTCATATACAGACTGTGTGGGTGACGATGATTACGCATCTAGTGGAGATGAATCAGATGAGAATATTAACGAATTCAAAAATACGCGCAGTCCGAATCATTTTATTCTAGCGTTTTGTATTTGTAGTACATTCAATGCGGTAGTATAAATCTACCTATTGTTGTGTCCGAGGTTTTGAATTTGTATAGTATACTCAAATTATGTGTCATTATGATATTATTAATAAGTATCTTTAAATAAAAAAACTATTGTATACCTATCTATATTGTAATCTGAATGGCGAAAACGGCTCCAAGAATTTTCATAAAATTTAGTATGTAGGGGGTTTCGGGGGCAATTAATCTATCTAGCTAGGTTTCATTTCGTTTTAGGTTTCCGTTTATGTAGGTATAATATCCGTTTGTTTTCAGACAATGAAAAATTGCTACATTATTATTAGAATAGATGGGGAACCAGAAGAGACCTCGTTTCTTTTCCCTTTTTAGCATTTTAATAAGGTATGCAGTACATACGAGTAGTTAACTCAAACTAGACATAGGTACGTAAGTTGAAAAAAAAAGAACATGATTACCACAGCTTTTTTTCTAGATAAAACAGAACAAAAAAAATATTTTACATCCTTTTTACGTTAGATTGGTATACCTAAATAGCTTTAATTCATTTGCTTAATTTTTTTTATTTATTTAAGTGAAATGATTGCATTATAGTATAATTAAGTTAAATAATAAAGTTCGATCGATCACCTAATCTTTTTTCCACGAAATTCTAGTTTTTGATTGTTCTGTTTTGAACCCTAATAAGCTGTTTAATAAAACATGTGAACAAATACTCAACTGTTATTCAGAAATTATTCCGCCATACCGCGCTTTGCCAAATAAAAGCTTAATATATGACAAGTCAAAACTATTATTGAGCAGCAGCTCGGTAAAACAGCTCCGTGAGCAGCTAATAATCAGATTTATAGGAATCGCCATTATAACCTCAAAAACAATGTTTTTGTAATTGTTTTTGCTATCAAATGCTGTGTTTTATTAATTCAGATACAAATTCGAGTATTATACATAAACTAATTATTGCTTTTAAAACACTAAAATAAGGAATTACGCTAAAAGTTTCTTTTTGCCTTATTTCTGTCTTGTACATTAACTTATTTCTACCAATTGTTACAGGACATAATACGTTATTGACGACAAAATTACTTGCGCAATATTATTTCACTTGTGTAATAGCTAAAACTCGTATTTTTAAAAATTACTTAACAATTCCAAGTATTCATTCCGTCCACATTAATATCTTAATAAATATTAATGATGTCAACAATTTCTTGAAGGAATCACACATTTTGTTTGAAATAGTGTGGTACAAATGTGCATATAGCTGAGTAGTTTTTGAATATCACAGCCACAAATATTTATCTGAATAAACATGATAAAACATCTGTGTATAAGTAACGACTGCCGTTTTTCAGACGTTATTAAGCTATGTGGACAATTACATTGCTACTACTCAGATTTTCTACTGCTATTATTCAAATTAAAGCATTTAAAAGTGTGCCCAATTTGCTTGAATAAGAGCTGAGTACACGTCTACTCAGACATTTATCAACAGCTTTTTAAGCTTATCGCTCCCGGGTTTGCTGTTACTAAGACCTTATACTACTATCTGTGTTACTTGGGTTACTACCCAGTATCTCTAAAAGTTGAGCATTAAGTAAATATTTTAAAAGCACATTAATTACAGTTATTAAATTGCTACAGTCACTCATCCAATCGCAGCGTGCGTGCTCCAAACTTCAGTTATGCTAACGAGCCTACCCCCGGCATTGCGTCACGCACGAGCATCACTATGCCTATATACAAAGGCATATTGTTATTTACGATTCAGTAGTTCCATTGTACAACTATTAGTGTGATTTAGTAGTGACAGTGATAGAAACTACCAACTCGTTGTATAAAGGCGATGCACAAAATTATAGTCTGACTTTAAATCAAGGGCTAAATTGAAACCCCGTCAAGAGAAAACATCTTGGGGAAATCTGCACCGTTAGATACTATTTTAAGTAACCATTAAGAAAAACAATAGCTTTATCGTAATTCCACACCTTAAACCAATATAGCTTGCTTAGCAAATATCTTTTAGGTGGGTGCCTACAAAAAAATTAAGGTTAGTTAAAGAGGAAGAGTGTAACGGCTCTAATTGGTTTATGATCACTTGTTAAATCGATTGTTCCAGGTGTCAGATGGTGATAATGGGTTGATGCTGCTGCGCGACCAGATTGTGATCCAAGTAGGCGACGAGGTGGACGGCATGGTGATGATCCGCTCCGGGGACAACCGACAGGGCGTGTGTCCGGTCAAGTTTTTACAGGAAGTGTGACGCTTCAAGCTGCCTTATTTTGATATTATGAAGGTAAATTACCATCTCATTATTAGATACTACTACTTATTAAATACATGACTAAATTATTACAGATTTTTTTGTAAGACACCGTTATTTGACCTCAACTTTATATTAGCAGGTGATATCTGTCATGAATCATGAATTTAACTTTTGAGTCACATACTCATAATGAATAATGAAAATAGGGTAACATATTATGTAATAGATCCTTACTACCTTTTACATGGTTCATTGTATTCAGATTTTATGTGAACGTTACTAGTAGAATAATTTATGTAGTTCTCTATTTTAAATCTGCCATTTTTCCATACCTGCAAGAAGCCGAAATCTAGCTCTCCATAACAAAATTCGTTGATACAAAGCACAGGTCATATAAATATGTAACAAAAAACACGCAATGTTCCACAACCACTCTTTGTTATTGTTAACCTAACTCGTTTCAGAAACGCGGGTCACTATTCGAAAACAGGAACACGATGTACGAACCGAAATCGATCCAGAGCGCCCCAGTGACCCCGTGCGACAGCGACACCTCCTGGTCGGACAAAACATGGACGAGCAAGCAAAGCTACGAGCCCTCCACTTCAGGGTACGAATCCGAAGGCTGGTGGTGGAAACGCTCCTCTGACGTAAGACGTGAATCTAATTCTGACGGTGTTTGGTGGTGGAGGAGGCCTTTGGATGTCAGGCGGACGCAATGCCGCCGGTGTGGCGCCTCTTCGTCGACGAGGCCGCTTCGCATGATGCCCTGCGCGGGAGTCGCTCAAGAGGACGAGAATGAGGGACGTCGGCCATTGATGTCGCGTGACCGCCCGCTGCTTTTCGTGAGGCAATTCTTTTTGTAGCTTCGTAAAAGATAAACTTTTAGTTGCACGGGCGGATCTTTTAATTCATTCTAGCTTTTTAATTTAGATGATAGAAATACCATTCGCGGAATATACTCGCACTTTCATTTATATTCCCAACAAACATGTAAGAGGCTGGGTGAAGTAACAGTATGATTTAAGTTAACGTAATAGACTTGCTCAGATCCGCCCATGTTCTGAAGTAAGTAATCAAATTAATTTATCAATATGAAAGAGGCCTATGATTAGCGACATTCCATTTAAGTATAAGAAACGTTATGACACTATTTATTATATATACATACATACCTAAATAATATTATAATATAATCTGTTTTAGATCCATAATTTATTGTATGTATAAAATTTGCGACATATCATTGTGTTATTCATTTATTGTGATATAAGATTAAAATGTAATTAGTTAAGCATTATTGAACGAATTTTCAAGAGTTTTCGGAAAATTATATATACTTGTGTTACATTAAAGGTTTTGATATATATTCAATTTATAATATACATTATTTTATATTTTCTGTATGTATTTATGTGGATTAATAAGTGCGCTACTTTTTCACTTATTAACCATGGGACTTTTAAAGTTCCGGATGCTAGAACTATAATTCCGTAGCTCTTTAACCTTTGTATTAGAACTTTATGAAGTTATTTATAATCAGCTACCGTGCTTGATTGTTTTAAATGAAACATATGCAAAACATAGGATAGGAAAAAGGTGTTTAATTTCATTAGAAACAGAAGATGCATTTGATTTCCATACTTAGGTGCTTTAGTAATGCGATTTTTTGTCATGAATATGGTAATATCTAACATACCTAGGTTAACCGTCTATGTTACTATATGTGGTGTATTGTAGTCCGTTTTATCATCACTTAGATACGAGTCATTAACTGACTAATAATGGAACGAGTAGAAAGGGATATTCTCATCCATTCCTTAATGCATTTGGTAGAATAAGATTGTACTGAGGTACATACAGGAACTAGGTAAACGTTTTAGTAAGATTGTATTTATTTACGTAATACCCAATGTATATTTATCAAGAAACCTAAAACCGTTATCCTTCTTAGCCTAGAATGCCATATTACAGTCAGCGATGTATATTGTAGTATTACGTGTTTTAATTTCATAATGAAAGAGAAATTAATATAGCATATCGGGGCCTATACATTAACACCTAACTATTCATTGGCATGACATAGCCATCTAGGTACTACGATGTTAGTTTAATTCAAAATGCATTTTAGCACGTAATCATTATTTCAAATATTATAGTACTTACTTAATGTAATTGATAATAATCATTATGAAAACCGTATAGCCTTTTAGTTTCGACGTGTAGTGAAAGTAAGGTAATATATTAATTTTATCCTTGTTTAACATTAGAGCCTCACTAAGTTAGATAGTAAGTAGGTACACTAATAGAGATGTTACCCTATTGTATTAATCCTATTACCAAAATATCTATCTGATATAACGTTAAATATTAGATAAACTCTTGTGTCTAGTTTTGCCACAAATTATCTACTATGTATTTTTTCATATTGTACCTACTATTTTTTTATCCAATATCATTTCATCTCTAACTAAAAATCTGTCTTTATCTACTATTTATTGCGATAACCGTATTTTAGTTAACGCATTATACCGTCCCCTTGAAGTTTTAAGTACGATTATAAAGTATTATTGCATAATATTTATAATATATTATTATACACAGAGTAACATTTTAAAATAAGATACACAGCATGTAGAATTAAGACCGTACATTAAGTAGGTAGATAGGTTTTAGTGAAATATGAATATTGGATATCACTCACGATCCTCCCTACACGGACTAGTAAAAAAAGAAGGACTCCGCGCCACTAACTAGACGTTGAAGCTCCTTAGGTGCTCCAACTTGACACGCAACTTACGTCCCACATCGACATAATAAGCGCTCCAGATGACAGTTAACAGATATCTGGTATCTATAAGTATCTTACTGACAAATGCATAACGTGGCTTCACGCTATAGTATGACAGCGTGGAGTCCTTCGTTTTTTACTAGTCCGTGCCTCTATATTATGTCTTGGATGCCTGCAATCTTTCAAGTTTTAATAAGTACCTATTTATAGCTTAATAAAATAATGTTATCTTTCATCTCTGCTTCGTTTACAGGTAAATACGTACATATGTAGGTACTTAGGAATATTCATTGCCAACTTTATAGAAACCAATGTTTTACACTAACCAATGGTCTTGGTTTTATTTTTTGTCATTGGTTAGGCATCTTGCTAATTAATTGTTGAAATAGATCGACTGGTCCAGTCAAGTGATGTATTAACTAAAATCAATAAAACTATCGTTTTATTGATAAGTGTTGGTCATCGGTGTTATCTCAATCTAATTAACTTACCTACCCATATCAATTAATTTAAATTTTAATGACTACCTTATTTTAGCTACTTTTAAGATGCTGAAAGCTTTGGCTTAACTGATTCAGTAAAGAAAGTGGCATGGGTTCTTACATTTTTGAGGAAGCCATATAATTCTGTCTGATATTATGAACCTGAAATAGATCGAAGGGAGATTGCAGGTTGCAGGCATTCAATTTGAACCTGATACAAATAAAATAATAACTAAATCTATATTTATCAGATGTTTATATATTAGTTGCTGTTAGTTAAGACAATATGTATTTTTCATGAAATGAAAGGCACAGCTACTTATTTGGATTTATCGTACCTATGTAAGTACTTACTTCTGCGTAGGTTCTTATGACATATCTAGTTTGTACAAGCTTGTAATGTTTAGTTAGCATCTAGTTGGCTAAAAATATGGTTTATATTTGGGTGGAATATTTTAGGAATCTAAGTAGTGAAGAGACGGATATGATTAAGAAAGGTACATCGGCATAAATACAGTGAAAAGTAAATTGGAATTTAAGAATGACAGACAATTAAAAGCTGCGTAAAAACTAAAAGAATTATGTAAAAATATATTTTGACAGCGTAAAGTTAGAAATTGTTGTTTTTGTTAGGAAATAATGCAGTTTTGGATTATTTTTTATAATTGTAGAAATTATAAAAAATAATCCAGATATAATTCAGATAGTAAGTAAAATTATTTCAAATGAAAAAATTAAGTGATTGTGATCCAAAGCGGCATAAACTTAGTTTTAAAAAAAGCACTTCTCACATATTTATAGAAACTAGCTAGGTTTTACGCAAATAGCCTAGGTAACTTTTAACAAACACTGATCGAAATAGTAATACAGACCGCATAGATACCTTTACAATAGAATATTCCACCCTTTCTTCTAATTTCCTTAATAGGTACTGTGTAAATGTACGATAAAAATCATGAAACATGGAACCAAATTATTACCTTAATATAATTGTGATAGACGTTAGAATTACCTGCTAAACGATTCCCAAGTGAGATGTTTATATCTAAATGGATATTTTAGTATGTAATGGTAAAAATATACGACACGAACGATAAAAGTAAATTTATGGAGAACAATTATTATAAACGTTTTGAATGTATTTTTCTGGTTCTGGTATTGTGAACCACTGTGCACTTTTTCAAATTTTTGAGGAGGGGGTCGTGTTTACCTGATTATACATTTTCCATCCATGATTTACAGTAATTTACCAAAATATTATATTATTATATTCTACTTACAATTTAATCTACTCCGGCTCTTATAATGTTGCAAACTGTATATTCCCATATATATTTTTTAAATGCGTAAAGGGTTTATTTATACAAAAGTATGTTTTTTAAATCGTAAAAAATAAAATAGCACATTAAATAATTAGGAAGGTACTTACTTTTTTATTTGTTTCCATTAGAAGATCAATATTGAGAAGACCTACTGATGAAACATAGCGTGTGTAGCTTTTATTTAAAAGTATGTGATTCTAAAATGTTTTGTCCCTAAAGCCCCATTTATCAATATCAAAATACTCATTATTTTTTATTGTACCATCTACTTATATTTTTGAAAATAAACTATGTGTCTATGCACACATATTAATTTTGTTAATACTGAATTTACTGATTAAATAAATTTAATTTCAATTGAATGATGAGTGAACTGTTATCTAATAAATAATGTAAATATGACCCCCATCTTCCTATTTAATTCAAAATAAATAAATAACGACTATTATAAAAATACAATTTTTGTAAGTTAAACTACAAAGCTTAGTATTATTTTCTAGCAGACACACAGTGCAACCACGCTACCAAGATCTGGAAAAAAATACGTAATGGTAAAAATGATCACGAGTCAACTAATGAGCAGTTCCTGTAAATTACACCGATTTATCATTATCAAGAGCTCATGTTTAAGAGGCTAATAGGGGATAAAATCCATACAAATTACTTAAAGTAACAAATAATAAGTTTATTAATCACAAATGTCAAAATCTTTTTCGGGTAGGTATGACTAAAAACTAAAACCAAAAGTTAAGTAAACATCTGAATTTATACAGTGGGGTACAAATGGACTCATATTTCAAAAATAAGATCAATTTATCTCTTGCCATAAAAACAAGTATAACGTGTTAATTAAATAAGTTAAATACGTCGGATAATGCACACTAATGTGATATCACAACTTGTTGGACATAAGTTATATCTACTTATTTGCGGGTCATGACTTTAAGAATGACATTTTACTAAGAAATAAAGGGTCAAGCGCTAAATTTTGAAACATTTATTAAAAAAAAATATTTTTGTGTGTTAATATTACAATTGGCTACAGCCATCAGTGCCATATTGATTTTAATAACAGATTATGTTCGAAGTCTTATTCAGTTACAGATCACCATACTTTTTATGAAGCCTTCCCACTATAAGCTTCTTAGTCATGTTGTAAGAGATTGCAAACCGGCACATGCCGATTAGTACTAGTGAAGAAGATTGATTGTTAGAAATGTATTTTCGCTTACATTGTGTTGAATATGCGTTGTTTTATTTCCGAGGTTTAAGAATGTTGTGTTAGAATAAAATAAAGAATGTGTCAATAATATGTTCTAGTTTTATTTAACTCTAGTTGTAATTTCCTTGAATATCAAACATTTTCAACGTACACTGACTTATTTATTCTTGTGAACATTAGTCTAATTAATAGCCTAATAGTGACTTATTTGTTAAATAGCTTAATGGACATATTAAAATTTCTGGACAAGATTGTTAAAGGCATGTTGTTATAATCAGCTAATATAATCAAGTAATATCCCTTTGAAGCGGTCATGATGCTTATAATATGTAAATATAATCTAGTGCTGTCCTAAATTATTTTAACTAGTCGGAAAATATTTGTACTAAATTGTACTGAAAGCTGAAACATAATACCAACAGCACAGTCACGGTACATTGCAGTATTTATTTACTTTTTGATACTTTGCCTTGCTGTTAGATGTCGCTACTGATCCATAAAATTAAATGTTTATGCGCCATTCACTTATCTTTCGACTTATTGTAGATAAAATAATGTAAGTTGTACCTTTTATTCCTAATAGTATATACGATATCATTGCAATAGAATAAAAATGACTATCACAGTTTATCATAATTTCCATGCCAACATTAGCCTTTAAATATTTTTTTGTTTATTCTGCTATAACATCGATCGATCTTCACTACTAAGTTTAAATGTAGGTTATATAAAATTCATAAGTATGTAGTTAAGATATTTGGCATTTGTCATAGATACAAATCTAATATTTCTCACCCTTTCTTATAAAGCTCATTACTTCTAATTGGGCGTCATCATCTAAATAATGCAAGTATCCGAGCGGAGCAGTTTCTGTCACGCTACATGCACAGGTTGTGCTGACCCTACCACTGTGTCGATAACCCTACCAGACGGCCAACCATCACGCCTGCGTGCTCTGCGCGGTGACGTCTCAGAGGCGGTAAACTTGGACGCATTCCTTTGAATTCGCGAACGCGACGCGCCTGCACTTTCTGATTTAAAATTCATAACCTATCGTTACCAAACTTAAATAATATTTGCGCTAAACCTAAGACAGTATTTCTCGAGCCTCGTTAACATATCTAAATAAATGTTCCATCAAGTTTTTAACTAAAGAAGGCTACGCGCAGCACTCCAGTGTGCCGCCTTTCGCTCAATGCGCATTCCGTCATATAGATGGCGGCACTGAAAATATTTGACATTCCTCGGATTCCGATCGCAGTGGGCTCGGCTCAAATGTCAAACGCCACTATTTCGTCAACAGAGTCGTGGCGCGATAGTTGGATTTTATGAAATAACAACAAATAAAACAGTGTATTTGACGGACAATGGATAATAAACGGTAGGAGTCGGAACGTTTTTTCACATCGCAGTACGTAGCTGTCAGTCGTGTTGTTCAAGCGAACGTAAACGGTGTTATTGCCACTCTGATACCTATTGATTTTTGTTCTTCGCCGGTTTAAAGATTGTTATGAAGTTTCAGTAAGTTGGACAATTGCTTTAGATCATTTCTAAACAATATAACAGTTTTGTTAGACATTATTGCTGTGAAATAAATAATTCTTCGACTAATTCTGTGAAACATCGTGGGAAAACCTATACATAAGGTGAGTTACTTTTTACTAACTACATTTTTACCTTGCATTTTAAAACGTTATTAGAGTTCACTTTGCTCTGAATAAGATAAGAATCAAATATTGTATTACTACATTTTTTAATGAAATAAACTATGTTTATTTATAATTTGCGCATGTAAGTAATAGTTTACTACGAACAATCAATGCATAGTTATGTAAGTAGAAATACTTTAAGTTGCCTATTGTATTTTACGCTAAGATCGTAACTGCCAATGACTCCATCATCCGAGCGGGTAGGTACATAACATTACTTACTATGTAATAAGTAGGTACGTGTACCTACCGGTTCCATTTGCGCTTCGCAAAAAAATTTCGCCGCTACGCGAGCAGGCAGTACGGCAAGTCGGCATGGAGGATCGCCGGACGAAATAGCGTGGAATGCGAACACGGACGGGCCCGGCGTACCCCGCGTACGCGGTGATAAGACCACGATAAACAGCGGCCGATTACCCAATGTGACCCCGAACGAATTCAATGCGGTTCATTTATAATAGACGCGACATACCAGCCCCAAACAAAATCTGAAGTCCTTAATATATTTTATGCTTGAAATCTTTATCATCATTATTACTTAAGTTATGTCTGTAAGTATAATCCTATCAACTCTTGTTATGCTTAACGTAATGTAACCATAAACGAATTCAATAAATCCGTGACCTGACCTCCCAAAATCTCCTATTCTGATAAAGTGTACTCTTAGTAGGTATAACACATACATTGTAAGTGCACAGCCCTTAACCAAAATATATACTTATCAACTAGTCTACTAGTGGAAATCAAAAATATTTATAATTTAAAACATGTAACAATTCTCAATAAGTTTTTGTCCAAACTTTTGTAATGATTGTTACACTGTGCACTGAAAACTTACTAAACAATATGGCGAAAAAGGTTTACGTCCATAAAAGAGAAAAAAATATGTTTCGTAATATTAAATAAGTTCCAAATGTAATCAAACCAAAAGCAGACAATGTTTACCTGATAAACATAAATTAGTAAATTGAGGTAAAGGCACGATATAATTGGATGCATGCACACACAGACCAAAAGGAATTTGTTAATTTTCGGCCTTAAAATATGTTCCTACGTGACTATTTTATAATCTAAAAGTGAGTTTTCCAGGATGCCGAGCACTTATTAGGTATATAACTGGCACTTGTAATAATGACGCATATGTATAAAATCTTAGAACTACTCGGTGTATGCAATAGAACAATATATTCCTACATTCCTTGCTAGAGAAATATACTTATTTAATAAATTCGTAAGTACTTGACATTATTGAAAACAATATAAATGCTTACGAGCTAAATTCGATTGCAAGTACATAGATACATAAGTTTATTGTAAAACTGCACAATACGCAAATATGCCTATTCACGAAGTAACATTACGTTTTACAGTAAAAAACGAGTTTCTTTTTATAGCTATTTCCAAGCTAAACAAGAATGTGTCTGGTTTTTTCTTACATCATTGATTTTGTTAAACCTCTATCAGTCGGCTAACATAATCTACTTTATTAATATTGCCAGTTAGGGCAAAGCAATTACGTTATTTTCAATATATTTCCGCCATTATTCGCGTATTTACCCTTTATACAAATCGATCGTAGGATATATATAAATAATAAGAATACCAGGTAGGTAGTCGTATTATTTATATGTATATTATGAAATACATATTAATTTACTTTATTTGAGATTACTATAGACAATGGTGTGAACACTTTTGCTAATACTCTACGGAATGCTACTTATACTATTTTTGTATTGTAAAAACCCAACAATTTCTAATCAAACCTAAACATAGAATGCAAAATATTGGAATTTTCCATCTTTCAATTGCATAATACGAGTCATGCATGCACAACTCCAAATCGATCGGGCTGCCAGCGCATTATAATTTAAACAACCCTACCACTACGCACATCTGCTGTTCCTTTCCATTCGGTCCCCTTGCGGCCACGTGCGCCTGCGCACAGCAGGGGTAGCGGCCGTCGTAAAAGAATACACCGCACCCTAAATGCGGGCATCCCACCAACAAAACACCGCACACTATCCAATCTTAACCTTATCGCCGCTACATAAGGTTTAAATTAAAAATCCTCATTCAATTAACTGAAATAGATTATTATTTTTAACATAAGGAATGTCAAGGTTTCACCACCATGTGGTTTTCGTTTGGAGACTAGCAGGTGATAACAGTTTTTGTTTTTACATAGGCTACATTAAAGAAAAATTACGTAGGCAAGATTTTAGAAGAATTCCTATTTAATTTTGTTAAAGTAAAAAAATGCCAGAACATCTGCTTACACAGTTAACTACGCAGACATGTACATACTGTATAACTGTAAACGTTATCGTGTCGGAATAATTTGTACATAAGCGTTTTGCGTTCAAATGAATGCAAATTACTTGTTTGACACCAAAGTGTAAGTTTAAGTGTAGTTTTCAACAATTGGCAAGGTAACTAAAAAAGTCCGTCAGTTAGATTATAAAAAATATTGAACACGAATTTTTTTTTTATTTGTCAAACAAACATTGTCGAAGATTCAATGCATTTAAGTTGCGTGTGACGTCTCCCTTTCGTAAAATTTTTACTAAATAGTGACGTCACGAGCCCCCACTCCAAAACTTTGATGTTTGTGATTTTTTGTTAATTTGATGAAGCGAAAAATATGTGTTTAGTATTTTTGTATAATCTAAGTGACGGACTAAATAAAAATATAGTTTTTTAATGCAGTCATCATCCCTATTAAATTATTTAATTAAGGTAGCGCATTGAATGTAACCAACCACGAAAATAATACCTACATGTAGGATTTTTTAAGTCTATATGCAGGCTTTTATTAAATAAATGGAAGGAAAGAATGCCCGTTCATATGTTAAATTCCTTTTTAATGTTCGTTTGAATAACTTCGTGACCATCGAACTACGTATTGTATGTGTCGAATGATCTGCTCTGCTCGGTACTAGGGTCCGCTAGAAGCCGTCATACCGCCGCGCTCGTGACTCCGCCTCCGGCTAGAAAAATTCTATTGTGGTGGATGTACCAAATACCTCATCATTAACCCAAGCAGTCACCGCATCAGACATAGTTCCCGCGTTTTGTTTACCCATCCCTTTTTCTACACCTCGCACTCGCGTGAAGAGTGTGAGAACATTATAACAATCTTGTCTCGACTTTTGAAAGTAATGTCATTATCCTCCCTCAGCACATACCAAGAATTTCACGTCTATTATTCTCATTAAGATTCCTCAACGTCTGTTATGAATTTCGTCTGTTATGCGTGGAATGCGCGTAATCGCAATTTTGTCATTAGTTAATGTATGCGTTTTATCGTTTCGAATACCACAATGTCGATCGACGCATATTCGGTTAATTAACCAATAACAATATCTGTTTGTATTGGCGTGACCGTCACAGAAATATTTCGCCCGGTATGCCGGTTTAACTAGGTATGCGAATCTCGTTTATTATTATCACAATATTTGGTCAGCGTTATTCAACATAAACTGATTCACAATCCAAAACATTATCTAAAATATGTTAGAGGAAAGCATGAAATTGCTTAATTTGCATTACATTAATTATGTTTTTATAAATGATATAAAGATACGTAAAATATTTTAATTGCCTACGCATCTATACTATTGTTCATCGTGTAACTAATTGATATAATCATTGGAAATTGTATTCATATTGATAAGGCAAAGTATACAATCTATCTTCAACGGCGTAAGGGCGTTTCGTTCTATTTATAGTGCATGTCTTTATTGGTTATTAGCTAGCTTTTTTATATTTAGTCGCGGCGTTTTTAACGACAATGTATTTTTTCGCGATTAGTCCCATCTGCCATAACGTGGTCCATTGGCTTCGTTCCCGCGTCGCGTGGTATGCACGACACAAGTTTCACAACTCTTTGTTTGATCATCCGACTCCCGTGTTATTTACGCGTGGCCGCACGACTTGGCGCACGTCTGTCCACCGTCTAGCCGTTTACGCGAAATGAGGAATTTCCGCCGAATTGGTATTTGCATGCCATATTACTTTAGTCTGCGGGGGCGAGCCAAATATTTTTCAATCGCAGACGCGGATTCTCCAGATAATGTCACCGCACAGTTACCTATTACGATTGGATGTGTTGTCTGGTGCGTTTTATTACACGCTTTAACGCACCAAGAAGTGAATATCCTGTTGTCATTAGTCCAAATATGTATCAATAGGTATTAGTGTTAGTATGACACAAATGGAATGATAAAACATTTCAGTCGTGTAAACAAACAACTGTTTAGAACAAAGTTTGTGCTTGTAAAACACTTTGTATGACGAAATGTAGCTAATGTAACAATTTGCACTACAAATATTGGGAATATTTAAAGCGGAAGACCCCAATGTATTACGCCAGTCAGACTTTTTATATTTCTCTTTTTAATTTTGTTGTAAGTATGTATTTTATTTTCTTTAAGAAATAGATTCTATCGATTGATGTCGTCAAAGCTTGAGTTACATTGACTCCTAAGGACACTTATTCACATGATTGTCTGTTTTATTGTAGTAGTACTACAACGTGCCACCTGGTATCCGGTATAAACATTTTGTCCGGTTTTAATCGGCATAAAAACACCCGGTACCTAACTCGTTGAACATGGTTGTTGCAGATATAATGGAGAAGGTTGAATCGGCCCTGGATGTGCTCTCAAGAGCTGCGACAATGGTGCAGCCGTGTCCTGCGTACCCTGCCAGCGATTCAGACAGCTTCGGTAAATATGCCCTTGTAAAGTAGCACATGCATACACACACACACACATTATTACACTATTTACTAGTAGATAAAATATGTATGTGTACATACTGTATCTTCTACAAATACTGTAGTACTCACATACAGAGTGGTTGATTCTATTACCTGGTGGTGAGATACGAATGTACATTTCCATAAATGGCATAAATATGTGGTATGATTTCTTTTTTTATTATTGATATATTTGCATCTCTGATTTTGTAGTTGTAAGAAGTCACTGTATATGTATTAATACAAAATTTATTCTACGACTTGAACTTCTTGACTTTGAAAACAAAGAAAATTTCTCAGTTATATTATTTGTATTTAAAGTATCCATACATATGCAGTTATAAATATTTTTTTGCGACATGACAGACATCTTTAGTTTTAATTGAGTTATTTGCCCGACTGCTAAGAAGAATGATTTAAAAGATTTTAATTCTAGGAATATGACTGAACACTGAACTATGAATTGTACTATAAGGTCATAAAAATATAATATATTTTTTAAATCATAAAACTATAAATAATGGGTCTTCACGCAATGTTTTTAATAATATATTAAGTAGTAGTATCTAGGTATATCTGCTTATTTACAGCTCTACGTTATTTATAGTTTTATGTCTAATGCAACGCGAAAGTTAAATAAAATTATGTAGACACTCAATTATGAGAAGTACTTGGGCTTACTAGTTAGTGATTATATGTTTATACCGTAAACAAAGTTAATCAATTATAAATAAAACTATTTGTTCACGAAACTTACCCGTTCCATAATGTATTTGGAGGCAAAATATCAATATACAAATAAATCAATTTTAACACTATAGGTACCATTAATGTTAATTTATGCAATGCATGCACTGAAGCGCATTCACATGTGTTATGTTGTTTATATTACATTTATGGAATAGGTAGGCAACAAACATTTTATTGAATTGCATTCGTGGATTTATGGACAATTGCTCATATGTATAAAAGTCAATCGTAATTTGCTTGTTTTAATTCTTAACATCGTTCATTGTATGTTGTACCGTTTTATCGTCTTCAAATCTGGTTAGTTTTCACTTAGGGTCCGCTTGGACCATGATCCTAGATTTGCGAGTATTGCATTGAATCGACCACCTGGCCTTTGTAACCTGCCCTAAGATAGGAGAACTAGGTAAGTTGAATAATGATCACTTATCCATAGGTAGTTATTTCAATGTGTATGTTTTCTATTCATCTTGCTAGTAGTATTGCTAGTAGCTTTTAGATAAAAAAAAAAAATCTGTCGAATTGAGATCTCCTTTTTTTGAAGTCGGTAAAAAATCGATCGTATACGTGTGTCCAAGTTTGAACAAACTTCCCTCACATGTGTGGCGTGTGTCCTTACCGTTGAGTAACCACAGCCATGTTGTACAGTTTAAAAGATAAAAAGTAAGGCATGGCAATTTGGAGGACGGAGACGCAAGCTCGTATTGAATTAACCATCATAAGTTCTCGTTACACCAAATTACCAGAGCGATTCACCTTATTTATAACGGAAGAAACTCCGTGAAGAACGCGACTACTTATCAGTTGATTGTGGTAAATTGTGTTTGCTTACTGCCTCGTTTTATCACACTAGCTGTTACCGCTGCATTACCCGTTTGATTAATGGGCAATTTTTCAGATTCTATAGAATGTTTTCCTATTGGCTCTACTGACTATGTAACTATTTATGTAACTTGATTTTTTTGTAGCCAATGCATTAGCCTAGACCTGAATGGATAATGGCAAAAGGCCGAAAAATCCTCTCTGTTTATCTAAAGTTAAATTGTTGGTTTTGGCTGTTTCTGTAAATTGCAGTCATCAAAAAAAGGAAACAGTAATTAAGTAAATGGCTTTAACGTTTGACACCAGACATAATTGATTGTTGAATTTTTGGGGCTCCATTTAAAAAGATAATAATATTTTTTTTAAACAATGACGAAATGATTATTGCAGTAAAGCACTTCGTTTCAATCATAATGAGTTTTGGCATCCGACTATTTAAAGCAAATTAAAATACCATCGAATTTAATTATTCCGATTTGAACACTTGTTGCAAACACATTTCCCGTACACAATTTAATAGCTGTGAAACCTAATTTCAATAATTGATAGGTAATAAATAAGACCTACTTAGTTAGAAATAGCTTCCGAATGTTCGAAACCTACTCTAACTACTGTATAGGTACAAACTACTGTATGTAGCTTGATATTGTTTGTCTCAACTATGATTGGATTTCATAGAATTGGAATGCTAACTAACTACTTACGTATTGGTTTTAATTAGACGTTACCACATTATTGTCATTATTTTTATAAGTACAAAAAATATATGTGACATGGCATTTTTTTATTTTATTTTACATGGGACAGTTTATTAACAGTACGTAGAAATTTTTAAAAGAAAAATATCAAATCCATTTTGCTGAGTTTAGATCATGATTAGACCAAAAAGAGCGACCGCCCCTAATGTTTTCGTAAAAGAGAGTGCAATAAAATCACCGAAATCAAACCATAACAGTTAAAAATATACTGTTAATAGAGTAGCTATTTTAAAACCGTTAAAAAACACTGTTAATGAGTGTAAGTAGCAACGGCTCCATTAGATCGGACGGCTAAACAATGTCAGCAGCTGGAGTCTGGAATGCGACCCGCCTACAAGGCCGCGTTCCTCGCCCATAAACACCACTCGGAAGCTCTGGCGATCCATTATCGATGCTGATTAATTGCCTTGCTCAATTATGAGGTGACGTCACACATTCATGTACCACACGATAAGCGTCAAAAAACCTATCATCATGGCCTAATAAGACAGGCCGTATTAAGAACCTTATATTTTTCCATGGCTAAGTCATACTCTTTCATCTTCAAGTTGCATTCAATAAACAAATTTTTACTTTTTTTTATCCATAATGATTTTTTCGGCCATGACGCATCTCAGGTCATGACGACCTGAGATTCTATAAAACTTTTGACTATTTTCTATGAAATTTTTAATAGACACTTGGATTATTCTTGTGTTAGATAATAACGAATATTAAAAATAATGATATATTTTTTTGTTTTTAACAATTAGCTGCGGATCTAGTTGAGAATGAGAGGTGCAAAGAACATGACTATATTTGTCTCTTTCTTTTAAAAATCTATTTAATATAACTGTTCGTTTCGTATTTCAAACTAAACGGTCGGTTTTCAACAAAATAATAATATGTTGTAACCAGCCTTGTGTAGCAACGGATTTAGCGAACCGGAGTGACCCTCTCTAAATTCGAGCTACAAAGGATACCATTGTTGCGTTGGACTGGTTTCGCGATAAAAGCATCATTGACGATTCAAGCGCGTTTCCTCGCGACCGACGCTGGTATATGACCGTCACGGTGATTGTTTTATAAATTTTTTTCTTCGCGCGCACTCAACCGTCAACGTCCGGGTTATACTCACAAGTAGGTACTGACTTGGAAATCTATCTCGTTAAGATTACTCCCTGTAATTAGTCGCTGAGTCTCTATAGAGGCGACGACAATGGAATTTAGTCGCGATGGGAAAGCAGTGCTTTCCGAGGCAACTGCGAACATAGCGTAGACGGAGTGAAACACGTCCCGCGCAAATTTCGCCGACCCACAATCCAACAGTTTATCCGGCTTCCATCCCCTGGTAAATATACGCGTGCCAATGTAAACGTGATTCAATATTCTTCTTTCGTATTCATACAATCTTTGATAGTATCGTTGGTATGTACTCCGATGAGTGGTTATTGCACACTCATAGCTTAAGCTTTCGTGGTATGTAGGTAAATGTAATTTCAATTCATATGTTTTCTTCTTCGAAATTTCCCATCTAAAGCGGTCACATCCTTAGCATTTTCCTCACACCTAATTTAACATTCCATTTCATTCATAATTGCTTTTACCCAAGTAAATGTTATTGTGCTATTGATAAGATACACGTCTTAATAATAAATAACACGCAAATAAATAACACTATATGCGTGTCGTTTTAGTTACACTTTCATAGGAAATATTTAAATGAAATATTGTGATGATTTTTATCTATACTTATAATAAATCTGTAGAGAGGTCAATTCTGTACATGAAATATATTTTCAAAATAACTATCAGGGGGTGATTAGTGATCGATACTGATGCCAAAAATGCAATCAGTAAAATTTTTGTCTGTCTGTCTGTCTGTATGTTCCTTATAGAAACAAAAACTACTCGACAGATTTTAACGAAACTTCGTACAATAATTCTTCATACTCCTGGGCAGGTTATAGTATACTTTTCATCACGCTACAATCAATAGAAACAGAGTAATGAAGGGAAATGTTGGGAAAACGGGAGAAGTTACTCCATTTTTTAAGCTTCCGTCGCGTGTGCAGCCTTAATGGTTAAAGTTACATCTATAGAAATCATGAATGACGGAAATAATCTTTATAATATTAACCTAAACGCGGGTGACACCGCTGGCACAGCTAGTAATATAATAAAGTGATAAAATGAAATAATCTTTGCTAATTTGAGACCCACTAACGATATTTCACACACCTGTTTAACAGTAATACTTGCTTATTTAAAACTAATGCACATTGCACATGCGCGCAAAAAATAAATATTCCATCTGAAAGCAAACGTCCATATCAGGGTTCAAGAGAGAGATGAATCTGCCGATTTGCATGCACGTACGCAATAAATATGTCATTGCATCGGCGCAAACGCAACATTTTATGTAAGAATTTCGACATGAAAAAGCCAAAAATTAAATTCTGCTTAACGATGCCAATAATAATTATCTGTGGTGGTATGCGTATCTAATCAAAATACGATCACGCAATTTGTTCAATGATGTTCTCTAGTGTTTACAAACAATGGTTGGAGCGCAGATAATTATGCAACGCGATGACAGCGGGCGCGGCGTCGACGGCGCTCACTTTCGATGAGCGTGCGCGTGCGCACCGCGGCCGCGGCGTGCGTGCACCGCCGCCTGACACAGAGAAAGCGTTCAGGAATTTGGTCGGACCACTAGCACTGCTCTCTAACCAAAGCCACTATTCTCATTTTACCAATTTCGTAGGGCTGTCCCCGATTAATCGTCCGGAACCTTCAACTAACTAAAATTATAATGACATCTCAAAAGCATATCCTATCTGCGGGCTAACTATGTAGTGTTATCGATTGCAAACCATATTGATTGTTGTTTACAAATTAACTTTATTAATTAATCTTATAAACCTATAAAATTTGTGACCCGGATGAACATGACCTTAAAAATCTAATACCTAATCCTTTCATATTATCTTCTACTGTCTGGTCGCTAGCTATCGCATGATTTATTATTTGCGTTAAAAACATCAACATAACATTGCTTACTAACTATACACCGTTATACTGAAGATTGTGGTTACCATCTCCTAGAATATAAAAATACAGTTATTTATAAATATAATTAATCAGAGCTTGAATTGTATACTTACAACAAATATTAAAGCAGGTACTACTCTTACTTAAATATAACAATGTTAAAATAAATATATTCACGTTGTAAAATGAAGGAAAACATCGTTATAAACTCTGTAATTTATTGCACAGAGAAATAAATCTTCAATACTATACTTAAATCTTTAAATAAATAAATAAATCTTTTAGACTGACACACCAATTCCCTAGTTCCAAACTAAGCTGATGCTTGTACTATGGATACTAGGTGAACGGATAGACATACTTAAATACGTTTATAAACATCCATGACTCGAGTACAAATGTCCATGTTCATCACACGAAACATTTGCCCCTTGCGGGATTCGAACCCGCGACCCTTGGTTTCGTGGCCAGGGTCTCTGACCACTCGACCAACGGGCCAGTCAATGTTAACGAAGTTCGTAAACTAAAGCTAGATTTTTTATAATTGCTCTTAAATATATCATTTTTTGAATCTTTTTAATTATACACGTATTTTTTAAAATATTTAAACATATATATTGTTTTATAAAATTATAATATGTTGACATAATTATTCACATTGCTAAGTTAAGGAAAACATTCTTATAAAATCTGTTATTTATTGTACGCAGATCTACCTGTCCCAGAAATGTATTATACCAAAACATATGTAGATAGATAATATTAAGTACGTATATATGTATCGTGTTTTAGCGCCATATTATTATACCAACAACACTGTAGTAGGACAATAATACTCACACATTTTACAGACAACGACGTAGTATTATATAAATTTTGAAGAATTACTTCAAAACATTGTCAGTAAATGAAAATACCTAGAACTCCAAATTAAAAATTGTTTAAAACATTATAATTAACAGGGTAATGGATAGAGTGCAATGAGTTGATAAAAATGTCCCAAACCTGAGCAAATATGCAGACTAAAATCTTAACACACTCATGGGCCTAAACATTACTCATATCAGCAGTTATCAATTTCATCGTATCAATCAGAGTACGCCGATTTACAGCTCTCTACCAATGCAATGCTTGAAATTCTAACGGGCGTGACGAATCGAAATGGGTTTTATCGCGTTACGTTTTAGGGCGAATATGGCTTGTGCGCATGTATCCGGAACGTTGAGGCAGCGTGTTACGGTTTCTAAAAGAATGCCAGAATGTAGGTTGGTGTGCTGTCCAGTCGCGAGCGCTCTTAGCTATGCACCCGCTGATCAGTATTGTTTTCAGAATATTATTTTCAGCACCATAAATCGGACGTACGAGTCAATTCGGCACGCCAAGCAACCTCGTAATAAACAAACACTAAATTATCCCCGGCACTAAAACGGTCGGTCCAACGCATTGCTCGGTTCGTCTCATTGAAATCTTGTCTTCTTATGACAGCGCTTATAAGTAGGTAGGTAGTCCAAGGCAATGTCACGCATATATTAGGTACAAGTAATCCTTCGCAGCAAATCGATACTTACCGTCTATTAACAAAATGCTGATAACATTAACTTCCTCACAGACTGAAGTCTATGAGGAAAACCTTTCACTATAAACCGACGGCTTTTTTATGAATTGAATTATCCTATCTTAATTTCGCACACAATACTTATCAATGCATCCCTATCATAGTATATTGTATTTTCAACTAGATGTAACAAATATAAAAGTGATATGCTAATCTGTAATTAAAAATTATTATAAAACAGCCTATAAGTTAATACAAAATATATTATTTTAGAAATATAATATCAGAAAGAAAACGCTATACTAGTGTCAGTAACTTGCAAAATATTTAAACGTGCAACATCAAAGTAATCTTAAGTACATAAATTAAGCTCAAACCAACCATTAACAAATGCCATCGATCAGTTAGGTGATATCAAATATGCGCATTGTGCGTGTCCAACTGACACCTCGGCGCATGCGCTGAAGGAATCCGATAGCAATGAAGTCATCACGTAGAGTAGAATTTCTAATGACCGCGGATTCCATTTCGTTGGCAACGAAGCGAGAGTGGAGCTATTCGAGCTATTCGGGCCGTCTCGCGTATTGTTTCGATCTGCGAGGGCGCTCTAGCTCTTAACTAGCCAGGTAGTCAAAGTTCAAAATGTTATCGAAAGGTTTTTTACAATAACATATCCCAGGCATACAAAAGTAAATAATACACTTCTATGTGGAGGATCGTCATCCTGTCGGTTGTTCTTTTCAGAGGTTTGCCCTAAATAGGCAAACCTCCGTATTCTCGGCATGTTTTGACCATGGTCCAAGTGAGTCTGGTGAGTCTGGTTAAAACATTGAAGCAAATGTAGACAGACACAAAATTATTTATGTAACAAAAAAAAAAATTCAAAAAAGAACCTAGTATTTGTTTTCACTTAACACAGGTCCAGGTGGCTAATATTTAAAAAAACTCATGAGAATACTTTACCAAAAATTTGAACCGATGTGTTTGCATCGAATTGCTTTGTGATCTTTATTTAACAAAACCAGTATTTTTTTTATAAGTATCCGTCATTCCCCTGTTGAGTTTTCCTTCCTTGCCATCTGCTGGGGAATTTGGGACCCGTACTACCGTACCGACCGTACCCTTCCACGCGTGTTTTTCTAAATTTTTTTGTAAACAGATTAGCATCATAATTGAAAACATCAAGATTCTTATTGGGAATTCAATTTCAATGTATGACTTCAATTACAATATATGATTTCAATGTAGGAGCCGCGGAAAGCCCAGTCTCACCTACCACGATTAGATTGGTCGTGTATTAACAGAAGGTGATGTTAGGAGTCATAAAAACCGTAGAGCTTGTATGAAAAGAATCATGAATGTTGAAGAGGCGAGTGAGGTGTGTAAGGATCGTGCCATATGGCGTTCGGTTCTCTCTGCCTATCCCGCTAGGGAAGTGGCATGAAGTTTAGTTAGTTAGTTATGTATGACTTTTTAATTTAATAAATTTTACATATTTATTTAATGTAATTAGTCCGATTTAAGTCCGAGTCCTAAGAAGGTATTCCATGTATTGTTTGAAACAACACTATCGCACTGAAGGCACCCAAGACTGCCAGTGTCATCACAATAAGCTATTAGAGTAACGTAAACCTTGGACAACGAGATTATATTATTAAAATCAATAACATTTATGCTGAATGTTATTGTCAGTCTAATTGATGCATTGTTAATAAGTAGTCAGGTACTTCGTTTAGGTATATTGGATCTACTATATTCTATGCATTTTATAAACATGATTTTGTAAACACACTTCTAAATTTATTCAGTTTAAGTTAAATTTCTCCACATTTTTTATTTGAAAGAAATCGGTTCAGTATTGCAAGTTTTAAGTTTTGCTATCCCGAAGTGCTGCATTGGAATAAATTGTGTGTAGGCAAGTTTCTTTCCAATGTATGTATGTTAATGAGGAATTTTTCAATTGGAATGTAACGAGACGTGAGATGTTTCCAAGAACATCTGGAATGGAGTGATCACTGAGACAAAAGAGCATCGCCGCTATTTCACGCAATTTGGCGGTCAACATAATAAGCGCGGAAATGTTAATGGCTCAAACATGCGGTCGCATTCCTCGCTCGCAGACGGTGCCCGCGCTCCACGGAGATAGGCATCTCCGGAACGCACTGCGTACTACAACAAATAATCACGCGATTCACACATTTAAACTTAATTACACATATTTACAATTAACTCTGCTAGAAATCATGAAATTCTTAGTGTGGTTGACACCCGCAGACGTTGATAGGACAACTACTCGAATATTCCTGAGAGTACGTTTTATCACACCGTATTAAACTTATCTCGCTTTACCGTGCATTTTGCAAGATATGTACTTGCCAATGTACCTATCCATATCTATCAATTTCTTTACACTCCAACATATGGGAGGCCTATTTATATTATTATCTTTTTTCATTCACTCAAATCCAATTTAGTTTATCTGATGAGTAATAATAATAGGCAATTCAGCGATCGGTATCAATCACATTAAAACATTTTCTATATTTTTTTCCATACCAAGAACTTCACGCCGTCTAACTTCATGATATAAAATCTAATCATATGTTCACACTGTCACTCACATAAAATTGTTGTGTGAGTATCTGTATTGTTAAAAATATGCATCTCGTGGCTTCTATTTACAATTCGTTCCGTAATTCCTATGACATGACTTTGAACACTCAATGCCGGTACTTATTAATAAGTAAAGAATGTTAATAGCTCTGAACACGTTTGATTTTTCACTTGACCTCACATTAGGCATCGGATCTTCGAATACAATGTTTACGCTATATAGTAAAATGTTCCGTATCCGCCTATTATTTGGTTACAAAATTCCCAAGGAATCCAGGCGTTGTCCATTTCATGGTGATGCAATATAACCGTGGAAAGGCGTCATTTTAACACCAACTAGTCATCTCTAATCTAATACAAACGATAAAACGTCGAAAGTTTTTAGTTGTGATTAAGCGATGGGTTTTGTTTGATCGTTTAATTGCGTCATGCGATATGTTTGTGTTCGCTTCATTAAGCTGTATGATAATATGTTTTTTGTTCGATCGGATTCCATATGCATGCGTCGGTTGTCCAGCGTTTGAGGCAATGGGCTATCGATTGATTCGACTGCCTCATAAGGAATCTCCATAGTTGAGTTGCGACTCAGCGAAGCATGTCAGGGCTACCACGTACAAACGCGGAGTCTTGGTACGTGGAGCTATGTTATGTTATGTAACAAAAAGGTCGCCGCATATCTAATGCTCAACAGGGCGCATACAATACAATAAGCAGGTTATTTTGAATCGTCTTTATATTTGCTTGTATTGTACTAGGCATATTGCGTATTTAATTTAACAACTTCCAATTTTTAAATTCACTAAACTTCTAAAACAACGTAGGTATAATTATCGTACAACTTTCATATAAATGTACATGCAGAATGGTCATACATTTTGTTTCCTTTGTTTTAGTGTTTTAACTACAGACTCTGAATAATTCCTTTCTAAATTCTGTCTAAAATGTAGAGATTTCCTGAGTAGGCACAATTTATGTGGTTTAGTTTAGTTTTAAAATATCTACTTACCTACCGTGAAATAGAATTCATTACACATAGTCCAGTACGTGTCACATTTTATGTCTCTATCTTAGTTTTATTGTTTTGAAGACATGATTGTCTTAATGATAGTGCAGATGGTATGAATGTTTTACAAAAGAATGTGCGTCAACGTCGTTAAACAATTAATTGCAGGTTTCTTTTAGTCTTGTGTTTATTGTATATAGAGAGAATAGATAGTAAAGTATCGCAAATCACTTCAAACGTAGCAAATTCAAAAACACAACATAAAAAAGTAGCAATAGTTGAAAAAAGGATGTAGTTAAGAATCCAGTTGTGTCTCATTAATCCAACAAAGAGAATAGCCCTAACCCCAATACGGAGCAATTATATTTATAATAGTTCCATCCATTAATGGATCATGATGTTTTATCACCAGCATCTTAGAAGGTCACGGGCGAAATGCTCAGCGCGGGCGCAGCTCTGACGCAACTGAGCGCAGCGGTATGCATCCGTCACGGTCTGCCTGGATGGGGTTGGATACGTTATTAATTTTAACTAGCTACATGCCTGATTCATAATTTACCTAGATGTGTTCAGTGAGCATGGTGTGCCCATAGCATAACAGTTCGATGACTCTATACAAGCTTGGATTCTCCGACTGAATCATTTTGAGAAACTTATTTGCCAATCCTACATTTTTAGACTTGATATTACTTAACATAAATCATTCTCAAATATGATTATTAATTTCTTGCAAAACATTTAGTTCTATTGTTCGACATTTTTACGTTGTATTTAGTTAAAGCTTTCCAAAAGCGTCATGGGTTCAAATTCAGCTTAGCCCCAATAGGCTTCTCTCATCGTTGGATCTCTTCAAGGTCCTATTCTAGGACGCAGTATTAAGAAACAACATTTTATGTCACATGTAAAACAGCGACATCTACATGGAACGAATTTCATCCCCTCAAAAGCTAACTACTGTGTCTCCACCTGTAGAAAGTAATTCACACTAAAGCGGCCTGCTTTCGTTCAGATGGCGCTACTGTGGTCTTGTTTTATAAAATTCTTACTAGAGGTCGTTACGGATTCAATATGTCCTTAGAATCAAGTTTGGTGTTGGCTTTCGGCTTCTAAGTTTACTCTTTATATGAATGAAAAACATTCAGTGATTCATATATTCAATATGAATCACTGAATGTTAGGTATATATGAAAATAATCATATTTAAATAACAAAAATTTATGGATGAGATATTATTTGATCACTTAAGTGATATGATAGAGATCGTTCTGATTTATTCGCATAATTGCTGCCAATAATATCTTCAAAATCTCCTATTCTAATCATTACTTTTAGCTAAGCTAGTTTACTTGGAGTTATCCCAGATTTTAGATTATATGTAGGTACACATCGCGCGCAAGGACACTACTACAATCCCTAAAAACATAAAGATCACAAACTACATTTTTAAGGAAAATATCAAACGGTTTATTGTTTGTATTCTACCACGAACGGGTACAGCTCAATCTTAAAACGGGTTCAAAGGAAACAATCATGTATTACAAAGTCATAAGCCTAGTGTGGCATAACTACAGGTATCTATAGCCCATAATCCACATGAGCAACTCAGAAAGAGTATTTGCGTCAACGCTATAACGCAAGCCAGCTCATTGCGGCAGCTCTTTAAGTTAACTCAAAATGGCGTAATGGCGCAGAATTATGGTTTTTAAATTCTCCCCGCTGTGCGTTGTGCGCCAACACATCAAAGAAGTGAGCTGACACACCTAGGGGAGTGTACGGAGTCAGCGCAATTTCGTAGCACAGTATACAAGATATGTGACTAGTGGCGTAACTATAAATTGACAAGTCGTGCTAAGTCCCCAGTGCTCTATGTTCACTTATATTAAGATAATACTGTCATTGATCGAGGAACCCACCAATAGAATAAATAACCTTAAGCGATATAGTTGTGCCATATATGTTACCTCTTTTTATGTTTATAGATTGGTTTTTGATAATTCAACTATATACGCCCGTTAAATATCCAATAAGCATTGGATATCAATTAAAAAGAACCAAAAGGAAAGACTCACTGTGAAGATGCCTTTCGATTAATTATCCAGTTTACCCTAAGTACTACAAATTGAATCTAAATGCCCATGTCCTTTATTTAATTTACCCTTTACTTTAGCCCCAAACATGACGTTGCCCGTAAATTGAGAAATTAACATTTAATTAAAGCTCCTTTGATGTTGAATCCCTCCGCTGCCCTCGTAATAAATTTCAATTGAAAACCTATTTACTTACTTATTTGTTAGTAGGTATGGATTAACTAATGCTTACGAGAGGTTAATTATACAAACCTAATTAAAACTAGACGTGAACTGTAACTAAAACGCAATTAAGTGCGATAATATGATATTTTTTTTACATACATACATAACATCACGCCCACGATCCCCGAAGGGGTAGGCAGAGTCGAAGGGGCAGCAAGCCCCTTCAACCACATTCAGCCAAAAATAAAGCCGGGCTGGGTCAGATGGACAATTGTGAAAAAGCAGTGACAAGCGGCTAACCTGTCGCCTACACAATCACACACCCAAAACCCGATATACCATTAGTCGCCTTTTACGACATGCTAGGCAAGAACCACAGTTGGCATATTCTTTTTAAGTCCCAGACCAACATGGGACAGTGGGCTGGGTTGGATGGAAAGCTGCGAAAAAGAAGTGACAAGTGGCTAGCTCGTTGCCTACTCAGTCACATACCCAAAAGCCCGTAAACCATTAGTCGCCTCTTACGACATGCTAGGCAAGAACCACAGTTGGCACATTCTTTTTTTTTTTGTCCCAGATCAACATGGGCCAAGTCCCAGACCAACATGGGACATATAAATTTTTTTGTAGATAATTATTAAAGTATTGACTAATAAGGGTACTCAAAGCATTCAAGAATTAACTTTAGACGGACGTAGGTACGTAATTTGATATCTAAATATGTCAAACGTCAATCTATCGAAAATACTGATCGAAAATAGAGAGATGAGAAATAGAGAGTACTGGCTGTACCCAAGTTTATTGTATTTTTCATTACCCCTCAAGTTGGCGCCAGCGAATATCGGACATCGATGTAATGGCGCCAACCACTATCTTCTACTTGGAAAAAACTACAGATATGTTGGCACCAGCCTAGTAGAATCTCTAATAGGGTGTGTATAAGTGTGCAGGTAACTAGATACCACCAGTTATGTATTATATTAATAGCTCATTATCGCAACTGCACTGCGTATGTCGGGTTTACCCAACGCGATGTGAGGCGGAATGCGGAATGTTTAGGTGGCGCTTCCCTCACTTTCGCTGCAAACATCCGCCTTACTCGGTGCAGCGGTGCCGGCACTGTTGTTATGTAAACTGCACCGAATGTTTGCAATCCGACTGTGCCCGCTTGATTAACGTTCTCATTCGCAAATACTACCATTGAAGACTGGTAAGAAAAACTCATATGCAGTCGTTATCTACTACGAGTGGTCCATTGTCTTCCTATCTTTGTTAATTGAAAACTTTATTGTCGATTCTTTATCTTCGTTTACAATATTTACTTATAACATCTAAAATTTTTTTTAATGTCTATATGCATTATTAAGTAGTATTTAAGTTACTCCTTCTATGAGTATAAACTTGATCCAAAAAATAATTTACTTACCATCAAAAAACCAATAAAAAGAAATAGCCGAGAGCCCAACAAAGGCCAACATCGTTTATAAACCAACGAATGAGGTCAAAAAATACGTAGTAAATTACAATTTTTATAGCGTGCTGATCTTTTTATGATTTAGCGTATAATTTATGTATATGTAGGAGATAAAAAACAAATCAGTTATGCAAATGCGCAGGCAGCGGCTACCGGGCGCTGCGTTCGTGTCGGTAAGTGCGCCTAGGGGCGCGCGCCTCCTGCGTGCGCGCAAGCAAGGCACCTTCGGGTGCGGATGTGGCTACTGTTGATGTTACAAAAGAAACCGGATATATGAGAGCAAATCTCGAGTACCTGGAGGTTTCTTTCATATTTAATTGCTAGCTTTTGACCGCGATTTCATATGCTACAAAAATTTATACACTGCTACAAGAAATACTTTAATACATCCGAAAGCAATAATACATCCGAGATAAAAACCCTGTTTGTCAAAATCCAAAACTACAAACTTTCACGTTTACTATAGTATTGTAATATATCTACATTATTATTAAGATCTTTTCTTTACTTGTATTGTAGAAACATGTTTCTCTCTAAATATTATAACTCTAGGCAAAAACATATTCATAACAAACTAAATCTGATACTACGTTCATACGCTTTATAAATAGAGGTGTATGATATCTAAAGAATTATCCAACTACGATTAAGTAGATTCTTAAAAAAAAAAATCGCAAAAGTATTGATTGATGCAGGGTGCACCCCATTGGGTACCTATAGGACCGAGCCATTGCTCGGTCCTATAGGTATGTAAATTCAAAACTATCGGAATGCGTGCGCCGAAGGCAGTGCATCTTCGCACACTCGTTTCTTTGCATCGGCCGCGTGCCTCGAGGCTGCGCTGTGCATTTTAACTGCCTGAATTACACTCATCTTGTTGCAACTCGTATACCTAACTCGAATGAAATATTGCATCCGCTAGATTTATACGATTGATCGATTGGAGGAAGTTCCTAAAAAAATTTTGTTATAAAGTTTTTATCTAGGTATCTATAGAAACAAATATTAAATATCGTGACGCTTTAGTAAAATAAATCTCGAATTATTAGTATTTTTTTCGAAAATCCCCATATGGTCCTTCCATTTCGTGCAATTTAGCTCATATTGTAATTATCTTTATTATAGCGAGAGAGCAAGAAAATGCAGACAATAATATTAAGAAAGTTGTTGTATTCGAGATGTGATTGTAATTAATTAATACACCACATTTTAGATATTGCGTTTATTGAAAAACATTACTATAACAACCATACCAAAATACTTTTTAAAAATAACTGTTATTCTACAACTTCTATAAAGAGTTCATATATTATTATCTAGCAAAAGTGTTCATAATTTCTGATGTCGTTAAACATTATTTTATGTTGAACATCGTAAGTAGAGAACTCGCCAAAAAGCCGCTAAGCCTACAAGCATAACCGCGTAAACACAATATGTAATATACACTGATAAACATACCTTATAAGTATACCACACCATAATCTTGCTTCCTGTTTCCTCTTAGCATCCATACCCATTAACAAAATAATATTTTATGCTACAAATAAGATTATAAAAACAAAAAATTGGTATGCGTGCAGATAAGCGGCTCCCCTTAAGGCACCCATACCGGCTCAATGCATCCTAATACATACTTATAGCTAACATTCTACATTTTGAATACGGCTCGAACGGATGCGGGCCCCTAGGGTGTATTTTGAGTATTTCTGTTCTGCTGGTACTCACCGAATTACACACATCCTTCCAATTTCATCTTTCTCGTATCTCCGAGCGTAAAACAATTTCAATAAATTACTCGCATCAATATTAAAATTAGACGTAACCCAGAAGCTAGTATGCGTATCGTCGCATTTATCATGGACACAAAAACATAAATTGGTCCCCGTTTTTTACGACAGCCACTGTGTACCGAGTTACTCGATACAATTTATGTGTAAGCATTTGTGATTCGCTTCTTGTCCATAATCTAATAACCGGTCTCGTACGGACCAACCACAAATTCATTCCTTGCGGCAACCATTTGAATGGATACGTCTAGCCTAGACTAATCACCACCTAGCTAGATTTCAATGTAAGTAGGTAGACCGTCGGCATAGCATTATAGCAAAATAATTTATGTAATTAATTTGAGAATCGTATATTTTATTGTTTAGAACATACTTTTATTTTCTCAATATTTCTGACGTCTTATACTCTGGTAATTGGGTGACCTCGTATTTCTTTTGATCTTCTTCCTTTTCGGGTAAAATCTCACTGTAATTGGTATACTTTACAAGCTTATTTTTATATGATCATTTATGTTAGTAAAATTAAATCACTTCTTTATATACTTATCCATTATTGTAAGTGTCTAAAATATTAAATTTTATATGTTCGCAACCGCATTGAATTATGTTATACATTATTATTGCAGCTTTTGACTGGCTAGATGGCGCATTTGGTAGTGACCCTGCCCTATGCGCCAAGAGTTGTGGGTTCGATCCCCACCCAGGACAAACATTCGTGCGATGAATACTTGTGTTGGTTCTGTATCTGGGTGTTAATATCGAATATTTAAGTATATATAGGTAATACCACTGTTGAATCTGATATCCATAACACAAGTGCTTAAGCTACTTAGCTCGGAGTCAGATCAAAGAGTGTGATGTTGTGGGATATTTATTATTATTATTAGCTTTACGTGTAACATGCCTATTTTTTCATTACGATCAAGGCTATTCATATGCCCCATAATGAACTGATTGTTACTGGAACCTTAAAACTTAGTGGTCCTTTAGTTTTTCTCGCAGCCAATAGTCGATAACCCCGATAATACAGGAAGGTAATGGGCCCCCATGGCGTTGCGCTTGAATGGCTCCGAAAATAAAATAAAAACGATCAAAATAAAGCAACAAACGCCAGTTTAATTATACTCCTCCGAGTGGTCAGGAACCGCTCCCTTTGAGATGTCTCTGAAGGCTTTGGCTTCGTGTAGTGTAGCTACAGACGGGAGCGATTCATTTGTGGCTTCCAATCTTTTTGAATTTACTTTAAATGAAGGTCGTAGATATGTTTTGTCTATGTTTTGTCTTCTTAAGTTATAACTTAAAAAGGAATTATATTTTAGTTAGATTGTTTTATTTTTGTTATTTCGGTCTTAGTAATAATGGGATCAAGTTATAAGTACTTCTGGTAGAAACAAAACAAGAGATGAAAAGAAACAAGCTTTTCTTTACAATTGTTTTCACAGATTTTTTTATTAGCATTAGATAGTGTACTTGAAAAATAAAATTATAAGGTCCAAAAATAAGGAAGCCCGTCTTCCCGTACATTTGCATTATATTTACACAGTTTCTCACACATCTTGTAAGTTTTTTTCCTAATAAATGAATTCATTCATATAGAGTATTACTCAAAAAAATAAATATACGTGAATATTTTTTGTATAAAGAATTTATTTTGATTAGTCAAAATATTTTTGCAAGGTACCTGAGCAACGGTACCTACCTCCTATGTGAGGGCACTGTTTTTAATTATACCTAGCTGCATCAGTACTACCTACTCGAAATAAATACTTCTATTGATCAATTCCTTATCTTATCGCCGGCGGCATCTTACTTGCTCTGTCTCTAAATTAGATTTCAATTGGGTAATTGATTTATTAATTACCGCAGAGAAACTTGCAGACATAATTAACGTAGCGGCGCCTAACTCTACCTGTCGGTGAGCCTTTCCTCTGCTCTATTAGACAATAAAAAAGCGAATGCCTATACGGGCTTTCTGAGATGCGGCTTCTCTCAGGCCTCTCCCCCCTCGCCGCGCAGCATACCAAAATAAAACACAACCTTCCAAGGATACAACCACCGTAATTTTAAACCAGATGCACAGTTTCGCAAGGCAACTTCGACTCTATTATGCAGAAAACAAATCACACTTTCCGATACATCACGCTCATTAGTGCGAGCGAAGGAAAATGGTCCAAATGAAACAAGGATTACAGTTGCATTTTGCATCGATAAAATGCATTGGAGGTTGTAGAGGCGAAAGAGGGCAGAGGGGAGAGGGGGTTCATTAATCCCCGCGCCCTGCGCTCACGCACTTTCATGAATGGACCGAACAGGTTGATGTATTCTGGATACAGGATGTTTTAAATTCAATTGGTAGATTTCAAATCATAATCTTGCTTATATTGACTAAAAACATATTACATATCAATATTCATCCAAGTATCAATTAAAATAAAAATCCGTATTTTTATTTGTATTTTTGGAGAAGTTATTTGATTTGATCTTAGGCACTGACGTGGTTTTAATTAAAATTGCCACACGTGTAACTTCCCCATATAAACACCGATTGAAGTCGTGCTTTGTTTCCGTGAGTTTGCAATCTCGTTACTGACTTTTTTTGTCTGATGTCATCATTTCCTTTGTGTCGCTCAAATCGAGGGCAAAGATCATCTTGTTTGAGTTGTTGTTCGTCACATCTTTTTAAAGGAAGTTACTCGGTACACAAACGCTTCCAGAAAAAATTGCATTGTTCAAATTTGGCAGGTTCCTTTGAAACTCCATTTATTCGGAAAGCTTACCTAAGTATCTTTAACTCGTTGTTATATTGTTTCGTCGGTTACCATATTCAGCGAAAACAATACCTGTTTTTTCTCTGGACACCATGTAGATGGAAGGTTCGAAGGAAGCGCCGCAACGTCCGGCCGCGTGGATGTAGCGTGATGCTCTTTTTCCTTTTCGGTTTGTTTTTTGTTCATCTCATTTATTTATTCCAATGTAATCTCTTCCAGTTCATTTTTTATTCAGTCGGCCTTCAGTGTTACCTGTGCCGGGACGCCAATGGCTTGTCTATAGGCTAGCTTGGCGCCTTTTGCTAAAGGAACATTTTGGAGTGATCCCAGTGCTAAAAGTGGTCATTTAAATTTATGATAAGCGTTCCTCCGACCTTCAGTGTGCTGTTTTACAATGTAACTTCGTTGACGTCTCAGTGTCGTATGTTGTTTACGTGTTGTGATGATGGAACTGCCACACTATCTGTTTCTACTGGCCCGGACTTCGCTGAGCAGTCTTCATCATCTCTCGATGGACCCCCCTCAATCACCAAAGTTTAATGTGCCTCTCTGGCAGCCATGGATATCTTCACCCGGAAAAGGTACTTTACATAATGATTCCATTATATTTGCAAATGACTTTAGATTAACAAAAAAAGTTAAATCAATTTTATTACGTTTCAAAGCAGTTACTGGTTTAGAAAATTGAAATTGGACGAAGCCTATCGAAAATGAGGCCGACCCGAAATTTAATTAAAATTTAACGGATATTGGGACTTTGTTATCGAATCGTAAGCATTCCCCGGACTTCGGTGACGAAGGAATTGATCCACATCTTTATGAGAGGGCATCGTCATATTTCGTGACCCTTGTGCGAAATTAAATGAAAATGTTAAGCATTCTTAAGCTGCCAAATAACAATAATAATTTTGTTGTTTACGCGGTGAAACAATGTCATTTCGGTTCAAATTTATTTTGCTTTTCTCTAGAGGGTAACTTTAACTCATGTTTTGAGCTTTATGGATTGACTTAGATGCTAATACAAATGTATTTTAAGATTAATTCTTAAATTTATACATAGGTTTATAATTTTACCGAAGGATTGTATATTAGAATCTTTAGAACTTTATTATAGATATACCTACTGAAACCTCTATAAAAATTAATATGTTTCAAGTCTAATTAGGTGATTATTATGTTTAGTTTAGCTTAGCTAGATTACATAGGATTATATTATACCCAAACGAAATTATTTTGTAATCCATTTCATTTCAATAATATCGTAATTTTAACAATATAAAACTGTATAACGTTAAGGTGAATGCTAGCAATGCATAAATAATTGAATATATCTTATAATACCTCTCACTACCAGGTGAGATTATTTATTACTTATTAGCTAGAATTGTGCTCAATCATTCCAGTACCTATAATGTGAATATATCCCTTGGAAACCGGGTAAATTAACAAACTTTTGTATGTAAATAAGTTGCGGCGGTAGTGTTCTTATATAATTCCGAAAATATTTATTTAAAATCTACTACTTTTAACGTTGAAGTTGAAAGTTTTAACATAAATAATTGCGTTCACGGACTGTGTTTATTATGAATAAAAACGAATGGGAAGCATAAGGCAATCTAATGTCAAAACCAAAGTAGGGTTGAATTTAACACAAAATAATTTCAATATCCAAATCAGAATTGCCTACAATAAACTTAGAAACCTCTCGTATCCCATAATATGAAATGTAATGTACATTATCTTACACATACGGCTTATAAAAGCTTGTAACACTGTGAGTTACGGATACACTTACGTACGTAAACAAACCTACGAACTAAAATATATGTAACAAACACTGAAATAAAAAATATATTGGTACATATTTCTACCTGCAAGTATAATTCGATATTAGGTACCAACTGTTCCTCCGCTGACCACTGACTTGGTATTCTCTTTCCAGAAACCCCCAGCACGGCGTCTAGCGGCGAGTCGGAGGGCGACCGCACCCTGTCGCCCGAGGCGCCCCGGACGCCCCAGCCCAAGGAGCTGACTGGCAAATGGCGGCGGGAGCGACGCTCCCCGAGGATACCCGACTACCGACCAAGGTTTGGATTTAAATTAAGCGTGTATACTTTGTATTGGTAGTACCAAACAACGGATAGACATAATATGTCTATATTTATGTACTTAATTACGTTATAAACGTTCATTGCGCTTTTCTTGTGCCGGGATTCGAACCAGTGGCTTTCATTTTTGTTTGGTCTAGTAATGATCCAGTAGATCAAGCAGCCCCTCTTATTTATATATATTTATTGATCATAATAGCCACCAATTGTTGGCGTACTTTTTATTAACAGTCAAAACGAAATGTATTCATAGATTTATTGTGGCGTTAGCGCGTTAACTGTGTAATAACTTCAACTCAATTAAAATAAAACATCATGAGTAAGCAACAAAAAAATACTCGTCTTGAATAAGGTACATACATAAGTACATATATAACATCACGCCCATAATCAAGTCAAAAGGAATCACATTCAGCCAAAACCAAAACTGGACCGGGTTAGACGGAAAATGTGAAAAAGTAGTGACAAGTAGCTAGCTTATCGCCTACATAATCACATACCCAAAACCCGATATACCATTAGTCGACTTTTACGACATGCTGGGCAAGAACCACAGTTGGTACATTATTTTTAAGTCCCAGACCAACATGGGACAATATCTGGGTTAGATGGAATAAGGTCTTATATTAAATGAATACTCCACACTAACATCGGCATTCTCTTCATCATTGGCATCGACATCCCAATTATATATAACAACTAACGACCCGTCCCAGCTTCGCATAGATGGACATTATTTTTTAAATTATTATGATGAAATAATTTCGGAAGCTTTTGAGTTTGTTCGCTACATACAAATCTTTTGTATTTATCGTAATAGTATAGATATTATGCATTTGCATTGTTTTAACGTTGCGGTGTAAAAATACTCAGTTCAAAATTTCCACGTTCCAGAGAGAACGGCAAGATGGCGCTGCGGTCGCAGTCGTTCAACGAGAGGCGGTGCGCGCCCGCCGTGGAGCGCGCGCAGCCTCACAGCGACGGGGAGCTCTCCGACGAGACTGACGACGCGCCCGCCAACCTCGCCATCAACGGGAAAGGTACATACATAATAATGTGCTCCAAACCGATATCGGTCACGGCGGCCAATCTCAACGAGGTTTAGCCAACTGCGTAGGAGATATTGTAGTGCACAAGTGTGTGTGCAAACACAGATGCACTCTCTATTCCTTCACTCTCATGGTCCGGTAAGACAGCAATTCGACATGACCGGAGAGGGGTCCAACGGCTTAGCGTGCTTTCTGAAGCACGGAAGTGATTAAACCACCAACTTCCAAACTCCGGACTGGTACTAAGTAATTTCAATATTGAAATACCCAGCCACGAAATGTTGACCCGACCCGGGATTTGAACCCGGGACCTCTTAGTCCTAAAGCGGCGCATGCTACCACTAGACTAACGAGGTACTACATTCACAAGTATAATATACATACATACTAACTATCTTAGCCCGCAATCCCCGAAGAGGTGGAGCAAACTCCTTTAACCACTTTTGTCCATAGAGACGACAGATTGAAAAATTGTAAAAAAGCAGTGACAATTGGCTAGATCGTCGCCTTTAGTAACACAAAATCTAATATGCCATCATTAGCTTTTTACGACATTCTTGTTAAAGCAGTTAATTATCAGGGACATATTTAATCTTTACGTCTGTTTGATATTGAAATTTAGGAAAGTATATATACGATCGCCAGACAAGTTTTTACATGGTATCTACCTATAAGCTAAGCGTACTTGATTATATCTTTCTAAATCGGAATCTGGAAAACGATGAAGGCAAAATGTTATCGTAGAGAGCGGAAGGATTACTTACTTTTATTTTAGCAAAATAAAATACTGAGAAAACGAAATTGAAATTGATCGACGAGACGACGATACCTACGCGCAAAATACAACAGTTTTAAATCTCTCACGATAACAGATTTTTCTCTGGAATTTTTATGGATGGATATTGACGCATATACCTATCTACTCTGTCTATCTAATCAGTAAAGTAACATAGTTAGTAACAAAACAACATACATACTTACTTATATACGTGTATTATTGCACATTATTGAGTTGATTGAATGCATTAAAAAGGCTTACCTTAAAAAATCTATTCAACCATTTCGTGGGAATACCGAACTCAAGCGGCGTCCACGTCCATATTGATCGGATAAAAAGTTGCAAAACTCCGCTGTTATGTAGATACTGAGCTTCCAAACTGTTCTCTGATAAGATTATTTATATACTCTGTAGAAAGTTTAAAGACATCAGTATTTTAAAACTATTAAAACATTTCCCATTTAAGTTTGTACGATATAAGGATAGCAGACGGTAGCTCCAACAAACGAGTTTAACGTTGTAATTGGATTTGCTCTGGACGAGGGGTTTTAAGGAGATATAGGTACATTAATCCCTTCCACAAATAGACATGTAGGGTAGCTAGCTCTTCATTAACTATTTTGATAAGCCTTCTGAATATTAACAAGTCAGTTTCAGATATGTTAAGTCATATTTAAATTATTCTGTGTATATTAGCTACTTTAAGTAAGTATACATTGCGAAATATTAATAGGTATTATGATTCGAAATGTGTATCTTGTTAAGTCTCAGAGCGAAGGCTTATAGCTTGTTTTATAGCGATTAGTCAGCCACTAAGTGTTTGCATTTAACCCACTGAGTATGGGCTTATGGAAGTATGTGATATTTGCCGACTCTCATGGGAAAAAGGCGTGACATTATGTATGTATGAGTATTGGCAGCTCTTTGGGTAAACCATGGTCCTTAATGCGAAAAGCAAAACCTGTAGAACATATCTATTTGGTTTACCTATCTGGATCTTTACTGCAATATTGTGGTATCAAACAACTCAAATGATTGATTTCATAATTGTGTTTCTTGAAAGATGCTACGTGATTGATATTTTCGATAGCTTGTCCTTACAGGAATTTATAAAATTAGAACTTTGTAGGTACATATAATTATGTACCACACGTACCGAAGACTTTAAACCAATAGGTCTCTGTTCCCGGTACATTTACTGGAACACCCCTGTAGTACGTACTGTCAGTTATTTTCAGCTTAGACTGTAGTTAACTTATAATTGATTTATGTAACTGCCGCTCAAAATGTTGCGGAAAGTATCTGTAGTTTATTTGGTGACGTTTCACAGATAGCTGACTCAAACGAGGTAGTTGCTGACCCAATTGAAACTTACACTAAGTATTTGGATATTCTTTAGATCGTTCCGTCTTAATTTTAGATTCATGTATGTCTATCCAATACTGCAGAAAGTTGAAATTATGTTATTCCGTGTATAATTATGTACCTACTTACGTTGTACTACTACATTTTCTAATGTTTCCGCATATTATTATTTTACCTTCTGAGTCAGTCATTGAAGCAGAAATACGCACATTTTCATCGGAATAGGCACAGCCACAACAAAATTGGAACACGATATCCACAGTTAAGCGCCTTATTTCAAGACTGCAATTAAATTTTCTCATTAATTTAACAGTTTTTAATAATTGTATCCAATTTTCTGCTTCGACTAAAAGGTTTTGTTGTTTGTTACCAGGAGCACCCCCCGAGTACCCCGGCAGGCACGAGGCGCCCATAGACATGCGTCTGCGCTCGCGGCCTGCGCCGCCGCCCTACAACCGCCCTTCGGTCATCAAGAGCAACGATGCTCCACCTGGTAAGTTTTGTTGATAGAACATACACGTTACTAATGTTACTTAGAAATAGCCAATGATTTTCCTGTCCAAAATATTACTAAACGTAAACTAACTAACTTTACGCCATTTTCCTGACGAGGTCGGCAGAGAGAACTGAGCGTCATATTAGGTGAACGTGGATGTTTAGCAACCGGAATGAACATAACATTTTTTGATTGCTTAGTAGACCCCAACGAATCAATCTAAATTATAATTAATATGAATAAAAAGATTTAGGACACTTTGATAACTATTACATGACTTATTACACAATTTAATCGTACGCCTGTATAGCGGTTTGAAACTTCGTCTTCTTCTAAGTTGAGATTTTTGTATAATTAAACCATTGAGTAAAACGGGTGTAATAAACGATTAATGTAATATAATCAGGAGGTAAAAATACCTGTCAGTTATTGATGCAGTTCTCTTGTACATTTTACGCACTTATCACCAATTACCTAATCCGTCGTCCCAAGTTGTGGCCCAAGTTTCAGCCCGACAAACTTTATTAACTATTAAGTAACACCGAAGTTACGTAACAGAGATGGAAAATCCGTTAGAGGCATCCCTAAAAGGACAGATGAAAGTTTATCCAGAACATAATTTATGATACAATTTCCAAATTAGTTCGGAACTTCTTACGATAGGATATAGTAAATCAGCTGTGTTTTGAAAACATCTACTGCGTACTAAACATTTATTATTTTCAATGTTCTTGCCATTCCATTAGCATGCAATCAGCTTCATTCAAAGCTTTGTACGAACAACATGATAGGTACAATATATACAATTTTTATCTGAAAATATGTACCAATAAACATACCCTTAGGTAATTGGTGAGTGAGGAGGATAAATAAAAACATTAACCAACTTACCTCGGAGTCAGATCCATGTACGTGATGTAGTCTGATATTTATTATTAATTAATTATTTGTGGACTAGATTAAGAGCACATGAAATTCGAAATATAACAACAGAATTTCCTCTTCCAGGATCAATGTCAATGTGCGACCCGGTTATAGACGAACACTTCCGACGCTCGCTCGGCGATGACTACATGAACCTCTTCAAGAAGAACACGGAGGACGCCCAGCCGGGCCCCAAGCCGAACACCAAGGACCGAGCCAGCAGCCCCATACAGTTCAAGACAGAGGAGCCTCCCAAGCCGGCCAAAATAATAGCCATGGAGGTAGACGACGCGAGCCTCTCTGTAGACGATCACTTCGCGAAAGCTCTCGGAGACACGTGGCGACAGATTCAAACCTCAAGGCTAAAAGACAGCGACAAAACGCAAACGTCAGGGAAAGTCGTCGACGACCACTTTAGCAAGGCCCTCGGGGACACCTGGAAGAAAATTCAATCGTCCAAACTGAAGCTAGACCAGGAAAGCGACAAAACAAAAGAACAAACGACGAAAATTATTTCAAGGAGCGGTGTCGTAATATAATGGCGGCAGTTAATCCTCTCCGTGGTTCGGTTTACTGCCTTGTAAAATTTACGAGGCATTTTCATGATACTAACTGGAGTATCGATAAATTCCCACTTATTTAACGTAAAGGAAGCTATTAGATATTTTATTGTCGACACGAATTAAGTGTCAATTATCATCGATCGCGGCTAAGTTTTAATCCGAATCCATGACAATTCTGTTACCTTAGGTTTTGGGTATGTGGCTAATAGAAGTAGATATTGACGTGGCTGTATGTATCCATCTATATTAGCTTTCCATTATGAAGCTGCTATGATAATTTATACATGCAGTGATGGTAACAAAATTTTTAAAATTCTTGTCCATGATCAACAATACTTACTTTGGTTAGCCAGAGTCTAAATATTTGAGATGTTATAACTATATTTTGATGTATGAATAGTCAATTAGTAGTCACCAGTTACACGTTGTAAGTTATTACCTCAATGTAAGCGCTTTTGCACAATTCACTATAGGATAATGTAACATTTCGTTTAAGTATTGTAAATAATAGTCATTGATTAGGAGGAAGATTGAAAGAGATCGAATGTGTGGATTGCACTTTTATTATCGACTAATTCTGTAATGTTCCTTGTGAAAACTTTGTATGTATATGTGGGAAGATGTATGCAGAAAATTCTTCGAATATATTTTTGGGAGAGCAACGAAATCGACGTCAGATCGAAGTGTATCTATAAATTGTAATTGTAAAATGTTAATTTACATGCATTTCTTGAGTCTGAGATTCTAATCAGTCCCACAATATTGTAGAATACAAGAATATCAGGTGTATTTTTAATTAATAATCATTAATGAGCCACTAGTCAGGGAGATAAATGTGACCATTTAAGTGTACCTTCATTATGAGGGCGGCTATATCGGGTTTTAAAATTTTATAGTGCAACCTTTGACACCTTAGTACTTAAATCAACTAAATATTATGGTTCCTTATTAACAATAGGACAAGAATCCGTGAGTAAAATGGATCTGGACTCTACTTTAAGTATTTTATGAGAACTTTCCTTAAGTAATTTAATTTTAATTACCAATTCGAATGCTTTGATAATATTCGTTATAAATCTCGTTTATTCCATGTGTTATAGTTAAGTGATATCCCTATTTGACCTAATCGCACTTGTATGGCATAAATGGTTCATTTATTTGAAACACGTCTGGATGGAAAGATATACTACATACTTGGAAGATTCCAAGAACATTTGTATGGAGTTTATTTAATAAAATTTTACGCTAGCAAACTTATGGGAAATAATGTAAAACACGGTCGAAAGTTTGTTTACCTTAATACTTTGACGTATAAATACTTTAGGATACTTTGACCTGCTTCTAACTTAAATGTTATGTACAATCATTAAAGCTATCGCTGTGATGCTAAAACTTTTATTTAATAAATTAGAGATGACGCCTTATCATATTTCTCTTGTATCTTCTTAAGGCGATTCTCATTAATTAATTTTATATATTATACTAATTGTATTATGTTATTAATATATAACTGTGGTACCTTGTTTTACATCATTTCTTATCAAATTTGCTGGCATATACACCATATAATATACCTACACCAAATATTTGGTGAATATATAGAGGGATTCAGGATTCCGGCAGCAGGCTGTCGTCCTATTATGTAATTTTGTCCGTTTATCTGTACATAGATGTTTTCCTATTTATGCACTCTAGTTATTAAGGAATTAAAATGTCTGAACTTAAGAAAATACACGTAAATCTCAGAATTATCTTGTTTTATTTATTTTGTCGTCAATGTTCAATTTCATAGCGTGAAATTATTTAAAGAAACGAAGCCTAATAGTCTCTATCTACTTATGTATTTGCGATAATTTTCTTTAATGAAACAGATTTCTATATTTTTTTACACTTAGGATTTACTCCTAAAAATGCTAGACATTTTTTCTTTATATAAAAAATAGAGCAGATTATCAGTCTTCATAGTCTGTATATCTACCTAACCTTCTAAATATACTTAGGTTTTAATACATTTATTCCTCATAAGAACTTATTATGATAGTTCACTTAAAATAAGAAAAAAATAGGAAATATAAATAAATATACTTCTATAAAACGAATTGAAATTGTTTTACGCAGGCACTTTGTATTCCTCACACGTTATTACTTCATTGGAGTCGTGTGAACGAACCAACACCTGCTCAACGTATCGTTATCTAGTAACCAATTTACCATAATAGGTACAGAGCGTAGGTATTTGCATTACTTAATCAATTGACAAATATTTGTCCTTATTAATAGAAAGCACGCAAACGCAAAGTAGAAGTGAGTTTGTTGCTGTACTTGATGTACTATGAGAACGCACCAGAATATTCTTCAACTAGAGCTACACTTTGTAGACAAACTAGGTTGCACAGAACATGGATTTATTTTCTAGAAATCGTTATTCGTTTTTCATTTGCCGGCTATATTATAATTGTCTAATTATCGGCATGGCTAAAACTTTTGGCCATAGATTAAGTCATAATGTAATCTGCTTTATGAAGTGAAACAGAATATTAGTTCATCAAAGTTGAATTGTTTCACATTGCATACATTCAAATACAAAAAATTCAGTCGAATTGAGAACCTCCTCCTTTTTTTTTTGAAGTCGGTTAAAAAGGCTACTATAAAAACAAGGTTTATCGAAGTATAGGTAACACACAAGGACAACATCAAATTCCAATTTTATGTTATCCTTATGTGTAACCTGATTTGTAAGTGCACAAAGTCGAATAAAGAAAGTAACTCAGGTCAGCCCATAATACAGATAATGGGCCAAACAATCAAGCAGTTACCAATAATGTGAAAAGCACATTACGAAGATTTACCTAATATCAACGTAAGTGACCTACAAGTCAAGAAATAAAAATGTTTCTCGCAGTATATTACATCCAGTTAGACCTGAATAAGGACTTAATGCGGACTAATTCTTTAAATCATGTGCTGTCAATGGCTCTCACACTGTAAATATTACATCAATATTCTCTGTTTACAAGAATATGTAAAAACAATTTCTTTTTACAAGTAAATAACTCGTAATCTCTTAACAATCTCATTCATACCTACCTATTTTGATTTCTAAAGATTAAAAAGGATCTTCCTATGCCTCGACCTAGAGTCATGGGGTATAACAAATACACATTACTGGACTATATTTTAAGGTGCATTGAAGATAAAAAATACTGAAGATTTTACATTTTATTTTTGGCGCATTTGGTAGTGACCCTGTCCCATCCGCCAAGAGTTATGGGTTCGATCCCCACCCAGGACAAACATTCGTGTGATGAATACTTGTATTTGTTCTGAGTCTGGGTGTTAATATGCAATATTTAAGTATGTGTTTGTATTGTATTTATTTATTTATTAAGTCCCTGATTTAAATTATCATAATCAATTTCGGACGACTTTTTTTACAAAAAGTACATCGCAATATTTTAAACCGTCGCCTAAATGCATAATAAAACATATTTAATCCATAATCTACATATAAATACTCAAATTATCTAATAGATACGTTATCGTGATGGACACTTATGCATATACATATCGATAAACTCACACATAGTACGTTTCATAAAATTGGTACCTGCCTAGCAAAACTTTTTGTAAAGTTGTCCAATACTTAAGGCAAAAGTTCATGGTTATTGGCTTTTAAGACCCTCAAGCAAAGCAGCCGAGATCGCTTCGAGTTCAGAACTTTCTCGTAGCCGTGACTCTTCGACTGTGAAATTTCGATGAAATCTGACTTCAACTGTAAAATCTTTATGTCATTCACCATCCCTGGGTACCTTTGTGCTTGTGAATACCTCTCAAGGGCACGGTTGATGATCGAAGTTAATCAGAAAGGTATAAACATATTTTTATGACTGTCTTCTTACTTATTTAATGATAGCAATATGAGGTAAATACCAGCGAATTTAGCAACGTTAAATACAAATTTTGTTGAATAGGATTAATTTGCAAGTTCGGTATCGTAATAACGATAAATTTAACAAGTTACGATTTCTGGGTAAAATAAAGTTATGATCAATAAGATTTAATTTTACGGTAGGCTCTAAAATTTTCAAGTCAGTATTTAATGTTATATAATTCATAAGTCCGTTATGACTCAATTAATCTAAGCAATTACATTTATTAACAATGGAAAATAAAACAAAATTTCGGTTTTGCGTCGGATTTTATTAAACAAGGAAATATTGTTTTGTCTTTATAATATAAAATACAGTTTACATACACAACATTGTTCTATTCAAGTTTATTAATACATAAGTATTTTCCAAGTTAAATAGTAAACTAATGTTTGATAGACCTAACATAACAGCACATGTAACTTTAGTTCATATTCTTAACGAAATGCTTTAGTTTTGTTTTAAAAAACGATAAAATTCGGTCTGAGTATTGTAAAATTTTTAACATCCCTGTGGGAAGGGCAGATTCTCCAATGATACCCCTTGCGAGGGAGTGGGGGTAAAAACCACGTTTACATAAATTAGTAAATTAATGGATGGTCCCTGGTGTCTGACACAGCCCAGTCTAATATAAAAAGTAAGCATTTAGTGGCTCCCGATAAAAAAATTAATCATAGTCTGTAATATATTGGGCCAGAACTGCGTCTTCGTTTATGCTGGTTACAATATTTTTAAATAAAAAAGAAGAATATAAAATCACAATAAAAAAACTTAGTTTATAAAATTATGCCGAAAATTATATTACAATACCTTTTTACAATCTTATAGCACAAAATCACGCTATATGTTAATAGGCAGATACATTAATTATAAAAATCTTTCAAGACACTTAGACAGCTATCCTTTACACCTGAAAATTTACAAAAGCGTTCTTTCTTTTACTTTATTTTAAGAGTAGTAGTACGAAACTTTTATTTCGTTCCCAGCATCCAAGTGAAATTTATATCTATCTTCGTCTGGTGGTAGTTATTGTGGCATTGAGCTCTAGACGACCACTACATCGGGGCAATTATTGTATCGTGGAAGGGAACAAATATACCTAATGGTAATGAGAGAAATTCGCGCACAAAGATCTGAGAAGTAAATCAACGCTTTCGTTGTACTAACAATCAGTATGCGCATTAAGTACATACAATTATTCAATATGGAACAACTATAGTAGATTCTGTAGACTCGTAGAACTTCCAAATTCGAGCACTGAATTCGAATGGTGCTAGAGAATCGTATCACTCTATCCACACACTCGAATACAGTTGTCAAATTATGGATCATCGGAATTTCTTCATACAAGTTTCTTCGTAAATCTTGCGAGGTCTTCTTTCTTGTTCCTTTATTGTTTATGATATCCCGACTGGCGGTGTCTCAGTAGTGTGAAAAGAAACCTGTTTAAAAAGAAAAAGCATAAAAAATTAACCCGTCCATTTGGAAATAGCATATCCTTTCCTAATGGCAGCTGCATGGCAGCTTAATAACTTTGATATCAATCCAACCCGTTGTGGCTTACCCCAAAAGAGAAAGCGTTGTAAGTGAATATTAACGTAAAATGTGAAATAATGGTTGCATTCATTAGCTAACATTACTTTTCGGTGTAGCTGCATGTACCGCAAAATTTTTAAATAATATTCCAGACGCGAAGCTGAAGCAGTGGCGTCGAATACATTTTTTATCCTACGTGCATTTCGTAAAAGTAAATAAAAATGCTTCAACATTTTCATTGCGCTAACTGCGAAATGCAAATTTTATTGCAGTACTATCAGCGGGAAGGAGAAAAATTTTACTAGCAACAAAATTTTAAACGGACTAAGAACTTCTAGGTTTAGTACTTAGCTGTAAAATATGTTCGCGATAGCTTTGCCTCTGCCGGGGTCTTGGCTTTTGGCTAGAACTACCAGTTGTGTCAAGGAAATTTATTATGTAGGTACCATATCTTTTTCCTTTTCCAAATAGTTAACCCACTTGAAATTAAGAAAGATAATGATAATATACTTTATAAAGTGAAATTGATTGTGTATTAACGCGCCGGCGTCTCCTATATGTACATAATATACATAAACCTTTAACAGAAACCACATACCATGTTTAACAACAACACGTCATTAACCTAAACCAATACGTGTTTACGGCAATTGCTTTTGCTTTTGTCTTTACTCACAACGACGGGTTCAATAGCTCCAATTAAAGTTCTGTAATATCCAAAGGACCTCCAATATTCGGTATACGGGAATGTAAACCACTGAAATTGCTACCTACTTAAACCCGTTCGACCGAACTAGCATATAAAGTGGCGTCGGTAGTCGCGAAAGAGCCAGTAAATAATGGCAATAAGTGTCATGTAAACTATAAATAAAATTAAACATATCTACTTCCCAATGTATAGACTTCAATCGGTCTAGATGTAGTTTTCCACAATGCGTTAAATGACCAACCTTATTATCAGATAATGTAATGTTTATTTTCCGATACCCGAAATCACACGACATTTGCAGTTAGGTATTAAGCTATACTTGGTTCAATTTGTGGAGTTCGTATCATAACTTAAATTACAAAACATCATCATCATCAAAGCGTTCTAGTCCCAATCGGTTTAATGTTGATTCGAGATTTATCAAGTCTGATATTTAATTGAAGCGTCTGTTGGACTACACATTCTAAAAGGCTTTTAAACGTAGTCATTTTTCTATTTTTCCTAAACGACGCCCACTCTCCTACGAACGACTGAAATACCCGTCTCTACGAATCCCGGGAGAACCCTGCGAAATCCCGTTTCAGTATGAATATAAGCTGAAAGTTCCTGAAAGCCAATATTATAAAACCTAAGTACCTAGTAACTGCAGTTTTTACTGTACATACGAGTACGTCGGTACCTATTTCTAGATTGCCTATTTTTACAAAGTACATTCTAACTGCGAACATACGCTGAAAACTTTAGCGGGTCAACAAGATTTAAACTTTTCCCATATAGAAATCATATCTTCAAGCTTGTTTTATTTACAGCGACGTATACGCGATAATCTCAAAGTTTGAATTAACTCTTCGCATTTTAAAGAAAGTATGTTTCAAGGCTTTGAGTTTTCATGCCTATTAAAGTATTAATCAAATTCTGAACATGTTTTCACTAACTGATCTACGCGTCTACGCGTCGTGTATTAATAACAATAAATGTAAGTCACGATGACTTGTTGATCAAAGTTTGACGTCATCACAATAGCAGCTGGCTGTTCCTTTGTTAAAGTTATATGACTTGGAAGTTTTGTCTATTAGTCGTATGTAATTGATATGACAGTGACATTACACAGGGGTTGGAACACCAGGGAACAATTTGATGTTTTCGATATTGCCGCATAATGTCGGATGCCACACATTTTTGTGGGGCACGATGCCCTTATATCACAATACAACACACACAATAAGTATGCATAGATATGTAGTCATTATTAGATGTACCTAGATATTGAAATAAACGTCAACAAGTAATAAGAGCTACATTTATATTTCCAAGATTTCCAGAACCGTACATGGTAAAATGTGGTATTCAGTTGACTAAATAACAAATCTAAATCATTACTCGACTGCTGGTTTTCACATGATTACTTTTCTTGTTTGCAAAGCAAAATATTGTATGTGAAAAGCCACTGATTACACTCATATTACGAGAAGTTTTCTACATTCGCCAGGCAATTTCCATATCAAAAAAATTGCTACCGCGGAAATTACCGTGAATATCTTTTACCTACTTACTCGGAAATATTTACAGACTGTCGTCTTTGAGCGACACAAGCGGCGTATATACGGAAAAGTAGCGAATATCGAGCGAGTTTTAGGGAAAAAGTTTGTTAAAGAGCCAGTAGAGTGACATCAAAGGGCCGGCAGCCATTGGAGGATCCCGGCAAATGTAGGTTAGGGACTTGTAATGGGTATCATGATGTACATTTTGCTTTTTTTCACCTGTCTTTTTTCAGACATCTAATATAGGTAATACTATCATTAAGGTCAGATTAATGAAAGCAACATTAAGAAAAGTCAGTCTCTTGTTACTATAGTCAATAGTCAACTGAATCTTGAAACTAAACCCTATTCGCATTCCAAGTGATCCAATTGTCGAGTCCCTCATCACTCAAATGATATTAAAGAATATTGATATTAAATTATTCCGGCGAAGCTTAAGATCGTCGATATTGGAAAAGGTCCCTTTCTGACTTGAATGATGAGTTCATTACAGTAATGAACATTGTTACTCTTCTGTGGGACATAAAGTCAGTTATTTATTTGTTCCATGTGTATTTAGAAAATATTTATTTACACTCGGTTAAACAGTTTCCCTCTCCATATATCAAAAGGATATACTAGCCGGATTTATGAAGGCCAGTTCAATCCCCTGACTCTAGAATTTATGTATTAGTTCCTAGAATCGCCTGCGCCCACACTAAATATGCGTGGGGTTTTTCATATATTTTCATACAAATGGAAAAAGTGGAAGCACGAAAGCATTTCATTCGGCTTACTCTATAAAAGGTAAATTAATAATCCTATTTCGACTTTCACCGACAAAGCACACTAAACGACCAGCTATTTAATGTGGTATGTCCCGAATAAATAAAACCTCATGATTCTCAATTGGGCAGATCATTTAATCCGGACCCTTCAGCGCAGACGAAAAAGCCCAACCATTAATCTTCATATCAAAGTTTCCACAAGATCGGCCTAAGCAGTGCCAAATTGAGCCGTAACAGTCTAGTGGTTTGAGCGTTACGGATCGCTGATTATATTATCTATGTTTAGTATCTCATTACGTATTCCTCATTATTGGGCAGGTATCTAAACTAATTAGCACTAATGGTAGTAGTAGGTAGTAGGGATATTGATATCCGTCTCAAATTGGATTAAACTTCAAAAAATAATTTTCACTAGATATTTGAAGAGGTATACCTAATAGTTGTTTGTAAATTAAATTTACCTATGTATTGCTTTGATCATTATGTACTGTATTAGCATAAATTATGTCTTTTAAAACGCACCGTTTATATTTTGTCAGCTTATAAAAATTACGTCAATTGAATAGTGTCAGCTGTCTTATTAATTCCACGACTGTATTTGCAACATAATATCAGTGTCTGTGAATCAAGCATGCCAAATCCTACTAATATTATAAATGCGAAAGTTTGTATGTATGGACGAATGTTTGTTACTTTTTCACGGTTTCTGCATTGGGCGTGATACGTTAGGGACGTCTCAAGTATTAATGCGTTTCTCATATTAATTATATATATTTTCAGTTGCATACTAATTCAGACCGACTGAGAAATTACTAGTCTAATTGATCAGATAGTGTCTGCGGCCTTGCTTTTTGTAATTGCGGTTACGTCGCCGTGCGACGGCACCCGGCTGCTATCTGATGGTATTGACATTTGACACGATCGGGCCCGAGCAGCGCTGAACGCTTTCATTATTTACGTCTAAGTTACCTGTCCGGCGTATCGATCGAGCCACCCCGTGCGCCGCGCCACCGCCCCACACCCCTCCCGACACAACTAAATACGAAAATAATTACATCATGTAACCTAATATGATTATGAAACAGTACCTTTGATACTTCAACAAGTTTATACGTTCGGCTCGTCGGTCACAAACGCCTTACTAAGTGGCGTGATAGTCGCTAGAAAATACCGATAGACTCGTTACCATCTTTATGAACATTATCCATTATTGAGGCGTTATTTAATATTCAAATGAACTAAGCCAGTTTAGTCTGCAATAAAACTGAATTTAAAACGATTTCAGCAAAATTCCGTCTATGCAAATTATTACCGAGATTGTTAAATAAACTGGACTAATTCAATTATCTTTGCTCAGCATTGAGCGGTATATTGGTTTATTCAACTCCGAGGTACCTAAACGGCAAACGTGATCTGGCGGGCGATATCTTAGGTACTCACTTAAAACCCTCTTTGTGTATTCAGGAGGAAGACTTCGACCTCCTTTGCGTAGGTCGTAGAACTTTTATTAAAACAATTCCGATGCTAGTCTTTAGGATTCCGCGAATTCACTAGATTAGAAAATAACAGAAAAGGCCACCCCGTTTATTTCGGTGGCCGACGACGAACAATGTTCCTACATAGCCTAAATCCGTCTAAAACGTATGAAATATATTGTATTATAGCGCTAATAGAAATATTTCGTAAATAGCAACGGTAATTACTTGAAATTGTAATAACGGCGTAAAATTAAAAATTGCTCGGGACATTTTTTTCAAATTTTGCACCTATTTGGCAATTACGACCAAAAAAGCTATATATACGTATTACTTTCGTGGAAAAAAAAATATACACGTTTGTAAATGTTGATTAGTTAAGTTCATTAGTCACTCCACTATCAGTGCCGAACGCTAAAATCTAGATAAAATGCTAACGAAACCTTGAGCCTTCGACTAGCAAATTAACAAGGCACCATTTGAAAAATGTGTTTTCCTGGAACAGAATGTGCTTTTTATTTTGTTCTTGCAATATACTTCGCTGTGTTATTTAATAAGAGGGGGGAAAGTAGAGTGTGATTCCTCTATCGCTCCGCAAGATTGAGGTGGGATGCTTTCAGGAAAGAATTACATGAGTAGATTCATATTATACTTTGGAGGGAATGTTATTTGGAACAGCCATTGCCACAAACGTTGTTATGTATGTAGCTGGAGTCATGTTTGTTATTCGTACGAATACAGTACGCATATGTAGACTTTTAATACTGTGACAAAATCCTTGCATCTTAGAATTGAGGACAAAAACAAAAGACGGGAGGACTTGTTTATAGAAATTCCTTCAACGACAATGGGATAACTTAAGCTTCATATTATTGATATATTTAAATGACGTTATATAGTTCTACCATAACGATAGCGATTTGATTTTTTATCAGCGCTGAAAAACACTAAGCCTCATTGGGCGGAAAGTAGAACTTAGTCAATTTAGAAAAGTTTTTCTCAAAGCTCATCCGTGTGGGAATATGTCTAAGTCCTTGAATTCTTCGTACACAGTAAGTTTTAAGAAGACCAACTATTAGATATTTTCTAAGACATAAATCCTCATCTGAGCTTTTTTATGTCGCTATTATCTACTATTTGAAACTGCTAATGAGTTTTTACGCGTTTTATTTTAAAACCGTGATTTTAAAGAGCATTTATCCTTAGAATAGAAACCTGTTTGCGCAGTACAATGTTAATTATCTTCTGCCAGGTGGGTCATAATGAGGATCGATTATAAAGTTATCATGCGAACGTTTGTCTACCACAACCTCCGTCAGCGACAACCGTGGCTCACACAATGCGCGTATCGTACAACTAAGTATGTGGGTGTATAAGAGATTGCGCGTCCAATAAATGTTCAGTAGTTATCTGACTAGATAACGAAGTGCTGTTATCAGAGCCGTTTTCTTAAGGTAAGTAGATGTTTTAAGTTCGCCACAACTAACAATTTATGTTTCACCACCGATAACGAGGGTAAATAACTACCTATGTAATCCGATGACCGTTGTTACCGACTAAGTAATTACAGCCGCTCGGCACCGTCCTATATAAATCCGTTTCGTTATAAATAATGGTGACTACCCGATGGGGTAGACACCATTATTTACTGATGAGTAAGAAAAACCTATGCACTTATCTATGATTTAACTTTTTCCGAAACTTGGTTCGTCTCGAAGGAACTAATTCAGTTGCGCATTCAAAGTTTCAGCACTCCTATGTATACGTACTACTTAATTTATGAGGATTTTTTATCGAAATCTAAGAAACTTTTATTGTGTTTGATGGCTGATGGTGACCGCGAGGGTGTTTATATGACCGTTGAATGTAACTAAACCTTAAAATTCCTTAAGCCGTTGAAACTTCTCTGAAGTCTAAGCGCACAAACACACACTGGGAACACGAGCAGATGCGACCACGGTCCAGGCAAGTGACTGACGCTGACCATCCTCAGGTAGATATTTAAGGCAGGGCCGGTTCCGCGCCAGGGCCCGGGCACAATCGCGGGCGCATCCTGGCGCGAGGTGCCGGCTGCAACAAAGCGGGTAAGGGGATACTTCCTCTAACAAAGGAGAACCGGCGTTCTAGGGATGTTCTAGTCCTCAGTTACAATTGAGATCACTACTCCACAGTGTACACAGTACTATTTGTATAAAACATAAAAAGGATTTGTGTACATGTCTGAGTAAGATTTTAACCGTATACGCAAGTGTTTAAATGCTACAAGTATTATAATGAATCAATATGATTTATTTCTCTTTTTGTAATTTCAGTCTTCAGTTAATATAATATACCTACATACATAACATCACGCCCATAATGCCCGTAGGGGTAGGCAGAGTCAAAGAGGCAGCAGGTCCCTGTAACCACATTCAGGAAAAAGCAAAACAGGGCTGAAAAATTGTGAAAAAGTAGTGACAAGTGGCTAGCTTGTCGACTACACAATCACATGCCTACCCAAAACCCCATATACTATTAGTCGCCTTTTACGACATGCTAGGCAAGAATTACAGTTGGCACATTATTTTCAAGTCCCAGACCAACATGGGACAATGGGTTGGGCTAGATGGAAAATTGTGAAAAAGTAGTGACAAGTGGCTAGCTCGTCGCCCACACAATCACATTCCTAAAACCCCATATACCATTAGTCGCCTTTAACGGCATGCAGAGGGCAAGAAACACAGTTGGCACATTATTTTTAAGTCCCAGACCAACAAATAATGGAACAAATAATATAATATATTGTATTATTCGAATGAAAAGACCTCGATATAAAATAGCATGAAATTACTTTAATGTCAACAATAGCAATAGAAGTAAAAGAGATTCAGTATAAAAATGCATAACATTTCTATAATCTCACTTATAGCAACAAAAGTAAGAAACGTGCTCTAAAAATCTTTTTAGTAAGATAAATTTACATACATAGGTCAACATCCCAAGCAAATTTATGGGAAAAATCTTGGCTTTCATAAAATGACGCAGGTCGGGCAGGTCCGGGAACTCGAGTCTATTACAATCTTACGACGCGCTGTGCATATAATAATTTGCTCTCTCACCCCAGACCGACAGGATGACTGATATCTTAATGCTCATAGGTCATCATACCCTACGAGCAAAGGTACCGCTTCCTTTAAAAGATATACGTCAAGATGTGAAAAGGGTATACTTTCTACATATTGACGTTATCTTTGTTCCGCGGCAATAGGATCAAAGGATCGCTGTATACGCCCGAAATTGTTTCCCTTCAAACTAATTACATAAACCTCATAATATCCCTACCAATGTTTTCAGATGAAACAGCAAGTCAAAACTGCGAAATCTATATTAGAATCAAATAAATTCACCACAAGGTTATGAAAGCTCGCTCACTCTGAATACTTAATAAGTTATATGTTTCCAGTAAGCATACCTACTTATTATTCGCTTTCTGAATATGTAATTAATATAACGACGGATTTTGCATGAGTTGTTGAACAAATTGATACAGCTCAGTTAAGTTAACACATTATCCAGGTCGTTTCATAAATCGAGATCAATGACGAAATTATGTACCGATTTTATTTATGTTTCCTTTAAACATGTAAAAATTATGTGATCAAGTTGGATATGATTGTAATATGTCAATAATAATGCTTAAGAGTAATAGTTGATATCAACTAATGAATTGACTAGGTAACTATTTTTTTGCTGATAAGAAGGTATTTCATAGTCCCATAGATTAAGACCCAAGACCTTCCTATAAGAGAGAGCGATTTCGTAGTGAAGTTTTAGTTTTAAGACGTCTAAGTTAATAACGACATGTTTTTAATGCTTTTTATAAATTTATAAAAATTACGGCACAACAATATATAATAACTTTTTTTTGCATTCACATCTTAATATGACTCTCTACAATGTAAATTTCAAAATAATAATTTTTATTTATATAGAATTTGTATTATATATGTACAATAATAACTTACTAATATTATAAAGCTGAAGTTTTTGTTTGTTTGCTTGAACGCGCTAATTTCAGTACCTACCTAGTGGTCCGATTTGAAAAAATATTTCTGAGTTAGATAAGCCAAGCCCATTTATTGAGGAAGGCTATAAGCTATATAACATGAAATATAAGCAGGCACAGCTAGTTTAAATTTATAAAATGAATCCATGTCGATGAAAGTTGAATTGCGTCCACTGTGGCGGCCCGCCGAGGCGCCGCGCTTTGTCATCCGATGCTACAGATCCGTCGCCGGCAGCTCTGCCGGTATGAATAGAAATTGTGTAGCATCACACTTTCTGTACACTAATGAAATTAACTGCTAATTCTCAAGTTAAGGGTAATAAAATAAATGTTTACCTACTTGGTTTATAATGCACACCTATGTTATGAGCAAACACTGTTTTTTAGAGTCACTCAGTCTACTTTCGGTCTCGCAGCTCACAAAACGAGTGAATGGTTTCAGGACGCATAGAGGAATAACATGAAAAAATACATTAATCCGCTAGTGCACCTGCCCGCGGTTCCACCCGTGTAATAGAAACACAGTCTGTTAAAGAGACTGTCACGCGTCTCTTGGGATTGATATATAGTTTTGCATAAAATTAGCCCCAGTAGTTAATCTGTTCCTAGATCAAGTACTACTTACAAAGTAATAGTCATGCGAATCTATAACTTATTTAAATAGGTTTTAGGATGGGCCAAAAAACGACTGACGCCCATTCAAATGTCATCATCTTCCTAGCGTTATGTCTCATGCTTAGACGGGGTCCACTTAAACCATGGTCCAGGAATTAGCGAGTCTGGTAATTACGTTGAAGCTACTGCCGATCTGACCTTCGTAACCCTAAGATAGGGGAACCAGACAATTTTTGGATCATGGTTACAATTCAAAGTTGTTTCAATTTGCAGGTTTCATCACGACGTTTTCCCTCACCGTCGAGCTAGTGGTATAAATACGTACCTACATAGATTTTAAAAATCCAGAGGTACGTGCCCTGGTTTGAACTCGCACTCCTCGGTTAAGAGGCACGTGTTACCATTGAGCTACCACCGCTCCCATTTAAATGTATACAGTGATATTTAAATAGTATACCGTACATTAAACCAAGTGTAGTAGTAGGTACCTAGTATTACAGAATTGTCACATTTGATACCAACACTCTATTTGGCTGATATGGATTCTAAAACTAATTCCCACTCATTGAATGGTTTCAGACTATACATCTATTGTGCGTACGGTGCTACAACAAATTGCCCCTGGCATGTATGTTTTACGACGTTCGCGTAAATCTTAAATTGTCAATTACGTTTTATGTCTGTTTAATATATTTCACCGACCGCATATTGCTGCACGATCGCATAAAACGTATTTTCACAAGATATATATTTATATAGAAGATGCAATTAAAACCACTCTTCAAATTTGAATATGGAAATTGTTAGGAAAAATAACGATTTATGTACATGTTTTTTCTTTTAATGTCACATAATACAAAAATATTGAGTTATGTCATCACAAAGTTATCTCTAAAATGTAAAAACCTACGTCTGTAGATACTGCTGCGCGCCGCCGCACAAGATATTTTATTGTGAAAATTTTACCAACTCTTTTTTTCACATAAATGTGATATATTAACAATACCTAAGGTCTGGAAAAAATTGAAGAGTGGTATTAAATGCATCTTGTATAGGCAGCGTTAGCCTTAGCAAATAATCAGAGATTCTGATTGTCTTACAGCGCTCTTTGATCAAAGGCTTCCCACATCATCCGATTTTAATGTAAGTCCAAATCGTCTGCAAACCAAACAATTTTACCTGTTCATTTCTATCTCCATATACGACTTCAAAATTTTTTTGTGCCTGTTTTTATGTATCGCTATCAGCATTTTACGCCCTTTGCCTCTAGAGCGACCGCTCCACTCACTCTACCCTGAAGCCGTTGCTGTATATAGGAATTACAGATGAACGCATAGAACAGCACGTAAATAAATGTAAACGGTAGTCACTGACAGCGGTATGGTGGATTACATGGAAAAATGGGATAAGTCACAGCAAGAAGCAGATTGATTAAGTAATAAAAAGATAAAGTATTAAGAAAAAAGAACGATAACGGAATTGGAAAATACAGTACCCCAAATACTTATAAGTAAAAGTAAAATAAAAAACAATAGTTAATTCGTCAAACTTGCTAATTCATGATGATAAGGACCTAATCGGTAAGCTACTTCTTAAAAAGGAATCTGATCATTTTATTAATTAACGAACAAACAAACCCGGTCCACGCTTCGCTGTAGCTCAGTATGGTGTGAAGTGAATTGGGTGCTCTGGATATGACAGATTTTATATTAAAAATACACCCGCATTCAAATACAACGTTGTGTCAAAATGTCAAGCCTATCGATTTAATACTACTGGCTTTGCAGTACAACACGGAGGCTGAATTTTTATCATAGAGTTGGTAACGCATTGTAACGCATAAAGTAAAATGGTTTTTCCGAGCATTATGTCCCGTTCCTACTCGGAGTCAGATTAGACCACGATCCAGATGATAAAATGGTAAATTACGAGGCAGGTTGAGGATTTGTCACTGAAAAACTGATATCTAATTGAAAGCACATTAAACAATCCTCAACCAATCCCATCTTAATGTATACATCAATCAGTGAGCCAATCAAAGACACACAACAACGTTTAGGCGAAGTTATTCTTAAACAAGTTAATCGTGTTACCTCTATCTAGTGGATGGTTTTTATATATTGGTTGAATAGTTCAATCCTGATTTCCTCTAACGCTGCTGCGTTAGAATGACCATTAACCTGTCTTTACCTTTACAATATTAACCAAACTCCAGGATACAATCAAATGTTATATAAATCGCCCAGGCCGGACTCCGCACGAGCAATAAAATACATTAACTAAGTTTTATGTGAGTCTGCTGTCGATTTGTGCACCAGAGAACGCTGAATTGAATTTCATCGTACCGCCAGTAAAACCTAATCTAGTCCAGCCTAGTTTGCAAACGGGTGCGTATTAGAACACCTAAAATATCAACATAAATTGTCAAAAATAGACAATATATTGCAAAATATTCCTGAGTACACTCATGTTGGCCTGAAGTTGGCTATCGCTGCCAATCTTTAGAAAAAAGGTTTAGTGTTAATCTTATTCACATTATGTATATTGAGCCAAGTTGTTATATGGCAATATGTTTTTATGTAGTGATTATAAATAAAAACCTCATTCTATATTTAGACCTTTCATTGTTTTGAATTTAAATTAACCTACCATTAGGGATTATATCTTTAGATATTTCAAGTTTAGGTACTGTGAAATTAGGGTTTATGGTCTTCGATATAATAATGGTTCGACATTTAGAACTTTCATTATTTTGAATTTAGGTCAACCAATCATTAGGTATTGTAATTTTAGGGGGTTCGAACATCGGGGTTTTAACTTTAGATATTGTAATTTTAGGTGTTCTAATACGTACCCTTGCAAACTCGTGATAGCTCGCTTGCGTATAAAAAATATAATAATCATAAAATAAAAGTCATATTCAAAATTTGTAATTTTTTAAATTTTGATGAAAGTTTTTATTCACCCAAAAGCTAAATTCGTACAACTGGCACCTGGCTTCTCATAAATATGTTTTATCATTACAAGCCTACAACTTCTGTATAATTTATGTGCAACGTATGTATGTTCTTTTGTGTTTCTTATTTCCTCAATGTATCTATCTCAAAAACATTGAACATATTGTTAAAATATTGGTTAACTAGATACTCTTAAGTAATTATAAAAAAATAATAAAGTCCAGTCGGTTATTCGATTAGGCAATTATTCTTCGAAGTAAACTACTGTGGATAATTTTCTATTGTCACTCTAATTATAGCCTCATCAATACATAACGTGATTGCTGTACCAACTAGGTAGCTGTTATAGTAATTATAGAAACATCGCTTTGTAGGTAATTCTTTCTGCTATTTGTACACTTACTCATTCAAAAGTAATCGTTAAATCAACCATATCTTAAAACAAAGCGACACAAACTCATTTTATGTTTTAGGGCAGTGCGAACGAACCTATAATAAAAATAAAAATAACATAAAACTTGTATTGGGATTTTGCTTGTAAAATAATAACGCTGGCACTGATGCTGGCATATTACTTAACAATTAGGTAGTCTAAATATGTAATTGTATATGATTTAAATATGTAAGTACATACCTATATTAACTTATGTATCAACAACGTAATTTTAACGGTACCATTGTCGACAAATGAGTGTTAATTTTATTCAATCGAGTATACGCCCATTCAGTGAAAGTCACCCGGACAAATACAGCGCAGTTCTTTGTGAATTTAAAATTCCACATCAGGGGTCCCAGGTAAGAGGGTCGAGGGTAGCAGGCAACAGAGGAATTTGCGAACAATAAGGCGGATCGTGTAAATAGGTGTCGAGTGTACCGAAAATGATGTTACGATGTGTATGTACTTCGCCTACTTGCGAAGAGCTTACGTCAAGGGAATTATGACGTCAGTGTTTACAATGACAGGATTACGAACACTATCCTATCATAGTTGTTACTTAGTAGTTACGTTGCTGTTAGTTTCCATAATTTAGACCGACATCATTGATACTAGATTTCAAAAATATATAGACATTCCGTAATAGACAGCGTAGCCTGTGTAGCGAAGAATAATTGCATCATTTTCTATGTTCCCGTGAGTGTAATAAAAGGCTTTCAAGAAAACGACAAAGGGAAAATTGAATACTCCGTCTACCAATCAACTAAAGAATTGGAGTAGAGTGACAATAGTAAAATAGGTTGTGTTCAAGCAGATCATATTTGGATGAAAATCAGATACCTATCATTGCTTCGCCGATCTCTAAAACCCATTGTAATGTATGTATTGTATACAGTTGTGATACGCTGGTAGTCGAAACGGAGTAAGGCATGATAAGGTATAAAGACAAACTGGCACCGCGATCCCTATTTAACAAAGTAGGTACGAAAGGAGGCAGGGGTAAGAGGGTGTTTTGTGTGTTTTGCGCGAACTCAGGACTCCTGGAGAGCGAAACAAGGGCACAATTATTTCATTTAAGCTAAACGATGTTGTACTAAATACATTCAATAAGGATCAAGAAAGAGGTGACAATTGAATGAGCTGGAAATGCCATTAACAAGCTAACAACCAGCTAATGAAAGACTAACACCATGCACTAATAATTTCGAGATTTAATTTTAAACTTTTGAAAATTTTAAACTACCAATTTTATAACACATTTGTTTACCTTAATTGTAAAGTTTAATTTGGACGATGTGTGCAAATCAACCGTAATTGATTTGATCGACTTTGTAGTTCTATCAACTGACACAAGCAATGTGAGATAACCTCTGAGTACTGAAACATATGGAAACGACCTAATGTTCTATACGAACAATCTGCTATACAAATATGATTAATGTCGATATTGTATTCATAAACCTCTTTCTATCTCTTTTTAACAAGTCTGAAATACTGCACGTAAAAAGAGACAAAAATATATTTGACTTATCTATTTTCGGTAAACATCATCAAGTGACGTCATGGAAATACCTAAGTGAAGCTGGCTTACCATTTTGGTTTCCCACTTTAAGTAGTCAATGTCAGTGGAATTTGCAGTGTATTGTGCCAATATTGATAAAATTTGTGATTATAACTTATCTAACTTGTGACATTCAAAAACATCGTCATAAATAAATTGTTCAGAGACATATAGTATGTAAATAAGTAAAGTGGAATGACACTACACACAGACGCCATATTTGTTTCTCACTCAAAATTGGGCTTCACTGTTTCATAGTTAAGTCATCTCCATTAGTTTCAGTACTCAGAGGAGATAACGTAAGTAATGCTTAAAGAATATACCATCAAAACAAAATGCTACATAGATACAAACTTCGAGGACGATAAATTGCTAAAACTTATGATTGCATCTGTCACAATTATTCCCAAACTTATATGAGCTGAGCACCACACGAAGAAAGAAATTCGAGGCAAGCAGCTTGGTATCCTCGGTGATATGAAACGGAGAAATTCTCTAGTCCGTATTTTATTCGCTCTGCTAACTAATTCCGATCCGAGTTTGATTAGGATGCGATGGTTCATCGGCAAAACTTTGATTAATTGGCTCCAGCTAAATATAACGACTTCGCAATTTTAATTAGCAGCGCGTGTACGATCAAGAGTAATAAATTATAAACAGAAAATAAAATATTGTGGAAGATAATTATTTTATGTCTTAACAGCCACGTTTTGGGAGATATAATAACATGTATATATCAACTTATACCCTGCCAGGTACATACAAAAGTAAGTAAATGTTTAATGATATTAAAAAGTAAAGATTTTGTAGATTCAAATTATTGTAACTTTACTTACTTGTTGAAATTATGTGTAAGCAGTTAATAAAGTGCTAACATTTATTCTAAGCTTTGATGAATATCAAGTGTTTCACAGTCACTTCCGAAATAATTTCAAATAGAAATCTGTCACTTGAGCCACATTCAGATTACAAAGGGATTTATTTGCGTTAGTAATTAGTCGCACCAGACAATCGAAATTTCGTCGTAAGACAATAATAGAACATCGTCGAAACTCTGCTGCTGAAACTCGATCAACAGATTGTCAATAAGGCTTTATTCTTGCCTAGTCTAATCCCCCGGGCATCAATTTAAACTCAACAATTGTTACAGCTGAACAATTCGAAGCCCACACAAGTCTTGTGGCATACTTTGCAAAATCTCGATTGGTAAATAGATGCGGGGAAGGGACAAAGACGGGAACAATGAGGGCTTCCGTAAATATCCTTTATTATCTAGCTCGGGTGGGCACTCCAGCGTCTCCACAAGCGGTACCTAAGTTCGCCATCCGTCCGCTTTTCCTTGGACTGCCCTATTTTCTGTGACCCACAGATTTACAAGACAGATTTTTGAGGTAACGCGAAAATAGAAAATGATACTTGGATGTTAAAACGAGAGCAATTTTGTACACGCAGCACCATTCACTTGAACCTTGCTCCAGTTTTATAGCAGTTCTTAGTTTAGATGGCCACAATCTTCAAACTTGTCCCAGCTATATACGGTTACAATAAACGCTATAGTACTTTATAACTAGTTCAATAAAGTTATGTAATTGGATCGGGATGTTTTTATATTTTCCTACAAGTATGAAACTTAATTGAGAAATTCCAATAATCCGAAGCTTTAATATTTATATTCTATCTATGAGTCTAATAGATGCTACACAATTAAGGCGAAATATTTTTTTCCTTGTTCGTATTTTCTACATTATGCACACAAATATAAAACTTATCACTTTTTTTTTCTTACTTATATATTGGATATTCTAAAATACACAGAAGGAAGGTGATAATCATTATTCTATTTTTTTTAATCAATAATGGTTACCCTATTCGGGACCGGTCTGACAATGTTTACCGCTTCTTAAATCGGCTTCAGTGCTGCGTCACTCAGCCGGATATTGAAGTACTAGCATCGATTAACAATTCAGCGCCCAAATAGGAATACAAGTAAAGAAAAAGAGGCTTAGATTGCCTCATTAGTGGCAAAGTAACGAGTTTTTCAATCGGAACAAAAAATAAAGTCAGTCGTCCTACTTCAGAGAAAAGATTTGACCTCAATTGCAAGATGAAGTGCGAATGGCAAAATTGCGTGTAAAGCAAATGACCGAGTTAATTGTCATGCTACGTAAATATCGACAAAATTCTAAATGAAACCATAATTAGCTAATAAAATCGCACTGTTCGCAATTCTGTGACTGAAGATAATTCACATAGACTTTTATTACTTGCCGCTATAAAACACGTGAAAGTATCTCGTGTCCTGGGTTCACACCCCATGTGGGGAGGCTCAGTAGGTACTAAGTGCTAAACTGCCAACACGCAACTTGGCACACGCACCTATATCCATAGATTATATACCACGTACGTTTTATAGCAGCACTTCACATAACAATAATATCGTGAGTATCTATTGCAAGGCCGTGGAGGCTCACACTCGGGTGTATAACAAACACATCATTTTTATTTACAAGCATGTTTTGAATATCGAGCCTAATTTTTTTTTATTGTAGGAAATAATACATCGCACAGTTCTTGAGATATGCTCATGGTACTTCCAAAGTCCCCTGAAGAAGACGAGTAGTAGCCATTAGCGTGTGATATTGCCTGAGGATGCCAAGTAGAGATATATTAATTCTCTCACCTTACCACCTCTGGCATCGGTGGCTCTCTTACCATCAGATAGTCGGTTAATGGTAAAAGTCATCGTCACTTTTCTGTGCTTGCCACCCTTAGTGATTAACATCAAGTATTCGTAAACAATAACATAATCCGGAATGAAAAGTCCTAATTGAACACTTAAATGGCAGTGGATTGCATGTTTCGCAACATTTTGGCAGAAGTTGATTCGCATTACTATGGGAACAACAAACGCCAAAATGTAACTCTCTCGCGTTTAATCAGTAAAGCCAATTTAGTTAAGCATTCCATTTTATTAAGTTGGCGTTGTAACTACAAGAAATGAAATGAAAGAGTTTAGCTTTTCAATCCCGCAATATTATTATGTAAACATCTTTGTCTAAAGCAAAACCTCTATTTCTGTCGCTTTTCGTTTTTGGCACGAACATTTAGTAAAACATAACTTATTAGGCTGTAAACTTAGCAAGCTATGTAAGCATTTCTAATGAATTATTTGAATCTTCCATACAATATATTTTACTTATGGTATTAAGGCTTTAGTGATCATACATTACATATTTATTAGCTGTCAATCTAGAAGTATTAAACGCCATGGCAATCTCTATTGTTTTTTGTTAAATTATTTACTGCAATCCTCATTATTGACATAATTATAATTGAAGTCTGCATATATTACTGTCTTGTCAAAAGTTCCATAGCTTAGTTCAACTGGACTCTTCAAGTTAAGGTTACACGATTAAGAGAAGGCTTTACTCATGATGTCCTAAACTACAGATTAGATAACTTCTTAATGGAAGGACGAAGGAAACTTTACATCGACCGTTCAGAAGTTAACCAACTACAGACAGTCGTTGTGTACGTAAGGATAAACCTACTCGTGTAGATAAGTATGTGTGTGGTACATGGGTGATAGACTCCGACTAGGGATTGCAATTCTGGAATAAGAAATTCAGCTGGGTACAGCACAATTTTATTTGGGCTGGATCCAGTGACATGTGCTGGTTTAAGGTATCTGGATTCCAATCCTTGCTAGAGATTGGAATGCTGGATCAAGCAATTCAGCTGGGTCCAGCACAATTTTGTCTGTGCTGGATCCAGTGACATGTGCTTATTTAATATCGCTGGATTGCAATCCCTGCTGGAGATTGAAATGCTGGATCAAGCAATTCAGCTGGGTCCAGCACAATACAATCTGTGCTGGATCCAGTGACATGTGCTTATTTAATATCGCTGGATTCCAATCCCTGCTGGAGATTGAAATGCTGGATCAAGCAATTCAGCTGGGTCCAGCACAATTTTATCTGTGCTGGATCCAGTGATATTTGCTTGTTTAAGGTTGCTGGATTCCAATCCCTGCTAGAGATTGGAATGCTGGATCAAGCAATTAGCTGGGTCCAGCACTATTTTAGCACTTCTGGATCCAGCAAAAGATGTTGCTGGATTGTAATCCCTAGCTCCAACACCATCCATACTTAATCCATCCATTATGAGGTAATATTATAAGAATATATAAACCCAACTACTTTTCTGAAGGACCTAAGAAAAAATATTATATAAAATCATTTTCCATAAAACGAAATGACTTCCTATTTTTTTGGAAAAATAATACACAAGCTGAATTTATATAAGAGATATGACTAATTAGTTCTCTATATCACTACAGACTCTTGTAATAAAATAAAAGTGCACACATCTTAACACCAATCAATGGCGTAAAATTGACCTTGATGAAGGTGAGAATGACACGCCCAGTAAAAACTTACTCGTCGACCTTTCAGCTACTTACCATCAAGTGAAATGAGGTCGGGCTCAATAAAAACGTATCTATTTTACTGCACATGCCACATAATAGGTTACTAAAGTCATTTTAAACTGATGGAAACACCTGGCTGCCCGGTTACCCCGAAACAAGTTGAACTCAACAATTAATGAAACGTCGATTAACACGCTTTGTTTAACGACATGTGCAAATTGAGTTTAAACACGTTATATTTAATATCATACAACACAATGTTATGATAATGTACGTTGATTATGAAGTAGGCATAATGTTCAGCATTTCTCGCTTCAACCAATAACGAAAGCTTAATATAAATAAAAATTCAAAAAAGTCTTACAAACGTCACTCAATCATCACGATAAATAATTGCGTAGTGATCTTGAGATAGATATTCTAATTATAAGCATGCTAACTGGAAACGGGCAATATGGTCTTATTATATGAACTCAGATTCCTATTTACTAAGACGTTATATGAATAGATGACTAGAGTTAGTCGGACGAATCTGGTATCGATCGGATGACCGCGTTTAACCTAAAAGGTCCATTGATATGTTACCATGATCTCGTGACACAGTAAAACCCGATATCTAGTACATTTATTTATTTTATATATATTCTACAACTGGCCTAGCCTCCACATTTATTGAGACAATAAGCCGAGGTCGACTCAATAAGAATAATAAAGATATAGCTGCAGTCGCGAGCCAACAAGCGAAATATAATTTAGTCCAGTGCAGTTGCAGTGCCACAAATTGGCTTTTGTTTGGCAAAAACAGCCGGTTTACATCGTAAACTAGCTTGACTTTTTAAACACGGTTCGTGATTCTTTGGACTACAATTATTTCGGTCAGCGGGAGATTTAGTGCACAAGCTTTACACAAATTCCCTGGACTACTGTACACATATTGTGCACACGTAGATTAATATGAACACATGTATAATATTAAACAATGGTTAAGACTAGCTAATTAAGCCTAAAATTTTGTTCATGGTTGCATTTACATAGAAAACAAAAGGTAAAAATAAAACACGAGCAGTACATGATCTACCTACGTAATTACACTGGCACAATGTTAGGTAATTTAAATAAAACAACAAGGGTCCAAACAGTGTCAGATATTGCCGCAGGATATCGGTGGGCGGTGTAAATTACTTTCACGAGTATGTTTAAGCATTTATAGCCCAATATGGTAACAATTTTCAACTTATTTGAACTTTGTAAATTACGCGTTAATAACATTTCACTGGTTTCGTTAAAATAAAGGCAAGGCTAAGACTGACGGTAAATAAACATAAAATTTAACTAAAAATTAAGTCAAGAGTTACGCATTTCCAAGAATAGACATCAGCAAACATTGATAAAATATATAAACGATATATTATTATTTTTTTAATTTTTTTTATCACTTAGATATAAATAAATAAAAATAATAATAAACTATTCGTTTCCACTTAAAGACACGATCCCCTTATTCCTATTTTTCTAACAATAATCTCTATCTGGAACAGATATTGTATCAATCTTTTACGTTCTGTCTGATTAAGTATTTACAAAATGAAGCAAAAACGGATTTTATGACGGACAACATGACCGTGATTTAGATTCTGAATGGAACCCGAGATTTCAGAGCAGAGACCAATTTATTTGTGCCGTGTTAGCGATAGAGCCAGACCCGAACGGTAGATGCGGGCGATGTTTACCGATCACAGTTTTAGTGCCGCTCTAAACGTTGACAGGGGACTGACACCTGAACCCGGGACAAGTACCACGCAAACAGGTAGACTATTCCATTTCCCATTATTTATTTTAATAACAGATTCCAGTTAAGTCGATATTGGGTGTTGGTTTTGAGAACAATATTGTGGTAAGTCGAAGAAGTGTTTTGCATATCCTATTTTAACCCTTTAATTGGTTTATGTTGGCGCAACCAATAATGACCTATCAGATTAAGTGGTTTAAACAAAGACTAAATACATTAAAAATTATTTCGACTTCATATCCAAGCCTTACACTTTATACATTATGAACCATATTGTACCTAATGACAATAGTTTTCTACCTACGTTCAAACATTTTCTTTATTTAGTTACGAGTATCATGTTATTGGCACGGCTATACCATCATCTTCGGGACATAACGCTAGGAAGAGGAAGATGATGAGGTACATGCCCGGGTTTGAACCCGCACTCCTCGGTTGAGAGGCGCGTGTCCTTACCATTGAGCCACCATCGCTCTTTTGGCACGGCTATTATTAATTCTTAACCGAGCAATGCGATGTCCCAATTTAAAAAAAAAAATATTTAAACATCAATTCGGGTTCGTAACACAATGAACATTTGAATTTAAGCAAATTTTCTAATACACACAAAAACAGAGGTTAGATAAGGCTATTTATCATACAATTGAAAGCATGTGTGTACATATATGTATATGTACCAAGTATTTGCTATTCATGAGTTGCAATACCCGGACGAACGCATTAGTCATAGTTGTGTTGTGCTATGTTCTCATCATCGTGACAAAATCGAAGCGTACGTATTGGTTTTCTGTTCAACCTAATTTACCTGAACTCTGAAATGAGAAGCAAAAATATTATTTTAATTATCCATGTTTAGGTATATTTAGTTCTCTCTGCCTACTCCGCTAGGGAAGTGGTGTAAAGTTTAGTAGTAGTAGGTATACTTTTTACTTTTTGGCTTAAAGGTGTATATTTTATGACAGACACATATTTTATAATATCTATCTTTTGTCAGTACCCGTCGATCATGAAAACTCATCTCATAACTTAATATCACGTGTGCTAACCTCAGCATGGAAAGATACGAATGATATGACTTGGAAAAACACATTATCATAATAATATTATTCCGAGACATTCACTTCAAGATCAAAATCTTAGTTGACATTTTCACATTTTTCCTTTGGGCACGAGTCTATTATTTCTACGTAACATTTCCAACTTTTTCACGTTGATGGCTTCACAGATAGGTCGGGGTCAGACGCGAATGACAGACACAAGGACAGACGGCGCGTTAAGCCCTTGAACTCATAAACATAAAAATGGAAATCACCTACGCTATCATCATACTAAGCACGAAGGTGTATATACAGACTATAATTAACTCGGCGAGTTAGATACCTAATTCGAACGACGACCTCTTGTTCACGGATTATCTGCCGGAGCAGGCATACATGAACTAAACACTTGTCTGGCTTCGGCATTTTTGCAGCAGTCTTTATCATAATACGCCGACGAAAGCCGCGTCGTCGTCTTTAATCTATCCGACGAGGATTTAAAAGTGGCGCGCATTGAATAATAATGGCTATTTTCAACACGGAAGTCTCGGAACAAACGAGCGGAACATAAGCTCGAATAATGGGACAATGTAAACAAAATAAACGCAACACAAGAGGTATAATGGCCGGTACGAACGTGTGAAGCTCGGCCGCCCTTATCGACTCGCACACTCGGCGCCGGTCACCATGTGACCCAGTAAATTTTCCACTGAAACATATGAAGAAAGGAACTCCGGCTCGTCTGCATATACGAGCAAATTATGTATGCACTGGATACGTTCGCGCGTCCATATTTCGAAGATATATTTATTATGTAGCACAAAGCTATAAAATGAGCGCATAGGGGACTACGAAGATACTTCGAGTGAAACATTCCAATTCACGCTCTGCCAGTTTTGCGCAATTTCAGCCTTTGTAATGGTTTCAACCTTTATGATCGTTTGAGAGTTTTTTCAATATTATCGTCGGATGATTCCCCTTTCTATCGCTAAAATTATTTGATGTAGGGATCCTTGATTTGATAGGTGGTTCACCCAGCAACCTTTTCCTCGGGTCGGGTCGAATGCTATTGAGCGAGACCTTTCGAATCTCGACAGGTGCCCAATCTAAACTGATTGTAAATAGCTGATAAAATCTGATCCTTTGGCAATTCTCGCTTGCCTAAACGATTTTAGTCAATATTACCAAATCAAAAAAAAATCGTACGTATAAACAAAATATACACAATTTACTTTCAAATAATTTAACAATGCTTTACTTATATGTAAATCACCTTGAAATATTTACTTAAATACATACCTAACCATATTTCAAATGAAGCGCTGAAATTCCATTAACAAAATGTTGTTTTATAATTGTTATATGAGAGAAACAAAACACTTCAGAACGTAATTTCAGTTCAGCTAGTGAAAATAGTTTTAGCATAATACGCGGAGACAAATGATACCTATTTGTGTCAACGTTGTCTTTCCATATAGCTGTAAGTTGAATATTTTCTATCTGTAATACACCCCTTGTGTATTATGTGTAGCTTTCTTAGGCTAGCTATATTATTCACTTGTTATTGAATAAGAAATGACTTCATGCCACCTCCTCGAGAGAGTCATGTGTAAAAGTATAACTCTCCGAATATTTGAGTTCAATATTTATTTTTCCCTAAATATTTTGGGAGATACAAAATATTTTTTTTCAAATATTTCTATCGAAGTCAAGATAGGAAATCAGGCAGCAGCCCAAGGCTACATTTTGTCCGGTCCATTGCTCTATACTGGGCGCTCCAAACCTTATTTATTTAGGATCGTTCACTTTGGCCGTTACACCAGGTCGCAGGACGTTTTTGTTCAAATACAGCAGTAGATATCTATAAAGTAGTTATGTATCTTCCCGTTCAGAACACACAACGGCATTGCTTCCGTGTTTTCAGGCGATGTTGCCTTAGTTATTATTACAGCGGAGGTAGTTTTGCCGTGTTGCAAAATAAGTTACGGCTGCGTGTGTTGATTGTAAAGCAGAATTCTAATTAAATACCGAATAATGTACACATTTTGTTTGTTCCTGTACTGTCCCGGATGTTCTTTATGAACCTGCATAATAATTAAATCTTGATGAGCAAATCGCTTGTGCAGTCACGAATTGTCAACCTTTCCCCTGGGGAAGCGTAGTACAGTACCCGGTGGCCGGATTTAAATGTCTTGACTCGTAATTTGGCACAAATGGACGTGTAGTTAAGCTGGTTAAAGTTTACCACACGACAGAAACAGATTACCGTAAAATAGTTTTTGTTATTTTATTTAAATGTGAGTTTATAGCTTGGTAGACATATACTAAGCATCTAGCTGTCCATTCTGTGGTGTCATGAAATAAGACGGCCACGGGTGGTATCTTGCTAATAGCCAGTGGTCATGGGATAATTATGACCATATAGTATGCGATTCGTGGATATTTGTAAAAGTATATTAATAAATTTATCCGTTCCTTAGTAACTACAGCACAAAAGCTTAGTATAGAGCTGGTTGGGTTAGATTAGCAACATTTTCGTAGCCTAATTCTCGGACCCACGTTTTCCTTTTATGAAGTAATAATTAAAGTTGCAATTATCGCAATCACACGGATGTTTCGGTTTCCCTCATGAGTGACGCCACAGCAATTCAGTTTACCATGTAAATGTCTGTTCAGCGTCACACGATCAACGCTAGCCTACACTGAAATTGCAGGACAGCGCAGAACTCAATTAGTAAACATTTGAGCATTTAAAACTCCATTTATAGTTAGTTCTCCACCGTGCAACTGACAATATAACTACAAGCAAGCCGTAATTAAACAGTTCAACGGAGCTCTTTAATTATTTTCATTCTACGAACCAACGCCGTGTCGTGCTGTAAGTAGAGTTAACGTTAAATTAATAGCGCATGATTTAAATGTAGGTAAATGGAAATACTACTAATAGGTCCCGTTCGATAAATGATTTTTTTGCTAAAAGATAAATTATCACGGCTTTTAAGCGACAAAGGTGACGTACTTAGTATCAAAAGAAACCTTTAAAGTTTATGCAGATAGTTAGATAATGGAAAATGTATTCAGAACCACTTTGTAGGTCTTCGTAGATAAAATACAGTTTAGCCCTTTAGATTGAATTTCTTGTAAAGTGTGGGAACAAAGGCTGACACGATGCTATGAAACCTCTGTTCTAACTAACATCATGAATGCGAAAGTGGGTTTTTGTTACTTTTATGTCTTGACGACTCAATCAATTACTGTGTTGCCTTTGCATACGAGTTGCCAGAAGTACTGAAATAGATGATACAGGGTACTTAATCTAAAAAAGTGCGAAGTAAAAAAGTACGTAGTGTTATAAAATATACATTATCACGAGCAAAGCCACTGAAAAAAACTGGTATCATATAAAAAAATATACACTAGACAGTTTATATTTTACACGACTTCATTCTTACTGTTATGCTCAAGATACTCTTTAACGTAACAAGTCCCTTGGTGCAAGAGAGTGCCATTAAAAGCGTAAATGATTTTTAGATTTAAAAGGAAAAAGTACAAAATAGGGTTGGTGAAATAATAAATTGAATCGTCGCGTTCGCCCCGCTCCGTAAAAGGAATTGCGAATATTTTTTTCAAGGAAAGAAAGTAATTCAGCTCTCAATTACGTAGCCAAGTTGCTCGAAAGGAGATACGCTAACAAAAGCAAATTAGGGCATTCGGTAGATAAAACAAGCGGGAAGGTAGAGGCTGACTAGACGGAGCGGGCCGCGTAACTCCCTAGCGGAATTACGTCGTCTGAGCCTCGCATTGTGGTCTTGTGACTCCCACCCAAAACCCATGCCTATGAAATCACATAGCTTCCCCGAGGATCGCCATCCGAACTTTTCGTCAACAACACATACAGTGTTGCAATTTATTTATCTTCACTCATTCATCTCCGCCGACAGTAACGTTAAAAAAATAGATAATTCTCGAAATTGCCAACTAAAATCAATAAACGAAAACACTACACGGCATTAACAGTAAGCTTTGTTTCATTTCAACCGGACATCAGGCCAATCTAATTAAATAGCCGAACGTAATTGCTATTCGGATTTAAGTGTTATTGAAAAGTTTAGCTGCGAGTACTTTTGAGTTAATTGCGTTTCACGATTTCAACGTTTTCCAGTTACATTTAAATTGCGTTGCTGTTATTGTTACGGTTTCGCAAACATACCGGCATGACACTTAAAGTATTATTAGATTATGTAACAATGGTACTTCGCCGTTTCCTTTTCCTGGGCTTTTCCTGCGAATCACGTTTACAAGGCCCATTACGTCTCAAGCAGTTGGCGAGTCAAGTGGCCGAGTTATGCAAAGGGCTTCAGAAACTTTGCCTTTGACAGACCGCAAATGTAGGGAGCCTGCCCACGTCGCGGTGGCTTTCAACAAACTTGTTATTTCAACACATTGAGCTGTAAGCATACTCTCGGCGAAATATTCAGCCACGCCTGTCACAACCGTCAACACCACCTATCGCATAATTCAACAAAACCAACAATGTTTTTCGAAAGGATTCAACTCGTACCAACGTTGTCGCGTAATTTTAATTTTGAGGGAAACCGCTTTCACAATTTACTCCATTAATTTTTTAGAGTGTTCCTGCTAAGTAAGGGGTTTTAAAACAGATGTAATGTTTCCGTTTTTCGCTAATTAAGAGGTTTAAAAAGCTTGTTTTAACTTTTGCCGGCTTAAAAACAATACCGGGCGTCCATATATTTTTTATTCTGAATTATCGTTACTTTGTACATATAACTTAGTTATTATCATTTGTATAAGAAAGTATACCTGCATGTAAAATGTTTCGTTTAGATTAGTATTCAAAGTTTGATGTGATTTCTTTTTAAGTTTAGCAAACTAAGAAATAAATAAGATAAGTACTTCACTTTAGAAAACACTAACAATGATTTACCTAAATATGAAAGATTAAATTAAAACCATAAAGCTGTAAACATTCAAAAATATCGCAATACGCATTTCCAGGTTAATGGAAAAGTAAACAACTCTATCCCTAGTCCCTACAGCGTATTCCGTTAATCCTGCTTTTAACACCTAGAGTAGGTATTATGTAATAACTCGGGCTAACTCTCGTGCTATTTCGACGTAATGTGTACGCTTGTTATTTATTTCCCAGACTATAAAGGCTTGATCTGATTCATTAGTCGCCCAAATTACAAAATTACTGAAATAATGAAGTCTTCGTTCAACTCATGACTAATATAATTCATGAATAAAAAAAGCATACAGCAGCCTTTTGAATTTTTTCATTGTTTAAATCTTCATATAAAAAGCTTCTTAGCGTAATGGACGACATTTCCATAATTTGTATGAAAAAATAGGTCGTTAAGAAATCTTATACTTGGGAAGACGGGGAGATGACATGGCATGTTTTGTATGTTAAAGAAATGTTAATATCTAACGTAAAAAATAATAAGAATTATGAAGCGATGAACCAATTGCACCGCCGCGTCCTCTTTTCTCCACATACCTACACTTGGCAAGCCAATTTTTTAATATGCTGTCCACTTTAGACTACTGACACCAATGCTAAATTAATAATGCGGCAGTATTTATACAGGAAAACGCCACGAACTTCTTAATAACGATACTCGTCTCTAGTCGCGTTCATTAAGCTACGCAAGGTCACGAGATCGTCAGTATCCGAATCCAACCTTCACGCATTAGTCGGGCGTCCTGAATACATCGTGAATACGCGGGTAACAAGCTTGCTTGTTCTCTAATCTGAACTAACATCACGTCGACTCCGCGGGGCCTACCCTCCAATGTCGCGTGACGCTTTTCTATCAAAATACAAAAATGTTATGACGGAAATTGGTGGAACGTGCTGAATAATTCCACTTACATTTTGAATATTCCCTGGAAACTTCAAAGTTAACTCTGTAATTTCTGTTACACAAGCTCCTACCATGTTAACGTCAGTTTCAGTATAGGTTCCGTATTCCATTCGTGGCGAATCAATACTGGTATATGTAGTATAATATTCCTCACTTGACCGGAACTAATTTAATTTTTCCTCTTCAAATATTCATACAGCAGTTTGCAGTATTGCTAATGGTTACTTTTTTTGTTTAAAAATCTAATCTAATTCAGAAATAGCGGCACATATTCCGCTGTTTAAATATTTGGATCAAATTTTCCGACTAACAATAATCATACTCTCTACAGATAGTTTAGTTTGATTTATTAAAATTTTTTCATAGTTAAATCATTTAAATAAATCAATTGTTTAAAATTGTATTTTTGTCCAATCGCGTTCTATATATTAATATAGAATTACGACCGAGTTTTAGACAATTCAAATAAACGAGCATCACTATTATATTGTGAAACGAACTTTGTTTGGTCCACGGTTGTCATGCAAATGGCTGACATCGTTAGAAAATCTACGAATCTAAACTCGCTTCGCTTTCTACTACTATAAAATACTTTAGTGAAATTATATGATAAACACAGTTTTGACAAATTACCTGCAAGATAAATGTGAAATGAAATGGTATCTCACGAGGATGATTAAACTAATTTATTAAATAATTGAAACTGCGCGAAGAAATTTCATACGTAGATCTGCATGACCCTCCGAAAACTTTGTGATAAAATTAAGCACATAACGTATAACTTCGGGTAGAACCGTTACACAACCCCAATTTCACTAAAAGTAGGAAGAGCAATATTGATCGTTCAAAACGTTGTAAAAATAAAGCAGTTACTTTTGGAGTCAATAAACTTCATGTGAACTAGTTACCTACAGATATAAAATTGTAAGTGTTCCTTCCACAACTCGATGCTTTAGAGGTGGACTAGATATTTACTAGTGAAGCGCCATTTTTAGTGTAAAAGTTTTTAAGAAATACTAACATTTATAATCACAAGTATACGGTTACTCGCTTATCGATATTAATATGAGCTCTTAACTCCTGCTAATGGATTCTTTTACGCAAACCCGAATTATTGCTTCACATGAAAATTTGAAGCAATAATTCGGATTCGATTTTCTGTGATAAAAATAGACCAATCCGTATACTTTTAACCCAAAATGCATCCATACCAACTTTTGAGCAGATTTTTGAACGATCATCTTTGTTTTAAGATTTATTATAAGGACATAGGTTTTCATGCTCACTATATTGTCAATCACATCCAGTTCAATCTTATGTCCATAAAGACTCTGATGACCTCATTCTTGCAAAAGTACTACCGAATCAACTTCACATACCTTCTGAAACTCATAGCCCGGATATTAATATAGATTAGTTCGAATAGCTAGTAAGTTTTGTAATAGGGATGTTGACTGGCTAGTCAATTGAGATACTTTTTAAGAGCTGTCAAAACAAAATCACTTTATAGATTTGTATGGGCTTGTCAACGTGTGAAGTCACTAGTTTGTATAGTCAACTGACTTAATATTACGCAGTTTTTGTAAAATTAAAAATCTTAGACTCAATATGATTGAAAATCAATAAGGCTTAACAGCATACTACGATACTTTCTTTTTCAGAATTGATATTTCAAAATTAAATATAAATGGTGTCAACATCCCAATTCGGGAATTATTGCACGCACACTAGGTACTAGTCGGTAGTCGCCACTATTCTTCTACACGTTAACGAACAATTATTGTAGGGGATGAACAAAACCCTAGTAAAGTGGTATCGAGTGCGTTCGCGCAGGAAGCACGCGACTTTATAACACCATTTGAGAGTCAATGGACAATTGGAGCTCGATACGCACAAAGTGAACGGCGAAGAGAATCGCATTTCTTGTCGTAACTTAAACTGCTTTGACTTAAATATATATTGAAAATTCCACCAGACTCTTCTTACATTATGCAGGTTAGAAATCAGAAAAGGTATCCTTTTACCCACATTCCTCTATAAAATGTTTGCTGTGTGACTTTTTCGTTTTTCTCAAGCAATTCTGTACACTACTGTTAAATAAAATTAATATTTATTAATATTATATGGTTATGGTTATTAAGAAAATAACTTGAAAGTTTCACGCCATGTTTTTCTTTCTAGAATTATTTCCCGTAAATAAGTATAGGTAAACAATGTAATTTTTTTTTACATTTCAGACACAAAAATGTTTGAATTGTAACATGGTAATGAACTAAAGTCTACAATAATCCTTGTTAGATTAAAAACACAAAACCCTAATCGGCCTATGTTGACTACTTCTAATTATAAGTTCGTTTCTGAAAGACTGACAGAGCAGTGCTAGAGTACGCGTCTAAATTAATCTTTTAATTAAAATGCTGCCTTTGGATGACCTATACGTTGCCGTACATCTAAATACAAAAGTAAAATAGTTTGTGGTTACCCAAGACTTCGAGGTACGCCTACTAACTCAATGTTCTAAGGATTCACAATCTACGCAACGATTTACGATTGGCAATATCGTATTTTCTCTTGACGACATTAGTAGGTATTCGTGTATTCGAAATGGAAGCATAAATCAAACCGGGAATGGGGCGGCGTCTGAAGTCCCGGACGGGAATTTGTAAATATTTAATGTCGTTAAACTTTCACACCTCGACCGCGTTCGCACTTTACGACTATTTGAAACTTTCCGCATCAATCTCATAGAAATAAAAATAAAACTTATTTATTTCCGCTTGCGACTTTAACGATTTGATTGTATGTAAGTACATTTAATAGTATTTACTTTGTCAATAGAGAAGCCTGCAGAAGTAGAAGTGGCTAGAATCAATGTTCGAACGTTAAAGTCAACAACGTTTACTGCGGTAGACCAAGGTTAAGGAAATTAAAGTCTGCGGGAAGCAAAGTGGCCTGTGAACGAATTTAACTTTTCCTGCTAACAGTAGCAAGCAGCAACACGCAATTAGTGTGATTTTGCCACTACGAGGTATTCCTAGTTAGTTCTTAGTTTGTTATTTTTTTCAGTATTATTGTACTGAAGAAAATAACTTGACAGTTTCACGCCATGTTTTTCTTTCTAGAATTATTTCCCGTAAATAAATAAAGGTGATTGACCATGATTCTAAATTTAACCATTACTATTTTACCTAACACGAAGACAGGGGATCCAGACGAAACTGCATCCGCATTTACTATGATCCAGTTTTATCCGTCTAGAAACGCTTGATTCGTACCCTCTTACTACCAGAGAAAATATATCGGCACAAAAATAACTGAATGCACTCGCATTAATCCGATGTGTGACCAAAAATTGAAATATCACCGACTTCTCCACGCCTCGAATGACATGTTAAGCTGCTGGTCCCGGGTGCCTTCGCAAGATTGCAGCCGTTAAAATAAGCCATGTCATAGGGCTAACCGGCTTCAGAACTCCGGCGACGAGTAAACCCTGTTAATGGTTGACCACACACAGAGATTTTGCAAGCTCATAAAGAATTCCGAATTTAACAAAAAACGGCACTAATAACAAAAATTACCAATATAATGTAAAAATTGCCTACTAACATTTTGCCTACATGTTATGAAATTTACGAGAGCTCAATATGTCGGATATTCAATAAAACTTTATAACGTAAATTTTAGAGTACTCGTAGTCGCATAATATCAAGTCGTGTTGTGGCGTTCCGCGCTATTCTACGTTGACCTCCGCGTAGGTATTCCAAACATATCGATTAGGACAATTGCGCATGTTGCTTTGATTTGACATTGAATTGATCTTGCATGAGCGATCAGTTATTAAACTAATATACATATTCAATAGGTACCTATCAAGAATCATAGACAAATGTTTACAGGGATTTTCGGAAGGCATTCTTCTTGGCCTTTTAAGCCTTAATAAAACGAATGATTAATAAAAATAAAAGCGTTTCCATCGAATAGTCTATAGCAGCCTTACCTTTAATTAACAACCAAAAGGTGCCAATTTAAACGTTTCTAACACCCACGGACCAATTGGAAAAAGTATTTTTTTTTAATTAGCCACCTGTTATCGAGCTAAAGTCAATCAGATATAGTAATTGGCCATCGGGTTCTTCATTTTCAAAATTTTATGATAGATGTAAAATTCAACTTTTGTTATTCCACGTTTGTATAGGACTTGAAAATAATTGTCAACTGTATTCCTTGCCAAGCATGACGTAAAAGGCGACTAATGGTATACGGGGTATTGGGTATGCGATTGAATAAGCTAGCCAATTGTCACTACTTATTTAAAATATTCCTTGAAAGTTATATTTTCGGCTAAAAGTGATTAAAGGGACTTGCTGCTCATTTGATTCTACGTGTGTACGTAAAACTTTGTTCATACATAACATTTCACTAAACCAAATCCTAGTAGCAATGCAAGTGACACCAACAGACAACGTAACCTTCCATAAATATTTGCACTAGAACTTTTAATTGCTTATACAATAGGAACTAATTGGATAGCTGTCTCAGCTAAGTATCCATTGTTTGCAACGTTATCCTCAACTTTGCTTGTTAAAGTTTTATAATTGCAGTTGTTCATTTCGATTTGACCAAACCGCAGACCATTTACTTCTCGATAATCGTAAATCATTGTGATTTCGAACTAGAGAAAAAAAATATCCGATCCGAAGTTACGCACATAAATGACCAGATTCTTTTCTAAAATCTGGTCATTTATTTATGCGTAGTAGATTACGTTATTAAAGTATGTATAGTATAATAACTTTAAGAAAACCATACCTAAAATAGAAAAAAGATTTTGATTGCGGAGAAACCATTACATAGCTTATTATTATGATTGCTTTGTTGACAAGAAACTATGACCACTTTACTCAAGCTAAGATTTCTTCTAGTTCATTAGAGAAAGTACTTTTCGCTGTCGTTCTCATGTGTAGGACAATATATTCATATGAAGGACAACATATTCATGGCTCGCAATATACCTATTTATTTATACATTTATTGTACAAGCTTATCGTATATTTTTCCTACATGCTATTGTGATAATATCCATAGGAAGATGTTTACAAGAAATATCTTAGCTAGTTTTTGAAATAATTGAGACTTGAATAGTGTTAAACAAATTCGGGTGCAATCGAACATCAACTTGACCTATTTATGTGGGAAAGGGTAAGTTTTTATAACGTAAAGATAAACAAGATAATCTATTCTAGCAAAGAAAATCAATTTACTTAAAAAGCGTATTAAACGTGACCTTTGCTATTTTTTATCCAATCAGCAAAAAGAATCACATTAGCATTTCCCACATTCTAATTACTCAGAGTGTGACTTGCACTACAAAAAGAAACCGTTTAATTTATGCAGCATGAAATGTCTAGTCACAGTTTTATAGTATAGCGAGGACGATAGTAACATCTCCGAACATATTGGGTTTCTGCGGCTAATATTCAGACTAACTTCATATTGCAGAAGAAGGCCGTCAGAGCCATATACAGCCTCAGCAGACCGTGGGATTTACTCAGAGAACTCATTTAAAGAAATCAATATATTGACAGTAGCGTCACAATACATTTGAGAATGTATCATGTATGTTAACAAGAACATGCAGATATCCCAAAAAAAATTAGATACTCATTCTTTTGATAGAACTAAAAATAGACACAGACTTGCTGTTCCAAATCAGACTTAATAAGAGTGGTAATTCCTTTATTGGGTTAAGTATAAAAATATTCGATATGTTACCTCTTAATATTCAATAATAATAATTTATTTATTATATATCTACTTTTTGAACCGGTAGATATTGATCTCATCAATCTCTGACGATTTATAAGTAAGTGCGTTTTTGAACCCTACGTAAATAAAGACAATTTCATTTCCATTTAATTTCATTTAATTGCGTGTAGCCAAGGCTAATGTCGTAACGTGAACTCCAAATTTTAGAAAACCATAAAACTATCCCATAAATAGAAATATTTACCGCATTAATAAATCATTGCTACATAAGAGATGTTTTATTGATACCAAAAGCAAATCGCAACAGGCCGTGCTTCCAATCGTGCCATTTCTAGCTCAGATTTAAGGAGTGTGACCAAATAAGTCAGAATTTGACATGTTTAGCAGAGTAATACAGTCGTATTTTTATCTAATTAGTTTACATGTAACACACGATGGAAAAGAAGCATAACTGTCAGAATTTATAAGTGGGATTGCGTTCATTAGGAGAATTCAATGTCCAGCCATATCAGCTAAAACGCCCAATTTAGTCGTTGACGACAAACGCGTGCGTCATCGTCATGGCCTACGCCACGGTTAAGGCCATTGCGACGCCTCTCTGTCTTTTATCCAACTGTGGTTTAATAGTAAGGCGGGGCAGTTAACTGAAATCCTTGGCGGGTCCTTGGGCGGACAGTCTGCATTGCCGTTCTATGTATGTAGATAAACTTGGCTTTGTTAGTAGAAACATTTTGCGTTATTTTAATTAGCTTCATCCACATAGTTCAAAAGTTAAATAATTATAAGAAATAGTCTTAAAGTCCTTGTAAACTTGCACAAGGATCAGGTTTAAAGCAGAAAACTGTTGCAAATTGAATCTCGACTCTAAAAATACATTTACAAATGACACACAAATCCACTTGGTTTGCGTAGGAAGGTCCGTTTTTACTTTTTTTATGAGAAACCTTTCTGGGTTTGCGAACAACAACTCGATAAGGTTTTATAGCAATTTGATGACAAGTATAGAATAGCAAAGATATAAATGCATCCAGGACTTTTATTTTGATTTCCTAGGCTATGTTTACTACTTACCAGGACTGGTAGGTAGGTATCCTATTAAAATCCTGGCAAGGAAACGAGGTAATTGCCTAATAAGTTATAAACAAGTTATCGTAAAGTAAGTTCTACTCGCAAGTTTACTACAAGTCCTAGTTATTTATGGACTAATTAAGTAGAGTACAATGCTAATCTAGCTGTACCAGGTAGAACCCTCCACAAATGTTGCTACAGCCTCGGCTTGAGGAAACAGCGCACATTTTTTTAGCCCTATCTAAGTAGTAGAAAAACAACTCATTTTGTGGAAGTGTGTAAAAAACACTTTCAGTTCAATAATGATATTCTTCGCAATTATGTCTACCTATAAGTGGAATTATTTTTTAAAGACCGGCCGGCCCATCATAGATTTTCAACTGATATTCTAGTAGTAAAAGTGTCTAAAATTTAACGTTTTTTTTACGCAAATGTACGAAGTTTCAATTATTAAGATGTAACATAAGTATAATTAAGTTACGAAGGTAGTTGTTACTATAATAAAGCGAAGGATATTTTGGTTTGCACCCGCTTATCACAGATATTATCGAAATAAAATGTCGAAATAAATGCATCTTTTCATATTAGATAACTCGTTTAAAGAGGAATATTTATATAGGTAAATCTACGAGGGCGTAATTTGAAAATGAAAAATGTAAAAAAACATTTTGTTAATTGGAACACCTGCAAATGTAGACACGAAAACTGTATATCCGTGTTTTATTGATATGACGTGCTGTTCATAGCATGTAAACGTATAACCAAACTTTTGATCACGCAGTTTTAATAAAGTTTTTTAACTTCCACTGGCCCTATGAATACAATACCATGGTGAGTAACTTTAGCGTGAAAATTTCAAACTACACGCCACGTACTGAATACAATCAACTGGACGTCTACCGTATTAGCACAATATAGATTATAACGGCAAGACACTATCGTAAACATGGTGTATAAATATGCTCACTCGTATACACTGTACTTACGCATAATTCGTACTTAGTAGTAATACATATTGCGTTAGCCAGGCTGTGCAAGAATCCAATGCAAAGTAAAGACTTCACTGTAATTTATTCTATTGGTGTATTACAGTAATTTTACAAGAGCCTGCGGATGGGACGAAACAAAGCGTGAGATGCTTGCTAAGATAGAGCTAAACAAGCCAACCAGCAAACGAGAGGCTCCAATTTTCTCATTTCGTTGCGGGGCCCCAAACCTAATAACGGCCTGGCTCTTCATTTACATAACAATTTATTTTTAATTACACTGTTTCGGGAGCTCTTAAAGTTGCCTAGACAACTTGGAGCAACCCGCCCGAAAATAAAATATGCTATGCCATAGTATACCAAAAATCAGTAGAGACGCTACTTCGCTAAGAATGACAAATATCTTGAATGAGCCTTTTTGCTGATTATCCTTAGCAATGAATCATTCTTGACGTATTTTATTTAATATTGAGAATTGTTTTCCCATTGTAGGTGCAATGGCACGTGAATTTAAGTTTATAACGAAGATTCGTCACTGTTATTTCTTTACAGAGGCGACTGTCACACCCTAGTCTAATTTATGGTACGCCTACATTTAGACACACCCCGCATCGTGTCTGCAAGTGCTATTTAAGTAAAGATTGTTTAGCTAAGTTGTGCCTACCACCTACATTAGTACGGGAAACTAGACAATTTTATTAATACAGTTACAAGTTAAAGTCCAAATCAAGGCACAGCATGAATTAATTAATATAGCGTCAAAAGCGATTACAATGACACATCTCCAAAATGATAAAAAAAATTCCAGTGCTTACGTCTTAAACTTTGCCTACACCTCATCAAAGATTGCGCAATTACGTAATGAAATACTAGCGCAAAAATATTATTAGTGTCTGCCATATACCTTCTGAGTAATACATAGCTGTAAATGTCCCACAGCATATCCACATTGGACTCAGAGGTCTGTGATTTCTAGAAATAACCAGTGCCAATCTTGAGCTCCCAGCGGCATGGACAACAATGGCGCGCATCCACCCCAAAGCGATGGTTCTATTCTCGGCGGTGTCGGTCTGCCATTGACCCAGTTCCCGACCTGCACCTCGGCTCTGGTCTAAATTAATACTAATAAAGGTAAATGGCTTAATACGATCGTAGTGCCTGCCGGCGCATCACACTAAGCCAATGCATATTTATGTACTATGGTATATGTAATCCGTTCTAATCAATACATACATGTATGACGATTGAGAGTTGACGGGTCTCTGCTTTGAATGTCTTGAGTGCATAGTTTATTGTTAGTATTCCTACACTCACTATATAGGTACATGTATAATGATTAACCTTTATTAGGTTGCCAAGGTCAAATAAATGTAGATTCACTTTATCTAGAACAATTAGCAGAGAGTACCAGCAACTAGCGACAATATCTATGTATTTGATACGTGTGTGTTGGTCCTTCTTTTATGTTAAAACGGACACAAGAATCTAATCAACCTGATTAAATAATGTAGAGTAAACGAACTATTCCTATGCAGTGCGAGAAAGTCTTCCAGTAGTGAATATAAAATTGTGTATTCCAAGTGTTCAATGATTAAGAAGTCTGTTATCGCGTAGCAAACTTCTATTTTAATTGCATGAAGGGTTCGATTTCATTCGACGTTATAGCGGCAGCAACTGTACAATTTGCATAGTTATCGAGGCTTCTTTTATCAGTCGTTCTTCGAACTTTCGAAGGGATTTTGTATCAAATGAAATCGGATCGGTCCCATGTCTGCGATTTCCGCAGCTTAACGTATATTATGAGCGCACAGGCTTCTGTGGAATTTCTTTTATTTTTCACCGAAGGATTCTACTAACCCAAGAAGATACAAAAGGCTTTTAGGGTTCACGCATATTCGCATTGTATTGATTGAAATAAACTATTTTAATATAAAATTCCCGCAATATTTACATTTAAATGTTAGTTATTCAAGAAATAATCGATGAAAGATACTACGTTTTGAAGAATCCCAGGATTTTTAAAATTATTGAATCTCACTATTGAACCTAAAATTGATGATCCCGAAGGTATGGATGGGACCTTCGGGATCATCAATTTTAGGTTCAAGGCGTGATAAAAATATCCTCCCTTGTCGAATTTAAGATTTTAGCTACCGGTCAAAAGTAATTGAAGCTTTCCGCTTAATAATTTCTTTGAAATTATGTCTTGAAACGAATTAAATAACTTCTAAAAGAAAGTACTAACCAGAAAAGAAAAAAGTATGATTTACACTAGAAACCACAATGTCTGGTCGGTCAGAGATTTGAACTTAGTTCAACTCCTTGACCGAGCGATTATTTGCGACGAAAACATTTCTCCATCTGAATAAATTTGTCCCAATAAAAAGTGAAATTGCAGCCGGTCTCCTCGCAAGCAGAAGAAAATTAGATTTCTATTAAATAAACGTAGCATTATTTACTCTCTGTTGGCTTCTCTCCGTCCTAGTTTGCTCAACCGATACCTATCGATAATGGGAAAAACATCGTACTAGCTGTAGCGTCTGAACTACTTGCTCACATAATTACTTCACTTAATTAGTAACTTGTACTGCTACAAATAACTAAGTGTAATAAATCACCTCGTCGTCTTTTCTTCTTACCTATTCGGTAAGTATCTCAAATAATTTTGATATTCCTATTTAAAATTATTTCCTTAGATATGGGTATAAAATTGAGAAATATGATTTGATATTTCTTCAGCGGCATATTAGAAAACGTTTAAAACTCTGGTTAAAGTTAAAAAATAAAAGCAATAAAAGACATTATACGAATTGGCAATATTTGTTATTTATTATCTAGTCACTTACTAGACTCCTACTAAAGTTATTGACGTTTATTGAAAGTTGAAAGCAATAAAAGAAATTCGTCATAGTAAGTAATTTTTTTAGTACGTAACCTAACCTGCCTAAAATTACTTGATGTATTATTACTTCACATCACAGCGGTTAATAAATATCGATATTATGGTTAATCCAGGAATAAATGAAATAGCCTGAATGATTCCGTCTGATAATTTGGTGATAGAGAGTAATCGGGGCAGAATAATCAGAGCCATATTAATTAATGCGCTAAATAATGTTGGCCTAAGAAAACATTTTAAATTTTGCGAGAGTTTATGATTAAATTATTACTAAACTTGCTTCCGTCATTCACAAAGCCTGTGTTCACGTTCAGTTTTAATCAAGTTGCGAAATTATTTAATATGGCAGACGAGACATTTCGTGCTTCGCGAAATGAGATGCTTATTAGCAGACGAATAGTACTGAATATTACGAGATAACCAAATGCGTGTCAGCTAGAATCTAAGTAATCTCGTTTGTTATAGGTATATAGCTGTATGTGTATACAAAGCTTATTTTATACATATATTATTATATATACTTAATGTCTAATTTAAATAGAAGTCCAACATAGATATCTAATGTCATGGTTAATCTGAGTATCGCTAACGTCGACATAAAGTCAATGATTTATAAATCATGGTAAATCGAAATTATAACTAAGCTTAAGCAGTGAAGTTCATATCTTCTAACCAAAGATAGTTTCTTGGTTTCTATTTGTAGTGTATACCTCTACATATTATGCGGGTACGTGGACAGAGCCGAATTCATAGACCCTTATTTGTAAAATTTCCATTCTATCGGCAATAAAACTTTCGTCGGGCAGTAAAATTTTATCATCTCTTATCTGAAATTCGAACGCCCGCCCAACGGCCGAAGCCGAGTGATGTCGAATTATCCAATCCAATATCACGTCAGATTCAATTCGGCGCACGTCTATGTCACCGTCCACGTACTGTTTACCGATTGACAGGCTTAGGGGTTTTCGAAGGGATCGGAAAATCTATAATTTCCGATTCCGGTCAACTACTACCAAGCTTAATGCGATTTTTTTCACGTTTGAAGTGGGGACTGATGACATACACTAGAGTTCTCGAAATGAGGAATGAATCCAACATCGTAGTTCAGACCCTGTAATAGGTAGATAGAAAAGAAGGCTTAGTAGCATAGGGGGTTGTGTTGTTAAAATAAAACAATTTGAGATCTTAGTCAGTATTTTTTACCAGCAAATCTGGTAACCACATAATAAAATCAACCTACTTTCTAATTCTTGGGCTCCCATTTCTACCTGACCCGTTGAAAAATCAACACTTATCTTTACGAACGTTTCTATTCTGCAGTGACATAATAACAAGCAAGCATAAGCAAATACTCTGGAGATTTCGTATTCGAAAACATCGCATTGAAAGGTTTTTTCTGAGTAGGGTATGAGAATTATCGACAAAAGGGTCGTGTATTTGCCATTATTATATGCCGGTTGCCGCACTGCCGAGCATAAATGTGTTTCAATTACATACCAAAGACCTAAACCAACCGCTTCAGCCAGCAACATACGCAACGTATTCTTACATAATGTAATGAGTTATTAGCATTAATAAAATGTTACGGTTTTAATGAATTTTTAGTACACTCATGGAAGTTTTATTTGGTTAGGTTTAGTTTGCTTAAGCACAAATCGGCAATATATTAAAATTCCGATGCGGTTTTATTAGTACATATTAATTTGTATGTTAATATGTAGAACCAGAAGCAGGTAAAATAATGGATGAATGTTATAAAATAAAAGTATTTATCAGTTCGTATGAGATAATCTCAAGAACCAAAATTATTGTTGGGCTTTTTCCGGTTAGCTATATTCATAGTAGATATAGATGATTTCTGTTGAGCTATCTCCAAATTTAGAAGATTCTCGTGGTGTTAAGCAAAGATGTATAAAATATATCATTTTACAAGGCATTCATACAAATTCTCCTGTAACCGTAAACTACTCAAATACAAAGCTCTACAACGTAAATAACCAACTCGCTAAACAAAGAGTTACATGGGTTGGGTTAAAAATAAAACTACGTTAATACGTTATGTACTAAGTTGGGGGACATTTGTCCAAATGTCGTTATGCCGACGTCGTTACTCTTCACGCTATTAAGAAAACTAACAGACAACTACTTAAGTGGGTACAGAGAGAAAATTATTTGGATAATTGATTAATAATAATTACGGATATAAATGAATAGAATCGATTTCTTAATTAAGATCTAGCTTGACACTTAGCACACATAGATTTTGAAAGAAAAAATAACAATCAATATTTATTAACACTGTTGTTTTCAAATACATATCCCATTCCATATTTATTCTTTTGAAATTATTCAATAGTTATTCAGCTGCTTGTGGCACGCCATGACGTTATGGTACCCTACTGTCTTACAAATCTTAAAGAACCATTGCGTTTTGACAGTTGATAAAATGTTAGGCATAGATTGTTGGTGTCTACCACCTATTGTTATTAAAGCAATAAAACTCACAATTCGCATTTGTGTTTATGGATTCTAACGAAACATAAGGTTCGACGGTTTATGGGAAATCGATTAATAATAATCATAAATGGTACGTGTAGACACACATCCTTCATACAGTTGCCCAAGAATGTAATGTCAAGTCTGCTCACGCAACTCCAGCGATGTAATAGCTGAAGGCGCATTGTTTCTTATTATTAAATAACTTTTATCGACCAACACCCGCCGCGCCGCGCCGCACTGACTTCTAACGCGAGTGCTACGCCCGAACTTATTACAAGCCCCAACGATAAATTAGCTGTATTATAGATATTGGAATATTTGGTTCGGAATTCTTGCCGAGACTGCCCACAGTTTTCGATAACCTTGAAGGTTCTGAAATGAAAGTTAATATTTAATTTAAACAGTATTTACCTTTTCGTCCTATGCTATGGGTGGAGTGGGAGAGCCTTTAACCTTTATATTGGCACCACACCACCTATTATATTTTACAAAACCTAATAATAACATTCAGTTTATTAGACCCATTTATTATTTATTGATAACTGAAAAAACACCACTAATATCAGCTTATTTACTTTATTGTGTAAAAGGTTAACTTAATAGCTAAAATATTCTAAATTTTAATGTACATAATAAATATCAAAATTAAATTCAAAATCTAATTCTTAAATATGCAACAAACACTACTTACTTTTCAAATAGGTTCCATAAACAACTAGTAAAGGCCAATGTATTGCGTATGGAACGCGGATTATCAGGGGATTGAACGCGAAACTGTATATAAAGGGTACTATAATAGGACCTGCGGGATTGTTTAATGCCACATGCCACTCAACTTACTATGACGCCTGACCACAAACGCGGGCTGGTATTATTCGTTACATGTAATGTGGTAGAGAGACCGGGGGAAATGTCACTGCTCAAGCGAGAAGTCATGTATACTTATACATTATACATAACTATAACTACATATACTTGACAACAATTGACAAGCTCGATGGCGCATTTGGTAGTGATCCTGCCCTATGCGCCAAGAGTTGTGGGTTCGATTCCCACCCAGGACAAACATTCGTATGATGAATACTTGTGTTTGTTCTGTGTCTGGGTGTTAATATCTGATATTTAAGTATATATTTGCAATACCACTGTTGATTCTGATATCCGTAACACAAGTGCTTAAGCTACTTACCTCGGAGTCAGAACAATGTATATGATGTAGTCTGATATTATTATTAACTAACCGCTAAGCCGTTAGTGATAAAGTAGATACGCCTAAAAGTTGAATTTTAGGAAAAGACATAGACAGATACCTCTGTAATATCCTATAGTCTGTTTCACTTATCATGATTCCCGCGACAGGTGTCAATACTCTTTTTCATGCATCATACTTTCTCTGATCAAAATATTAGGATTCAAAAATATTAACTTTATACGCTTACATCATTGTAACAAATGATTAATAATTCTTCATTATTTAATCTAAGCACGATTTAACAATTTTCTTCTTAAATTTATTAGATACTAATTTAAATTCAGCAAAAATATCGTATGAATTGCATACTACGAGAATCGGAAAGTTTACTCATAGAGATTAACACTACTATTCACGTCACATCATTAATCGATATGGCGGACATCTTGTCATCGAGATAGGATATTTTTGTAAAGATATTGCATAATCGTATCTACATTTCAACCGAAAAAATCTTCCAACTCAGTGTCAACACTTATACACCTTTTTTCACATAATATTGTTCGACTTATTTATTTATTTATTTATTTATTATTTATTTGATAACATTGATAAACTAATAAAAAAGGATACCGTGATTCCAACTGTATGTATGTATGTACTGTAAAAAATACACATCATGCTTAAACGAAAACACGTGTCCCCTAAAACACATAAGTACAAAAACAAAACGTCCTTATTGGATTGATTCAGTCTTTATATCGCGCGCGCTTAATATCTGCATATTGGTATTTACGTGACAATACCAGTATAAATTATAATAGTTTTAACAAATTTTAATTTAAATCAAGATTCAATATAAATAAATAATAAAGTCGATTTAATTGCCCAATAATTTTTATCGAATTAAAAAATATATATATGGGTGTCTTAGGCTGCCTGTCCACTGGAGCGGAGCGAAGCACTATTCACAGGCCTCTATTCTGAGCCCACTTTCGTTCTCTCTTGTACAATAAATTAAGTAAGAACAGAAGTCACTGGTAAGATGATAAAGGCAAACAACGATATGATTTAGCTAGGGATGTTGTAGGCTTGTTTTATCCCTATTAATATTATAAATGCGAAATTAACTGTCTGTCTGTCTGTAACGCTTTCACACCGAAACCGCTGAACCGATTTTAATGAAATTTGGTATAGAGGTAGAGTAAACCTTGAGAAAGTACATAAACTACTTTTTGAAGCAAAAAGCTTGAAGGTTTCTGTGACAGACAGACAAACTTCCACGCTTTTGCACGCGGCTCCGCGTGCAAAAGCTATTACAGATATACACGAACAGAGAAGGATAGAATACTTACAGGCAGTCTTATTCTACATTCATAAATCTATTGATATTCTTTTCTCATATTATACATACATACGACAATATACTATATTCATGTATGTTTAAGGCTTCCAATGAAGTACTTGCAGAAGACAGCTTAATTAGGCCAACTACTAAAGAAGTGATCAAGAAATTTAAAGACATAAGCCAATTTCGAGTTTCTACTTAAATCCTGTCGAAAACTCTAAATGAGTTTTCGACCTGAAAGTACGCCACCGAACGATGAAAACTTTATCTGGTTCCACAAAACACCTTCGTGACGCATGCATTTGCCTACAATGTATTTTGTATGTACGTTAGAGGAAGTGCTCGACTAATTTCGTTTATCACAATATACAGTCAATTAGCCTACGAAAATAACATACTAAAGCAATCTAATCGAAACAATGTACTTGTAATGTAATTTAGTTATACCAGCTCATATAAGGATGTGTACGAGTATTAGGTATGTTATTAACTATAAATAGAATCGTAAACAAACAATTTATTTAGAGAGGTTTGTATCTAAATACGAATCTACATAACGTCAAAGTTCTCGTACCACCGTTAACAAGAAGTCAACAGTGAATGTTGTAAGAAAAATACGACCGTAGAAAGTAATAACACTGCGAAACGTATTACTACAGTCCGATGAACTTGAAGCCCGAATAAAGGTTTATTCGTATGTTATTTCACAATGCGAATATATATTTTTTCTAAAGCCACAAATACTTGCATTATGTGAGCTGAACATTCATATGTATGGCATAGTCGTATATGGCAGCAGTCAGACATTATTGCTTCGCTTTTATTACTCGCGGTTAGCGTTGCCAGGTGTCCGGATAAAGCCGGACAGGGTGGGGCTTTTTTGATGTGTCCGGTTGTGTAAGACAGCGTCCGGTTTTTCTGGAGTTTTATTGAGCTTTTACATTTGATCAGGCATAAGCGCGGATGCACCCCTAACTCTACCCTGAGCACATGAGCAGTTCGCCAGAACCAAAATACTGAACAACCATACGCTGGAGCGTCACGAAATCTTCGTAGTATGTATTTAATGTCACGTATATGATTATGTCGTCAGTCCAAGTAAAATATTTGTATGATTTTCGCATAGAGGTGCCCACAACCTCTTTTGAAGGTTGAATCCGCGCCTGATCAGACACATCATCGTTAATGATTTTAAGGTCGATAACAAAAGACGAGGAATTGTAATTGTTTGATCTATTAATACTAAGAAGCAATACACTTGATACGTGTCCGGGTTTTTACCTAAATTTTCGACTTCATTGGCTAAGGTTGTAAGGCCTGGCAACCCTACCTGCATTACGCGTTGCTAGTGGGTTCTACCGTGCTAGATCGGTTTTGCTAGATGGTGCTTAGCTCGTCGTAGCTGTCTTATAAATTTATTGCTTATATAACTCCAAAGAGGAAAATATATTCTAGCCATTTTAACACCGCTGTACTGGCGTTGTACATCATCGTAGGAAAGGTGAATTATATTTTTATTACATCAAAGTAAAAATAGGTATCTACTTCATATTTCTATCATATAAATGTAGTTATTAGCGAACGTTTGTACCTAAGGTGCATCCATTTATTTGAGTTACGTTAAAGTAGATAAATTTATTTAAATTGAATATAGATACTTAATGTAGCTTCATGCATAAATATTTTTAAAGTCCACCTCATAATTATCCAAAATCTAGAAGACCTCAAAGTAAATTATTGTAGTGAAATAATTTAAGGACTTCTGAAAAAAAAAAAAACTTTTAAGCTATCATTACAGAAAACAAACAGCATCCCTGTTCACCAAGCAAGACTACATTAACAACAGGTTCAGAAACGCTGCCACAAATGTAACTAGTAAAAGAAACGACAATAGACAATAATAACACGAAGGAAATATTTGACCGTGTCAGTAACATGTCATCATAATATTCTGTATTAATATTATGGCGTGACACTGACATAGTCGACACACTAACGAAATGAAGCATTATTACAATAATTGCCTTACACGAGACAATGTGACACGTTTTCAAAGCATAACTTCGCCAACACGATAACATTGAAAGCCCTTAAAATTATTATTTATAACCCGAACGACGTTATCGACAGCCATTTGTTTCGCTGACGTTTATTTTGTAGGGCATACTATAGATACATACAATTTATGTAACTGACAACAAACCAAACCAAAATATCTCTTATATATTTTATCACTGCCATACATCTGTAACTATGGGTATGTATAGATCTATAATATTTCAATTGGGTATTAAAAATTTATCACTTTTAAAATATTTTTATTACTGATTAGTTGTAATGTTTATGAGTACAATTATGACTTCTAATTCAATTATAATTTAAATAACTAGAAAAGTTATTGCGCCAAGTTTTTAATGTTATAAAACTGTACATTTATCCTATAACGTTTTGACTGTTCAAACGCATCACTCTCATACTAAAGATGTGAAATAAATGAATACCCTTATAAATAAATCACTTACACTTCTCTAGACGTACTTCTATAATATCCTACCTTCTAGACTAATCCAGACAGATTTGACTGATAGGGACATTCAATTTAACAAGTACAACGTTTTATAAACCCGTATATTGTAATAATGAATATAAGTTTAAATCGCGTAATGTATTTAATAAAGGAACGGAAATTGCACAGGTGAAATAATACCAATAGGAATAATCCTCTTGCGTTTCCGTATTCCAGTTAATTTACGGTTTGTTGTTGCTGCTACTTTAAAATGCACTTCGATCGATACTTTAAACACAGAAACGGTTTACAATGGTTAAGGTGAACTAAATGATGCATCAGGTACATAATTTAGGGGAATTGTTAACGGGCAGTAATTTATACTTTAGTACTCTCACTAGAGCAAGGAAGTAACGAGGATATGACTAGAGAGGATAGTTATGGATATCGTTAGTGATTTTCTAACAATAGAACAAAATAATTGTGTAAAATAATATGGTCAGATACAACATTTTGAACAGTATTTTATAGGTAACATTTACTCCTAGCAGAAAACGTACTCATTACCTCTAGTGTCGTAGCTAGGATCTAGATATAACCATAAGACCAAGCAGCCTTTTACACAGCCTGAACGCTATTCGTAACATCAGAATTAGCTTCTTAGCTTACATGCTCCACATGATGAGACTTTGGATTTGAACATTTTTTCAGAAGCAATAAAAAGACAAAAAATAAAATAAAACACAATTACAAACGTGACTCTCATAATTCAAATCCCAACAACTTAACTGCATGGTTTTGTTGGTAGATATCGCGTAAAGCTCGAACGGGGTATGCAAAGCTTTAACCACATTTAGCCACAACATATATATATATATATATATATATATATACATTAAGTATATACGGTCGAATTGAGAACCTCCTCTTTTTTTTTGAAGTCGGTTGAAAAACTGAGTTGGCGTTGGCTTAGATGGAATAGATACCTACTATGACAAGTGGCTAGCTCGTTGCCTGTGTAATCACAAACCCAATGCACCATTAGTCATCTTTTAAGACAGGCTAGAAAAAGAACACATTACATTCTTCATGTCCCAGACCAACTTAAGACAATAAATAGACGAAAAAACTCTCTATGGCGAATTCGAACACTTGATAGATAAGGTGAATCAAATTATGCAAAGGGTAATTCAGCGGAATCGTTCACGAGCGGCCGTAACTTATTTTTAGTAGTCATCAATATGCGGCGGACGACACAAGGGGCGGCGTTGGCGTCACGCGGTCTGCTCCACTTCCATCTATCTCGGGACTTATATTAAATAATTTATGACTTATTCAGTAATAATGTTTTACGGTAACGAACTTAGCGGACAGTGACAATCGAGCTCAAACAAAGCGTACGCAAGCGATATTTAAAAAATAATAAGTACTACCAAGCATACAAATGTGTGGGTCATGTCAGAACGAATAAAACTAAATGAGCCTACTATAGTTTGGTTTAATTAGTATCTTATAACTAAATATGTATGAAAGATACTTGCTCAACTTGCCTACGTAAACATCAGAATTAAGTAAAGAAACATTTAAATTATTTCACAGGAGCTCAAAACTAATTTTTTTAGATTGAGACGTCAGAGCATGATTGATTGTCATAAATAAGCGTTAAGTTCATATCTTCAATATTAATACAATTAGATTTACATTTTAAATAGAGTTATATTGGGTATAGGTACAATCGAATAAAAATATGCTATCTCAACAGGACCCAAATTCTAAGTATTTAGAGAAAATATCAGCCAATACAATGTAAGCCAGAAAATCGAACCAAAATTTCAGGCGATGTATCATTCAGCACAGACGCCCCTAATCGGATCGGATGACCCATCGTGGCATTCAGTTCGCCCTAAATCACAATTATTCCGAATCTATCCCCCATACCTACGAGCCCACTATAAAGACAAACCCGAATTAGTAATCCGAACGAAACACAGATGTATTCCAAATAAAAACTTATCGTACGCTGTCTTCAATTTCATATTGAGTTTCTTTAATGTTTTAATCCGCAGACGGATTAATCCCTATCAAATAGCAACATATCACGATTCCAATTAAAGCTGCAATAATTCCGCAGAACACTTCAGTAGAAGCCCGATCTTTAATATTGATAAATTTTCTCTTCAATACTAAGTCCCTGGGTATTACCACCCTGTCATAAGTCGCGGTTTTATATTTTGCTCCGAAACCATAATCTCTTAAGGTATGATTCGCCCATTTATTTAAATTCAACGTAGCGTTATTTGCCGCTAAGTGCTGAGTTTCAGCCTGTTCTATGGCGTTTCATAACTGGTTTAATGTTGAAAAAGCAGATCATATTACCCAGAAACGATATCAATTTGCACAAAATCCACCTTTCTTTAATTGAAGATGTTTTTATGATTACTAGTCCCGATGTTTGCTACTGTAAATTTCTCTTGGAAGTTCTTTTCAAACCTATTCTACTGAACTAATTGGTTTCAACTCGATAAATTTAGAACAATTTTCATAGCTGTACAATTTAATAATCCTGATTTACATTCATAGAATAAATTTCAGCTGATATGATTTAAACATTCGACCTCCGCTAACCCGTTGAGGTATTCCTTAGCATTTTTTCGGAAGGCAACCAAAGCCTTTTTTAACTTTTAAGTCCAAGTAAATTAACTAAGTTCTAAAACAACCGCGCCCTTCGCTCGTCTTTCATGTGGTTTCTTTTGCCTCTGCTTTCATTTTGCAAAGGGACAATTGACATTTGTCGCTAACGGGTTCCAAATATAAAAACAAATTTATACATACACACATACATACAGCGCAAAACGTATAGCATAAGAGGTAAGCCTCCACATTGAAAGATAAGGCACGCACGCCGCCGCTGCGAATTTCATCACGACCCTCCCTGTTTTGCGTCTTTATTTACTTTGTCGGAAAAAATAAAAGCGCCGTTAGTTGTTCGCATATTCACAATATTTGGTTGTCACTGTTGTCGGGGAACAGACAAGCAATAAGCTTGAGACAATCATGTTTTCGGGAATAGTAACACATACTACGTCGGCTACCAAATAAGCTTCGATTTTACGTAAACAAACCCTGTTCGTCTCGTACAAAAATAATGACATAATTTATTGTTTCGGGGCCATTCTGTGTTTGTTAACAAACGAAGCTTTTCGGTCATATAACATAAAATATATTTAAACACGCAACCGTTGAAATCGAACGTTGTACTTGTAACTCAAAAATAACACGTATTTAAACCATACTCAATGTGTAGGTAAAACTTTTCTAAACGGATATCACTGGAGCTACAAGAATTTTGGGATGAATAATGAAGGAGGACATAATTATGGCTTAATGTATCCTGGACAAAGAATACTCTGGAGTCACAAATATATTAACAGTGTTCCTCGGGGCTCGTTTCCGCCGCCACACCCCGCTTCGGTTCTCCCCGCCAGAATCTAATCTCATTGAGCGGGGATTGACATTAATTTCTTATGGCTTTGAGATAGTCTTTGAAGGATCGACTTTTACCTCTGTTGCTTACGTGGATCTCTGTGAAACAAGTCTCGGCACTCGTAAAACATTAATCTCAAACGCTTAAGGGCATAAACGCTTCCAGGAAACTAAGATTAACAACTGTTGGGTACTAAAATATTAATACCCAAAAAAGAAAGTATCGTAGTATGCTGTTAAGCCTTATTGATTTTGTATCATATTGAGTCTAAGATTTTTAATTTTACAAAAACTGCTTAATAAGTCAGTTGACTATACAAACTAGTGACGTCACACGTTGACAAGCCCATACAAAATCTATGAAGTGATTTCGTTTTGACAGCTCTTAAAAAGTATCTCAATTGACTAGCCAGTCAACATCCCTAATTGCTTTGCTTGACCTACAACGCTCCGTTTTTATTTGCATCCATACCGCAGTTACTTTTTGTGTAAGTAGTAATGTTAAGTTTTAGGTTGTGCTATGAAGCAAATCGCAAAATGTTAATTGCTATCCTGTATATCACGAGTGATTTAACTCCACTGGCGTTGCCCAACTTTAAAAGACTTTTCAAACGAAAACAAATGCCGTTCGTTAGTCTCGCTTGTTCCTATTTTTTATATTTTGTTATTTTAAGTAAGTATACGATGCAGGTGACAACGAGCAACATTCAATAAGTAGCAACGAGGGACCACTTGTGGCAAAAATTTTACAATATTTTCTAATGTCATCGTATTGCAAAAAGTAACTACGGCGTGGAGACTGTAGTGGCAATATGTTTATTATTACTGTATACATTTAGGACCGTTTGGAAATAATATTCCTTTGGAAGACCGTTTGGAAGCTTTTACTATTAGTTGTTTTATAATGCTTTATTTTAAAACTAAATTAATGACGTTTCTTGACAAGTCGTCGATAATCCGACAAAGATTACACTCGAAGCGAAAATAGTGTAACGATGGATAATATTGAGCAAAAATTGTTTTATGTCCCCTCCGTTTCGCAAAAATTGGTTGAACGTCATTTCATACTTCGTCGCGCTAATCCCGCCTCCAGTAAATACTTCTTTCCAATTACCTTATAAGCCGTCAGCCTACGAGTAGGTATATGGCATTTTGCGTTCACCAAATATAGTTGTTTAATCTTACGCGACGCTAATTTCTTAGACTCCCTAATTACGAACACGTCAAAGAAAGTGTTGCTTTGGTGGTTTATTATTATTGTTGTCTCCTTTTGGGTATCACGGGAAGTTTTACCTTCCCGGTCCTTTGGAAGGCTTGCATGGGGGCACAGGCCCAACATGTAGAGGCCCCTTGAGACGTTTTAATATGAGTGTGATGGAGTACACCGGCCGGATCTTACTTCTGAGTATACTAACATAATACACTCAGTAATAACACCCGGCAAGTGCAACACTATTGCAATAAGGTGGAAACAAAAAATATGGGCTATTGCAATGGATTTTTGTGAAAAGAAAAACTGGGCTATGGGGTGAGATAACGGTCGCCTGCCATTTCAATATCTCACAAATTAAAGTGCGGCAGGTGGTGACTCGCCCTCCACTAGATGGGCCCCCCAAATCAGCCACCGCGCAGGGTAGCAAGGGGGCAACATCGGTATGGTGGGCTAAGGGTGTAGAGAGGTGTGCACCGGTTTCTGGATCGCGGTAATCCGGTCAGCCGTTCCCCGTTATTACGCAGATTGAGCACTTCCACCCTTTCAAGCATACAGCTCTTGCGCTCCACTTTGGGCGGCCAATGAAGGCAATCCAAAGGTGGGGGAGAAGATGGTAGGTTCCCCCGGGAGGTCTCAGGTCCGTGGTGTCGCCACACACCAACAGCTCGCCACAAGCTGCCCTGCGGAGACTGATTGCACTGAAGGGAGTTGTTGCTCTTCATGGTGCGAAGCTCACCAACTCTCGACAGCGGGCGATGGGGGCGTCACGTCCCTACGCCTTTATTATTATTATTATTAACAGATAAAATTAGATGAGAATAAATATTTATTACAACCTTCCGGCCTACGCTTCGGTCATACATTAATGATCACAATTAACATGGTTGACGAGAAATCTGACACCGGAATTATTATACGCGAATTACGTGCAGTGCTTACTTATCTTGCTAGTTGTTATTTGTGATAATTAGTAATCGTTAAGAAATGTTTTCATGAACACATATAATTTTTTTCTTTTGCTTGCTCAGAAGCAGCAAGCCTTTAAAGCCTTTGGACAGAGGAACCAGACAAATAATATTTAAAGCCACTTTAAAAATAGAAAGTGTAAATGATCTTTAAACTGTGCTGAATTAAAAATGTGTTATTATTATATAAATTGGAAACCGATGCCGCAAACAGCTTCATTAATATTTCAGGAGTGAATCATCACAACACATTTAATCTACCTAATTCCTACTTAATTACATACATCAACAGGAATCAGTCAGCTTAGTGGTATTGCGTGTTCACATAGATTCAAGGCCTTCGACGCTTTGATCTCGAACTGACTTCGTCGTTCATCTTAGAATGCCTATCAAGAAGCGTTTCTAATCAGAACCTCTTACTTATGCATACGGAAAGTGTTCAATTAGCACATCAAAGATGAATATCGACGTGAAATATCGTCCAGAATTCTACTAAGCGGGTCCAAAAAAGGTAACAAGCACGCTACTAAAGCACCAGCCAGAAACAAGAGATGAATAATTCAAACACAAATCTGTTGGTACGGTCCGCCACCGTGCCGTTGAATCGTGCGATACGCGAACACATTTTTTCGGCACGTATTCATTCGATGAAAATGTTCGGATTTGGATCACGTATACGCAAAGTTTCAATTTTACTTCCACGTTCCATTTCCATCGCTGCCGATGCTGTTTCCTTAAACGAGCTATTGAAACTCAATCTTAGTTTTGAGTACGTCTCCTCTTTTACGCGTCCCAACTCGGAATATATCTGAGATGGGACAGTGTTTTGATTAGTTATACGAGGCAGGGAGCAAATAAATTGAACCAACCCTCCTATTGTTTAAGTTTGGCTTTAGTAGACTTACCTACAGTCGGTTCTTAAATTAAAAATCTTTCTTTACAAACATCTCAAACCGTATTTTACACGTCAATTCAGTAACATTTTTACACATTCTCAACGAAAACGTAAATCTTCACCCAACTAAATCTTCAAAAAGTATACATACGTTAACAAGGAACATATAACCAAGATCGATTGTCCATTATACTCATTACATCAGAAACGTGTAATTATAAGGTTGCTAATAGCATACAGGTAATTACTTAATTGAAATTAACTGTTGCGTAGCACACCTTCTACAGGGATTGCGTGTAACTGGAGAACCCGTGTCTGGTGTCGATCAGCCTCTGGCGCTTGCAACTGTATTTCAAACGGCTATACTATAGTACTGACCTATACGAGTATCAGATAGCGCATTGGAAACTTAGGAATGTACTTAGATCAATTTCACATTGTGGAGAAATAATATAAATTTTACAAAGTGTAAAGTGTATTTTTTTTTCGTGCCCCACTATGGGACTGAAAATAACGTACCAACTGTTTTCCATTCCTAGCATGTCAGAAAAAAGTGTTTACGGCTTGTTTCAGTCGCCGTGAATGACACCTAAGTTATATGATAGATTAGGTACATATTATGATAATAATAAAGGATTGTGATTAAATAACTAGCTAGTAATTGTCTATCTAATAAAACGTATAATTTACATTGTTAAAACACATAAACATCTATTATACTAGTTTTACTTACTATAGTAAAAATATTCACAGAATTATGGGACTTCAGAAGAAATATATCTGCACTTCTACACTATTATTACAAAGATAAAAGATTTGTATGTTTGTGTGTATTTAACAAATAAACTCGAAAACTACTGGACCGATTTAAAAAAATCTTTCATCATTAGAATGCTACATAATCCCTGATTAACATAGGCTGTATGTATAATATATTAAAAAAAGTTAGGTTAGGTCAGAAAATAAATGTCCCCCCGTGGGAAGCCGGGGCGGGCTGCTAGTTATATACAATTATATTTAAAATATGAATAAATAATAAAATAATTATTTTTAATAAATTAACCTACATAATTAATTTATCGTTATATGCCAAAAGTTTGTTTGTATTTTCCTTAAATAGTTTATACTCAATATTATCTTGTTCTTGTTCGTATAGAACATAAGTCTCCAGTGCGTTTACAATACTCTATAAAACTAAGTATAAGAATTGTATGCTGTGCTCTGCTTTTATTATTAATATCTGAAAGATTCATAATGAAAATGTTCTTGACAAAATTTAATCAAAAACGAATTACATCGCGGAAACATGAAACTCAACGTAAAATGCTGTAATAAACGGTGCAATTAATAGACTACAGGCAAAAATTAAGACATAAAAGTTGATACTTACCTAATTTAATTAAAAATCATCACTTTGTAGTTTTACGATCAGATAGCTTGTATCACTCAGCAAGACATTGTATACATACATAACATCACGCTTATAATCCCCGAAGGGGTAGGCAGCGTCAAAGGGGCAGCAGGTCCTTTAAACCACATTAGAGTTAGTATGGGGAAAAAATGTCGAATGAAACCAACAAATGCCCAATTCTACATGAATCTTGAAACGGTATAGCAGATTCTACTCTATTTTTTTGGCTCCAGGTTTTATCGTGTGTATTCCTGCTGAGAACAAAATTAAATATAAACATTTTATACTTATATATTTTCTTCATTTTAGACTTAAAAAAGCAAACTGAGAGTGATTTGCCGATAAGGATTTTGATTGTTTGTTTCGTAACGTATATTTTATAAAATGGTAATCAATATTCATACAGGGGCGTAGCTACCCAGGGACAGGGCGACGCAGGGCCCCAAGGGCCCTAGGCTCGGGGGGCCCTTGAACCTGATAAGCAAACCACTAATTAATTTTACACAGTTTAACACCGTCCCCATCCCCCCTAGGAAGAAAAATTTAATAGCCCTACCCCCCAGACCAAAAGGTGCGTATGCCCACGGGCCCCAGATTTTTTGCACCAGGGCCGTTTTTCATTTAGCTATGTATCCATATCATTTATCACAAGTTTAGGTAATCTAAACGTTATTCGTAAATGACGTAATCTATAAATACCAATCAGATTAGTTTTAAAAGGTATTTCAATTACATTTCTAATATTTTATTTGCTCGTGTGTAAGCAGATGATAGAAGCATATTTTTTTAGTAATTGAAACAAAAAAAGAGCATATCCACTCTAAAATTCGAAAACTTCGACCCAAACCCATGTACAATATTAAAATAAATTGTACGGACCTTCCCTAAAACCAACCGAAATAAAAAGGTGGTCTGAAGTTTTTAAGAACCAGATTCGGAAGACCTTTTGGGAATAAACTGATAGAAACTTATTTATAGAGGAAAACCTACGCCCTAAATTCATATAGGTATAATGTTCTTGTTTGTACATGTAAGAATATGTATGAATAAATATTACTACTACTACATCTAAGTTAGAGAAAGGAAAATCTTAAATCGCTGACAACTCACATACATCTATTTAAAAACAAGTACATATTAATAATATAATCTAATATCTTGTAACAATGTCAATTTACGTAGGCTCGGCGACTTATGTATGTAGACTTGGAAAATTTGATTTGCCAGTATCTAACGACGTTAAATCTCCATATTTCATGCTTTCCCTCTAGATAATTTTACGAGGTTAACAAGGATGCCTCCTAAAACATGCCTAATAGTATAGACAAAATTAAGTATATAGTCCTTCATTTATTACTCAAGATATCTTTAATAAGAATACATAAAAGAGAAATATATATTTGCAGAGGTCCGTCTCAAAGGTCTCAAGGGATTCTAATATCAAAAATAATCGCATCAGACTCTATTATTTCCGGTATCTTTTAGTTCTATCTCAAGACTCGGATAGGTACGTAGGTATGTACGTTCAGAAATGAATAATGAAATGACTCTAAAATTTTTGGTATACAAATTAGTGCTCAATCTTTCACAAACATAAAAATATTCGTAGTTTAACACCGACATTCAAATTGCAAATACTGTATGTAGAACATCACATTTTTTCTGACATTTATCATCATACATTAAGTCGACAAACAGGTAAACACGAGGAAATTTACAGACATATGTACATAACGCATGCTTTATACTCAACGACTCACTCTAGATAAGGCTGCAATATACTACGCTGAATTAGCATTTATATTGTCTGTAGGCCATCTTGTTGCTGGCGTGGTAATCCCAACTATGACATGAGGTTATCCACCGCCAATAAATTAACAACGTTTTACGTTGATCCCGGTATCATAAATTTATTATACCTACATGAATAAAGCACTGAATTTCACCAACTAGTTCTAGACATTTAAGATATTCCCAATGCACTGACTGACACCTACTTGTTTTATTTATCATTTCAAAATTATTTGAGTAAAAAACAATCCAATATCATTAATTTGTAGAATGTTAACTAATTCTTTACTCAGCAAATTAGGTACTTTCAAGTAAATATGTTAATTACTAAATATTGACTCTATTTTTTTTAAAAAGCGTTTTATCCTTTTATTCACTTTTATAAAGGCCTCTTTGCAGCTTAGTTGACTTCGGTATTTATATAAAAAAAAAACTTTAAAAGCATTCAATGATTTTTCAGTAAAATATCAAATCTTATCATGAACTCCGACTTACCTACTTTACTTGTATCGGTAGGTAGGAAAAGAAGAAAATGGCGACGCAAATGACGTCAGCAATGCCCTACGTTACGTACGATCACGTGGCTTCCGCACGCTCAACATACGTACGGGGCCACATTGCTTCCGTTTCGTTTGTGGTGTTAGTGGTCGGCTTTACACAACCACTATTCCACCACACTATTATCCAACGTTCCATCTTGCTGCAGTCAGGAAAATCACCATTATTCAGCAGTGTGTAGTTTATTGTAACAAGACAAATCAAAACGATTCTGTAAATGATGCGTTCTCATATTTTAATTCCTAAATACAACTGGACGATAATAGACAAATGGATAGCTAGATAATATCGAATTTGGCTTTACAATATGAAAGTTAAAAAGCAAATATTTATACCGGGAAGAACTTTCACCTGCCTCTATTCATTGTTTGGTCCTTCAATTTCGACGGTCGAGGTTTAGGTAGCTTTCTAGCAAATATGGAATGATGGATTATGTTACGCTATCCCAAGTAAATGTTGTCACATTTTGAGAGTCTTTATACACAGAACACTTTTAACGGAATTGACCAGTTCGTTTAATATTTGCGTAGGTACGTGTTAGACTGGAATTAAAAGGACATCAACGTTTAGATACAATGAATTGTTAACAACAGAGCGTTATGAAAATTAATGGTTTTTCGCGTTCAAATGATAAAAAATGCTCTACTAAACGTCACAGAAAAAGATTAAGAATTAAATGCTTCATTATGGATTTCTAAACGTCCATACTAATTCACACGGCAAATTCTTATTTTAAATTAAACAAAGAGCACATTCCATAATACGCATGTTTCATTCCATATTCGTTATGTTATACAATATAATACAACATATGGTTTTACTTAAGAAGATTACACACATGCGGAATATAGCTTGCCTCATACTAAGTCGAAATTGTGGTAAAAGATATTTTCTGAAGTCGCTAGACACTTTAGTACATGGTCGTAATCATGTTCTACGGTGACTACGAATTACGACACAAAATATTGTTTACTAGGCAAACTTTACTTAAAATGAGTAATAATTTTAATGAGCATAACATCATAGTACCTATCAATGTAATATTTTCCTGGCAGTGTGTTGCCATGTGATGGAATGATAAATATTTTTTGTAAAATGCAAACCAGACTGACACAGCCCATTGGGCATGTAAGGATAAATATACGGATACAGGTCTAAATCATGGCTCTCTTTTGTTGCTTCGTTGTAGTTGTTAGAAGAAAATATAATAAATAGGTAGTTAGTAAGGCTTATTTATCTACACAATGGCTGTTTAAAAAAATAAAGGATGCATGTGTAATTATTTATATGACTGTTAAAAAAGTTGGGCGGCATGAATTAACACAGTTTATAAGATTTAATAACATAAAATATAGGATTTCTATTAACGGATTTCTGTTAGAAATTATTATCAATTGCCTACGTTAAATTTCTTTTCAACCGTTACACATTTATATTACCTACCCTATTTTCTTCAAACAATTATTTTTTATGTACTTTTCCTCTTATTTAGGTACGCTTTATGAGCCGGCTCATACGTAAGTAATGTGAGTTAATAAAGTAAGTGACTATAGTAAAGTGCCTAAACATATATGCTTGTGAAGGAAATAAACCTACACTTTACGTTACGTTTCGCGTTTACGCAGCCGCAAATGGTTAGACCGCCTGACGCTACATTCGGGGTCTTCCGCAACGCAAACGCTGATTAGACTCGTACACAGTTCCGTATGCTTATTCAGCAAATATACTTTTTTTTAGTCAAAAAGTTAATAATAACTTTTTCTCCAAGTCGCAATTGCAAATAATGTAAGAAGTAGTATTTGAAAAATTTTACATATTAACGCATTTCATCCTTGTGGTTCATTGTACTAAACCAAATCAAAATAAATGTCCACGCACTAAACAAAATAAAACAACAACACAATTAACTAAGTAACAAGATTTATATTAAAAGTTCATTGACTTACCGAATACAACTTACGAAGTAGCGTCGCCCAAATCCAACTCCCGCCAAATTGAAACGATCACCGAGTACACAGAACGCATTTCAGGGATAACGTGGTAGTCAGCGATCGATAAACACGCTCACTGCTAAGCCGAGCGGGCGCTACGCGTGGTGCGCTGTGCATCCAACGCTTCTACCGCACATATTATTCTCAAGTTATAATTTTACACGCACGTCCACTCATGAGAAAAGCAACTTGAGACGACCGCAGCGTTCGAAACCTTAATACTTCCCTTCGCTGACGATATTAGGTGACAGAACCAACGATGGAGTCAACCGAGTACCTTCAACGGATAATTTGCACAATTTTGCAATGTATAATTTATTAAAGCCGACTTGTCGCGGCAAATAAGATACCTAACACGCGGATATCGCAGCGAGAACTTTTTAAAAGTAACCGAACCGAGGAACGAACTTCGCAACGCGTCAAGCGAATACCAAAATAATACGAACAATATGGGGACAGGAACCGGAGTCGCGTAATAATAAGAGTACACGCGTGGGGATGGTACGGAGGGTGCATTGTGCACCGCCGAATTTCGGAAGGGCCCGAACCGAAGGCCCTTGTTTGTTCCCCCTGCACTTGCGCAAGATGCGAACCAGTTTTGATTTTTGTGAATCAACCGTGGAGTTAGTCCGTTGACGAGGGGTCTTTCATCTCACCGGGCCTTTGCCCGTTAGATATACCGGGTGCCATTGTCGCCGCGCCGCTGACGTATACAAAAAATAAATAAGCCTCTAACTTGAAAATTAATTAAGATTTTACCCGCCGATACCATTCTTTAAAATTTTGCCGTTAAAAAATTTGCAATTTAACTTTCTCATCGTCCTCGGATACACAATTGTGTTCTGTTTAAGTATAATAAAACCCTTCTTTTATTCATAAATGGACTGGTATATGCCTTATTAACTTACTTTTATTAGAAAACATAATTAGGACAGACGCTTTGGATCTTATAGTCTATCTACGAGATATAAAAGTATCTACTGTCTTAGTAGACCTTTATGGAAATTAATACAGTATCGTATAATTAAAACTTTTTATTGTTCATTAATATGTAAACCGGGTTAGAACTAAAATATTGTTTAAAAGACGTTGGGTGCCAGGCTGCCAGCATTCAATTCTGAATGCGCGCTGTTCTTTATCAAGACGACACAAAGTTTTAAAGCGTCGACGCCGCGATCCGTGTTTTAGACTGACCTGTGATTTAGACAAAAGTTTAGCCTGTTGCTTATACTTATCCGGCGTCTATAATTAACGTGGAATAAAGTACTGTACTTTACTGTGGCGTAGAGTGACGAGGGCGGTGTGGCAGTCCGCCCGGGGCGGCACTCTGTAGAGAGCGGCAATGCTTTTTATTTTTTCTGCTGATAACTAACCCAAAAATAATGGTTAGAGTTATTGATGCTGAAATATAAGGAAGCACAACATATATGAGGAGTGGCTAAAGCTAGGCTACGCCACTGAATAAATGTATGCTATATATAAAAATATAACTATCTAGCGGCACGATAAGCCTACACAAATGGTTAGTGTCCGACCGAAGTTTCGGTTTCGGTTTCGGTTTCGGCCGATTTTCGGCCAAAAATCAAGTTTCGGCGAAAGTTTCGGTTTTTGCCGAAACCGAAACTGGTTTCGGAAGTTGTCGTGCACGCTCGTCTAACTTCGTTTCTCGCGGCAATGATGTTTACTGTAGTTCAGTAGTGAGTTTTTTAATCCTAAACGTGTGATTTGATTATATCTTTGTTGAGACTGGAACTAAGAGTGTAATAGTAATTTAAGTAATTTTTATTTTTATTTAAGAGGTACTTATAAGAGATTGATGATTCTACTAAGTACAAATGCAATACTTAGTATTTAATGAAACAGTAAGAATTAGTGATTTGATTATTGATTATTGATAAACATTTTGCTATGAGAACTTAATTTGAAAAAATACATACATACATAACATCACGCCCATAATCCACGAAGGGGTAGGGGAGTCAATGGGGCAGCAGGCCTTTTAACCACATTCAACCAAAAATAAAATTGGGCTGGGTTAGATGAAAAATTGTGAAAAGGTAGTGGCTAGCTCGTCGCCTACACAATCACATACCTAAAACCCCATATACCATTAATTAGTCGCCTTTTACGACGTGATGTTATGTATGTAATAATGGGTAAAATGCACAAAATTTTAGTATTTTAAGGAATTTTATACTTGACCACGTGAGTTTCGGTTTCGGCCGAAACTGAAGCCACAGCCGAAATTTCGGTTTCGGTTTCGGCCGGAAAACCAGTTTCGGTCGGACTCTACAAATGGTCCATCGCGTATATACGAATATCACAAAAACGCGTTGCGCGATATCGTTTACGCCATACATTCATTCCGTAAATTATTAAAACCATTGTAATAGCCAACATTCATAACTGACCGACTATTTTGAGGTAGGTACGTAAGTAGAGATACAAAATTTCACCAAAAAGTTATTGTACATTTATCAGACATTAACTTTGCGCCACGGACCACTTGCTTTAGTTGAACTGCGTATGCGCAACGGCGTTAACAAATGATATAAACAAAAAAAAAAATATAAATCAAGTCAAGTAGAAGTTAAGACGTTAACCCTTGCGGTAGAAAGGCTGTTTGCATACCTCTTTAAGAGAAAGAAAAAATACATATAGGTACCTATGTGTGGCTCTCGACAGCAGAGGCCCCTATATTGCAGATTTAAACAATTAATTAGGTACTTTGTGAATAAATGTGGCACTACTCATACTTTGTGGTTGATATTGTTATAATGACTAAAACAAATAATTATCAAGGACTAGCGGCCTGCCCCGACTTCGCACGAGTGGACATTAATTTCTAACCTAACCTAACTATTTTCAAAATATTCTATAGCCTATGTTAATCATGGTTATTGGGGCATTATAATGGTGAAATAATTTGTATAATCTGTCAAGTCGTTTTTAAGTTTATTCGTTACATACATAGGTACATACATAAAAAAAATCTCTTTATAATAGTGTAGATAGTATATATATAGGTATGTGGTAATAACACATTCCATCCAGTCTTAATTTTTTATATGCTTATTTTTTAAGTATTCGAAGGGGTATCCCAAATTATTATGTAACATGGTTAATTGATTGTGCAACTTATGGAATCTAAATAAAGATAAGTAATATTGCAATGTTTGATTGTAATGTCAAAATAACGGATAGGTATACCGAACTTTCTTTTTCGAATTTTGGAATTTCAAAAAAAAAATAGCTGCAATGTTGTACTTTGATCCAAAATTTACTAATCCGCATTTAGAGGATAGATAGCCGTTGGGTTGTCTAATGATATTTGTGTGAGATTAGACATCGCGACGAGTAGGCAATAAAACATATTTAGAAAACATAATATGTATTGTATTTATCTGTATCCTTATTTTTGTATCTGTTTTTCGTGCAATAAAAAATATGTATTTATCTATCTATATATGTAAAAGTCCCACAGTAAAACTGTTTCGGTGTATAACCACAGGCCAGACAAGCATTTACCAACCATTCATACATTATGTATTCTGTTCAGTGTAGGTACATACCTTTTTCGTAGGAACGCCATTTACATTCATTTCGGAGGCAAAATTAATTTACGCCATAATTACAACTTCATAGTACCTATGTGCGGTTCGACTATCGTGTAACTCTTCCACGGTATACCTGGATTATAAAAAAGTTTTATAAATAACACATAACTTTCAAATAAATCATACAAGTATTAATATATATGTACGTACGTTCAATTTAAAAAACATCCAAAACTTCAAAACGTCTTGGCTTTACTTCTTAAAAAAAAATATAAAAACATTTACAACCATTGGAAAACAGTATTATGAGAAAATGTCATGAACATTCTATGGAATATACCTATAACTATAAATGATATACAAATAAATAGCTAGATTAATAAATTTCAACTAATCCTATTAACTACATAAATAAAATCAATGAAAAATATTTTGATCATGGAAATAGGAACATTAATCAGGTATCATGTCCAAAAAATGAAGAGTATTAAATATATATCTGTGTAAATGAAAACTAAGGATGTGTAATGAATAATAATGAGTGAAGAGTATTAAATGTGTTTAAGAAAACACGATTCCGATTAGATACTTTATTTGAGTCGACTATATTTTCCCTTATACCTACCTGTTACCAAATAAACAACAAATATAACTAACTCAATTAGAGATTTTCATTTTTCCAGTCTACAAGATTAATCAACCGTAATATGTTACGTTTAACATCGATAAACCCATCAGTGAAAATAAAACAAATGTAAAAATATAAAATTACATTTAATTAAAATATTGTTTGGCTAACATTATGATATGTAGAAGCAACGATGTGTTTGACACGAACGGATAGATGGCGCTGTCGCTGATTTAGCACATACATTCTCTTTGGTTTAGCGCTGCGCTAGGGTATCGATTTTACGCAGACCGTTCGGTATTGACAGCAGAAAAAAATGTGTTTGAAGAATCTAGCTTAAATCTTTAGAAATAAAGCGTTAAGGGTCATAACAAAACATTTTATAACCATTTATGTGGATTATGTGTCAGAATATTGTACGAGAACAAAGATAAAGTTGTTTTTCCTCGAACCAAAATAAAGTACGAAGTCCGCGCGGTCATGGCAACACACAGATGTCTATGAATTTGACCCCGAAGCTCGTGTCCCGAGCAGAAGGAGAGTGTGGTGTAGGGCCAGGCCCTTCGTTTTTAATTTTCATCTCGTTGAATATTGTGTAAAATGGGCACCTAATAGGTAAATAAGTATTTTTAACAAACTCTGTAATGGTTTACTGTTCGTAATCGATAGAACGGAGTTATTCGCATCCTATATAAATACATCGCTAGCAGTTCGTACGAGTTACTACAGCTAAGAATATCGTCAAATGTCGCGCACTGTTCATTTCGAATCTATTAAATTTAATAGGAGTGATATTTTTGAACATCTGTATGTGATTATTTTTTTCAAGACAAAATGAAGCGTGCCGTTTTTATAAAGACGTCATTGTATTAAGTGAATTACAACGTCCTCGAGATTTTGGTGAATGTGTTGAGACAATGGTGTATCGATTATTTTGCGCTAACGAAATGTCATCCCGGTACCGTAGTGTTAATATTAGAAGTCTATGTTTGTGACCACGGTTACTATTGTCTAGGCATCTACGCGTTTTATATTGAGCATGCAGAACTTGAATTTAGAGTGAGTGACCAAAATAGTGCAGACGATTCCCATTCGGATAAATTTCGTCCGCTCCTTGACAATATCTATTTTCTGTGCATATCGTAGGGAAATAGAAGATTGCTTTGATGAAAAAGCATGACCCATTTAACTCCCAACCAGTTATTTAACGAAGATATATTTAACTTCCTATCACAACAATTTTATATCACTTTCTTAAAACACAATATGACAAATTCTGATTTTGATTCAGATTACAAAATGCAAATAAATTTAGTTTTCAATCACTTAATCAATCTAAATAACATTCATGTATTTGGATCTATCCTAATTAATACGGCGACATCTTGAAACATACATTACGTGTACAGAAATAAATTTAATAATTCATCGATAAAAATGTTTACATCTAGGTAAATACTTACAAGTAGGTAATGTTGCCATTACTCACTTACAAGCATTTAAAGCACTCGAGCCGTTTTAATCGATTAGTTTCGAGTTCCGTTCATGTTAGGACATTTTATTATAAATATTATAATTAAAATTACATGAATACTGAGAACCATGAAATTTTAATTACTTATGAATCGCGTACTTTGGGATAAAAAAAACTCAGTTTATTGGTCAGCATTTTACTACTTAATTACTGTAGGGTTCAATATTTGATAAATGTGCGTTTACTTAATCGATGATCCCATTTTCAATAATTGAACAGTAAAATTTACGTAGGAAACATTTATAAAACTAGATGTGGTTATTTCATACGTTTTTTTTAATTGTTTCAGTTACCTGCAGAAAGAGAAAATTGTGCTCAAATTTACACACAGTAAGTTTTTTTAACTTTGAACTGATAAAATAAGTATTGGTGAAAATGGCGAACCCAAACCGTGAAAGTGTTAGCACTCGTTTTTCCGATAACTACGATTTGAAAGAAGAATTAGGGAAAGGAGCCTTTTCAATTGTAAGGCGCGCCGTACAAAAATCGACTGGATATGAATTTGCTGCCAAAATAATCAATACCAAAAAACTCTCCGCTAGAGACTTTCAAAAATTGGAAAGAGAAGCAAGGATTTGTCGGAAATTGCAGCACCCCAATATCGTAAGATTACATGACTCGATTCAGGAAGAACATTTCCACTACCTCGTGTTCGATTTGGTCACCGGCGGTGAACTTTTTGAAGATATTGTAGCAAGAGAATTTTACTCTGAAGCGGATGCATCGCATTGTATACAACAAATTCTGGAATCTGTTCATCACTGCCACCACAATGGGGTTGTGCACAGAGACTTAAAGCCTGAAAATCTTTTACTGGCAAGCAAAGCTAAAGGGGCTGCTGTGAAATTGGCCGACTTCGGGTTAGCCATTGAAGTACAAGGAGATCAACAGGCATGGTTTGGTTTTGCCGGCACACCTGGTTACCTATCACCCGAGGTTCTGAAGAAGGAACCTTATGGTAAACCAGTAGACATTTGGGCGTGCGGCGTGATCTTATATATTTTGTTGGTTGGTTACCCGCCATTTTGGGATGAAGATCAGCACCGACTGTACGGGCAGATTAAGGCTGGTGCCTATGACTACCCATCGCCCGAATGGGACACGGTTACGCCTGAAGCAAAAAGCCTCATCAACCAGATGCTGACGGTCAATCCCAGCAAGAGAATCACAGCTTCTGAAGCGTTGAAACACCCATGGATTTGCCACCGGGAGCGTGTTGCTTCTGTTATGCACAGGCAAGAGACTGTGGATTGCTTGAAGAAATTCAATGCGCGTCGCAAACTGAAAGGTGCGATTTTAACCACTATGCTCGCCACCCGAAACTTTTCGGGAAAATCAATGGTCAACAAAAAGGGCGATGGATCGCAAGTTAAAGAATCAACTGATAGCAGTACCACTTTGGAAGATGACGATTTGGATAAAGATAAGAAGGGCGTAGACAGAGCATGCACTGTCATTTCAAAAGAACACGACGAAGAAGCATTAACAAAGGCGGATTCCTTTGGAAAAGCTCGCGGCGATAGCAATGCTTCACTGCGCCGAGCAGAAGTTATCAAGTTCACAGAATTGCTCATAGATTCCATCAATAATGGTGACTATGAAACGTATTCCAAGCTATGCGATCCCAATGTGACTGCGTTTGACCCTGATGCACTAGGGAATCTTGTGGAGGGTGTAGAATTCCACAAATTCTTTATCGACAACACCCCGACACACGTTAAAACAAATACAACCATTTTAAATCCTAGAGTGCATCTTCTAGGCGAAGATGTAGCAGTAATAGCATATGTCTGCGTGACACAAAGTGTGGATGCAGAGGGTCGACGAGCTACACATCAGTCGCAAGAAACGCGTATTTGGCACAAACGCCACAACAAGTGGACGGCGATACATTTCCATCGCTCCTAACTAGCCCCTTTCTCAAACCAGTCCCTAACGCCAAAGGATAATGGTCTCCCAAAGCAAATTTTATGTAATGGTGATGTTAACGCAACAAATGTAACAATTCAAAGCATTGAATAAATTGGAGATCCCTTAAAATGTATCCTACGGCAATGGCATAAGAAAACTTAATATCCAATTCTGCTATGAAAAATCTCACGAATTTTACTAGAAAATCTTTATAATCCCAGGAAATTGAGTAAACTAAAACTATTAAATCAAATATTATCTACATTAAACTGAAAAACCTCAAATTCAATTCCTAATCACAGGTCGTCGTAGTCTTGATTGAATATAATAAAAAATAATAAAATATTACAATGTGGCTAAATGTGATACAATTAAAATATCCAATGCTTTGTGCTAGTTATTGTAGTGTACAAATCCTGATCTCGGCCACGATCGAAGATGTCAACGAATAACGAGACAAGTTGTTGCTGATCAACAAAAAGAAATCTCAAACAATATCAGATCTGATACTAAGGAATCTACTTTATAAGTAAAAAAATCAGCAAACATTTTCAAGGTTTAGAATTATTAGCACATTTCTCAGTAAGTCTCTCTACATTTTTAACTATGAATGTTTTGTCGTGCTTAAAAATGGTGTTCTATTTGTTATCAAATACCTAGTTAGTAAGGTTTAAGTAACTAATGAAATATGCAGTTATTGGCACTATGAATCCAAAGGTGAGTTAAATTTCTAGTAGTTTAAATTTAAACATTTTATCTACTTTTAGACTATCTTATTGATTTGTTTTCAACTAGAATCTATGATATCTAGCTAGAGCTGAATTTAACTTTATCTTTTAAGTGGATTATATCAATTTTGTCAATTTTAGATTTTAATGTTGTTACTGTTATTCTGCTTTTCGCTTTCACAAGGGAGACACTAAGGGTATCTTTCAGTCATAACTGATTTTGCATGAAATAAATGAATTTAAAATAGGTAATCTAAAATACGTGTAATCCTAATAAAACACTGAAAGAAGCTCTTAGGTTTGGCTGCACCCTTTTGATTATTACTGTTTTATTCAAAATGATTTATGTTGCAACATTGATTTTGTACCTGATTTACATGATCAATAAAAAATTGAGATAGCTAATAAACTTTAAGTGATAACTGTGCAAGAGAATGGTCTGCTTGATGGTACTGATACATAATATAATGTATTCATTAAGAGGAGCTTTGTCAACCGTGATATTAATGTGTAATGTGGTGTTTTTTGCACAGTTTCACTTATGAAATGTGCTCTATGAAACTATTGGATTTATAACTGTAAGTCTGCAGTAATTTCAGTATTTCCTAGAAATATAATTAGATATAATGACATTTATCCATGTTTTTTACAATTTTGTAACATATTTTAGTATAGTTAGCAAAACTTACGTTATATCCAGAGAGTTGAGATTGTAATTAATAAAATGCATTGCATAATTAGTAAAATATTAAAGTGATAGTTTCACTGTATTCAGAGTACATAGTTGTGCCATTATCAATGAATTTAGTGCCAATAACTGTAAAATTAAAAATGTATTCTAGTCTTTATTGTTACGCATATTTAGTATTTAATCAACGTTTTCAAATTAATTTTGAACATATACATGAATTAAATAGTAACTTTGTGTACATAGATATTGATTTGCACATTTCATGTTTAAAAGTGTCGTTTTCAACTATACTCTAGCTATCACGACATTATTATTATTTTTCTTAAAATATCTTCTATTAACGTGTGTTATCTATTTGTCCTAAATTATTTTAATGTTTTGTTACGGGATTTAGATTGATGTTAAATTTTAATACATAATATATAAAACACATGTATAATAATAAGTTGTTTGCTACACTTTGATGATACGCGAAAGTGCTGTTAAATAAGTGACCTACCACTTGCCAATAAGATTTACCTAAGAAAATAGATAACTAAGTTCATTTCTGTAACGGAAATTATTACAATCAATATTATGACTAGTCTAGAAACGTAGGTACATAGGTGAAACATCAAATCTTAACATCCTTCTTTCCCATCTGTAAAGGTAGAATGTTTGAAAGAATAATATATAGATAAGCTTTAAGTATGAAAATACGCAAAATTATTTCCAAACATGGCCATATTTAGTAATTAATTTTAGGCATTAACTTTTATTTATTTTGATATATTCAATTTACCTCCTTATTTATAGATATATTTGTATGTACCTATGAGTTTCTAGATTGGCAATACCTATAAAGCACTTGCATAATACCTGCAGCTTTGTATGAATAAACAAGATATAGTAAGCTCATTAGTTCCTAGATTTCAATCTGTTGCCATGACAAATGAATGAGTACCTATGGATAGGGTATTCCTGAATGAACTGAATCTCAGTATTATACCATGAACCATGATTTCATTAGTCTCAAATTATATCTGAGCCTAACTGAATGGCGAAATAATTAATAGTTGATTTATATTATGAAAGCCCAAATGCTGATCAACAGTAATTTGACATAACACTGCAAACCCTCTGTTCCCAGTTTCCTCCCGAATGCTTTCCCCCGCAAGGGGGAAACTGCGACCATTTTGTTCCCAGATTCCCCCGATTATGAATTCGGGGGAAGATGCGCAAAATTCCCAGTTTCCCCCATTCGAGGGAAAGCATTCGGGGAAACTGGGAATAGAGGCTGCAAACAGTATTTGAAAGATATTTCAAATTCTATGAACAGTATTTAATACCTATTTACTAGATAATGTAAAATTTTATCCCTAGTAAATAAATCTTGTTGAAAATACATAAATACTAATTTATTGATAACACCTATTTCTACTGGTACACAAATATAACAATGTCAGATATCATGGATAGATAAAGAGTACTCCTGAGATGCACAAAAATATCATGTAACTTCCAGAACTCAAAAAGTTCTTTAAAACAGTGTTTTAGTAAATTGTGTATTGTCTTCCCTCTACAGTGTTCCAAAAACCATCCATTTGTGAGAAAGGAATACTGACCAGCTTCAATATTACCTAACTACTTTGAAAATTCTAATAGCTCTCCGCAAATTGTTAATAGTGCACTTTACCTGTTTGCATGCATTTATCTCACTGGCTTTTACATATAGGGGAGCTTTTTAATAATATTCCAACTTTTTCTATTGGCCGCTTTTTTATTATACTAACTTAACAAGTATTATACTATGCTATAAAATTTAACTATTTTATTTTAAAATTAAAAGTTATTGTACTTACAATTATAGACCAGGTTACCATTTGAATGCACATGGGTATGTACTTAGATATTTACCTATAACTGCATTGTATGCTCAAGACAAAACCCTCGTGTAAGACAAATGGTTTCAAGGTGTTTAGATAAAGTTATAATGTGGGTGCAGTGCAATATAGCAACAAATAATTCAAAAAATATTTAAAAATATAAATTACCTTTTATCAGTAATATATATAATTTTTTGTTATACATATATTTTTAAATATTTCTCATGTAGTATTTTGCTGGTAAATTCTTCATAGTGTAAAATTTTGACCATTCAGCTAGACATGTTTTATTGTGTTGTTTAAATATTTTACATAATAAAAATAATAATTGTAATGTATTGCAAGGGTATTGTTTATAAGTCTATTAACAGCATTATATTGAAGTCATTATTAGGCTACATATATGAGAGAATGCAATGTCTTTAGTCAAAAATGTAATTAATATTGCACCCTTGCTTGAATATGTGGTTGAGATTATTTTGTATGTTTTATATAGATTCAAAAGTATTTCATACTTTGATGCACCACAATTTTTGTTTAGTATTTGCTCTTTATTACAATAAAGGCTAAGTTTGTTGTAGAATTATTTCCAAATGTGAAAGTGTAGGTGTATTAAAGAATTGTCGGTAAATATATTTGTATTATACATTGTTTCTCGAACCTCTGCATTGCCGATTATCATGTAACATTCTCTAAAATAAAGTTCTTTTGATCTGTAAATACATTTTATTAAATTACCAAATAAATTAACAATAGAATTACCTACTAACAATACACAAATTACAATTATGCTATCTACAACAATATCTACATAGTACACTACATGCTAATGTATCACAACAATATTTACTATCATACCTCATAATAAGTTCAAAAATTTAATTTTCTTATAAACTCCTTTACAGCCATCAAGTGTAACATTGAAGTTATTCAAAATATTGTAGAAATCAATGTCCTTAACACTTTTTCCATTTAGCTCATCTTCAATGCACATCTTCAAAATGTCTTGAGTTAACAGTCTAAACTTAATATATGATTTATCTGCCTCAATATCATTAAATTCATGACTTAATTCCAAATGAAATGTGTCATCACAACTTTTAACTAGATCTCTTGTAATAATATCACAGTTGTATATCAATATTACTGTGATTTTTTTATTCAAATTGCTACTTTTCCTAATAACTTCAGCAACTTGTTTCTTTATATCAAAGTTGTCCTGTTTCAAGTCATCTACAACCATTATTGAGCTGTCACATATATTTAGTCCAAGCATTGTGTCAGTTGAAAAAGTATTTACAAAACTAGGCATAGTATAGTGGTAAACATTGGAACTATTCCAAAAGTTTGCTAGAGCTAAAGAAATTGTAAATGTTTTTCCCACACCTGTTCCACCATATAAAAACAAGATCTTGCTGTTTTCATCATTTCCCAAACTTTTCACCAAATTATCTATTACTTCTGGCTGCCCGTACAATCGGTTCTGAAGTTTAATTTTCAGTTCTTTCAAGTCTAGCTCATTAGTGCATCTTATGCCTAATAAACAGTATATAATTGAAGATAACAATAGTACTATAAAGGCCACTACAAGCAATATAGTATTGTTACATTGTTTACTACTAGTTTTATCCCGTATAATGTGAAACTTTTTAACATTCCATACTTCTGGTTCGCTTTTACTCTTCGACTCCTCCAAAGGGGGTTTGGACAGAGGTTCAGTATAATTAACTTCATGATCATTGAAGGAAATATTAGCGGAATTTGTGCTTAGGTCAACATCCATTGGTTCACAGCTGGTATCCATGAGATTTTTTTTCACACTATTTGATGCAAGAATAGTAGTTGGGACAGTTTTTCTTAGTCTGTTTAAAGGACTTCAAATATTTAACTTCCAGTTAATATTCATTAATACTTTAACGGTGCTTAATTGAGTCGGAATTTATAAAAAAAAAAAACATCCAAAAGTATCGAAAGGCAACGTTCAAATTCGAATCATCTCGCTCGCCGTGCTCGTCTTTTTGTCATTCTTAAGTCAAAATGACAGTTTACTTTTTCTATTTTACAGCCTTGCTCAGCTGGTCTTAATTATGTAAATGCATTATTTAGGCCCTGTGTGATAGGCTCGTCGGATTTGTATTTCAAAATTATTGTATGTACCCTCTTCTTTTCTTTTAAGTTTTGCAGTGCCCGACTGGGTCCATGATTTAAAGTAATTACTGTACAGTGTAGTGTGTAGTGTATGTATGTATGCAGTTGTTGATTATAATGTAAAGTATCAGACAAATCACCATACCATTGTGTCTCATTATTGTCTTAAATAAATAATTTTTATAAGTACCAAAATATTTTGTTTCATGTTGGTCGGGAACTTAAAAAAAATGTGCCAACTGTGTTTCTTGCCTAGCATGTCGTAAAAGGCGACGAATGTTATATGGGGTTATGAGTAAGTATGTGATTGTGTAGGCGACGAGCTAGCCACTTGTCACTACTTTTTCATAATTTTCCATCTAACCCAGCCCAGTTTTGTTGTTGGCTGAATGTGGTTAAAAGGGCCTGCTGCTAGGGTTGCCAACTTTTTTTACAAGAAATAAAGTATATTCAGGTCTATGAAAAATATTAAACAGTATTTTATAAAAATGAACAGTATTTCATCTATTTATTGTTTTAAATACATATTTTTTAGAGCTTCTCGCACAACTTACTAATTTACAATCTTTTTTAAAAACTTCATACGTCTCATCACAATTATAACTGAAAAATAATGTGATGCTGAAAACAGTATTTTGTATACTTTATTTTTGTTCAACAGTAAAAAGTATAATTTAGTGAAACAGTATAAAAGTAGGTTAGGGTAGGTAGGTAGTAGTAAGGTTAGGGTTGCCAACTATACTGTTTAAAACAGTATAGTTGGCAACCCTACCCCTTCGGAGTTTATGGGCGTGGTGTTATGTATGTATGTACCATTATATTTTTTCTTTTCTGTTCACACCATATAATAATTAAGCACTTGGCCGTGTATTAGATAAGTTTGTTTTATATTTCTTTTCATGAGACAAATTGTTTTTTTCTCAGATATATTAATTGGGCACATTTTTTGATGCGGTGCACTTTAAAAAAATGAATAAATTAAAATTAGAACCTGGAATATATTATATTTGTGATTCAGACACCTGTTTGTTTCCTCAAGTTATTTTCTGGGAATAATAGAGCTGACTTTCGAAATTCAATGCATAGAGAGACCCTGAATATAGGAACTCAAATCGTGGGAATTTACCTTTAAGTTGGCCAATATGTAAAGGTGTAAAGCGATCGAGCAAAAAAAATCCTCTATGGTAAACTTGACTGACTTGACAGGTCATTCATGAAGGACGTTAGAAAAATAATGTTGATTGGTCACTACAATTTTAAACATCAACCAACGTTATTTTCGAAATGAGTGATAAAAATGATAGCCCAATCAAAAATTATAAATCTACTCCAACAAACAAAAAAGTTCGCAACCCTTTCGATAAAGCGTTGATAGATAGACTGCACAAGCCAATATGCAGGTGAGTACTAAAATCCTACGCGTTATTTTAAAACTTCAATAGCTTATCAAAAAACATTTATATGATTTGTTTTGTAGTCCGGGCATGTGCAAAATATACAAAAGGAAGAACAATGCGTTCCGTTGGGACATCGATCAAGCGTGTGCGTTGGTCCCAGCTGAAATCGTAGCTTGCAACAGCCAGTTCGAGCCATCGCCGGATCCTGCCTTAGAAAGGATTGCCGAAGAGGCTACTGAGAAGTTTGTATTCATTTTGGTTTTATTAAAAATCTTGAGTTTGTATATGTATGACCAAAAGTAAATATAAATAAAATTCAAAGATTCACAAAATCAATTATTGGTCAGAGGGTAATTTACTGCTATTTATCATTCCTATCAATATACTTTGACATTAATGTAGGTATACAATTAAGTAATAGGTGCAAATCCAAAAAATAATAATTTCAAAGTAAAGTGGCTCCTCTTTCTTGACCATATTTCTTCAAAGGAATTTAAGTTTTTTTTAATTGTTTTTACATAATATGATATATCTGGGTCTCCTGTGAAGAATATTAGTTATCTATTTGTAATTTACTTTGTGACAAATTTTGTTAAATTTGTGACAAATATGTTTCGACATTACAGATTCTTTTCTCAAGAAATGGTGATGCCAAGCCCACTTGAGTCTTCCAAGAAAGTTAAGCCTTTGCTTTACACTTCTAGTGATACTAGCATTAAGTTGACCAGTTTTGCAGAGGAAAAGACTGTTATCATGAGAGAGGGTAAGTCAATGACCTCCACCATTATGTGTTACATAGAATATATTGAAGTAACTATACCCTTAACAACAAATAATCGCAATATATTTTTATTTAATACATTTTTCTTTACTGACCATATTCTTAGTAATTGGCTTGTTGGCCACATAAAATGATTATTATAATGGGCAGTCTCCCAAACTAATGTACAGATGGCAGCACATCAGGCTATACATTTTTGTTACGAAACAGCCCTTATCACAACGGAATAAGACTTTGCAGTGTTTAGCCTGAAGTGCTATTGTGTGTACAATAACAATGTCTATGCAGACAAAGTCAGGAGTTGTTATTAATAGTGTATTTTTCAAATTATTAAATCCATAAAATGATCAGTTTCAGCTCAAACAGTACTAACATTGCCCCCAGAGCTGCCACCAGAAATAGAAAAATTACTGGAGCCATTCTGCACCTTTACGCAGGTAAACTATGAAAATGTAGATATATTTCATATATTATAGTAATATTGTAAAAAAATAAATTGTGTAGAGTGTCTACTAGCTGTTATAAATTTACATCTTCAGTCATATAGTCAAAGGGGCTTTTTCTTGAGAAGTCTGTAAAATGTATCAGTCTATTAAAGTCTGAAAAATTTTATAGACTCCTAAGCCCATGCTTAGTTGGGGACCCATGATCCGTCACTCTCTGCTCGGGAAACAGAAGGCGGTGTATCGGACTCAAACCGATTTAAAACCCCAACTAGGCCTACTTCTGAGCAGTATTAAAGGAGCCAGTATCTCCACTAATGAATAGCAGCAGCTCTACCGGCTGCACCCCACAGACGTTAGGCTTCGGATGTACAACACCGAGCACGCAAGCAACGTCGAGACGTGCTAGGCCACTCAGCACGTCCCAACTCTCTCCGTCCAGGAATTAGACGCCGTCGACCCGCAACCGGCGTCGTGGGCCAACTCTTGCGCTGTACCCTCTGCTATACCAGAGGGACACGCGGAGAATGTCTCATCAGCTTTCCACCCGGCGACCGGCGAATTAGAGGGAGAAGCATGGTACGCGCGCGAATGACTCTTGCGCCTACCGCAACACATCTGCGGTGCGACTGCCAGGTTGCCGAGGATAAGGAGGCGGGCAATGACAACACCCAGCTCCTCATCTTTCTCGGCAATCCAAGCCGGCCGGCTGGCCGGCAGGCAAAGCCAGTCACGGCCCACCTCGGGATCCCTCTTAGCTTTTTCTCTTAAGAAACTTTTTTCTTTCTTTCTCTCTTTGTTTTTATAAGAAGGTGAAAAAACTACACTGATAGTTTTATAAACACTTTTTATACAGTTATTGAATCTACTAAAATTGTATTGCTAACATGTATGGTATTTTTGTGTATCTGTGCATTGAAGATATTTTACAAAAATCGGTGAATAGTTATAATGTTTTAGTTGTTTTGACTGAAACTTATTATACTATACTTATTTAGGCATTATGGCATATTACTATACTTATTTAGGCATTATGGCATATTAAAAAGTAGGGAAGGTTTGAAAAGCACTAGCCTTATTAATAGCAATTAGACAGGTAACATATTGAATGTAGACATTAATGAATTATAAAATTAATACAGAGCTTTAACTTTGATATTCAGTTCTCACACCATATACATAATGTAAATGCGGTTATGACATCTAATCTTGTAGTGATACTGTAAAGAATGGAGATTATTTACATAAAGGAAAAGGCCTTCATGTTTTGTACAATATTATTTTATTTATACAATATTTTTATTATTTCTTTGATGTTGAACAGCTCTATGGAACTATTACAAAACATTGTTAGAATGATAATTCATAATTAATATAACAAATTTCAGGACCAGGACATATCAGGTGATTACGAAATTACAGCCAATGGATCTCTTCGACGGAAACTTTTCTTTGAGGAGCACAGTGATATGGAACATTATGACTCCGAACAAACTGATGATGAGATTCATGAACAGGAGCCTCGGCCTCCATCAAGTTATGAGGCACATATACCTGTTGTGTTCAGCCCTGACTTGGTAAGGTCTTATTATAATTAAATAATAATAGCTAATTTGCAGAAGTAGTAGTAGCAGAGAAGAGATGTTTGAATAATGAGGGTTTTTTGAATTAAAACATCCAAAAGATGGTGTTACTTTGATTTGCGGTCTTGTCACCCTCCACATTGGTTAGTTGTCAGACCAAACTGACATGCTCTCAACAAGGAGCCAATAGTGACAGTGATAATACCACGAGACTGCCTCGTGCCATCTGGCGGTTTTTGTATTTTTGAAAACCCTCATTATTTTGTTTTTACGCACATATTTAACATATACAATATTTAAAAATATTAGCATTTGAGGTATATTTATTTTAAATAAAAGTAAAAAAACACTTTTATGTTGTTAGTTTACCCTAAAAATATATGACATGTAAAAGTCATGTATTTGTAATATTTTAATACTCAATACAAATAACAAATATTTCTTCTGGGGAAGTATATGAGGAAATCTGTATGTTAAGAGTCTAGTGAACAACAACTGTGATAATTGGATGATTGTAAAATATTGGTGCTTGGATAAAATATTTAACAGTTATATAGATCAGTTGCTTATGCATAATATTTATGCTCTTTAAATCTAAGATAATAATCATTAATTAATCATTTAACTGTTTATTTTTAGAGCCGAGATTTGGTCGCTAAAGGAATGAAGCGTACATTTGGCACCCCACTCAAACGAGATCCAGCAGGCAATGGAAAGTCCTGCTATCGCAATAAGATATTGGATGCGGTCGAGTTTGGCGAGCCGTGCTTCAGTCCGATTCAGTTTCAGACGCCTAAACGTTTGGACCAGGAATCCGGTGCCTCATCTTCATTAGCATCTGCCTCCATTTCACCAGTCACTAAAGCTACCTCAAGCGACGAAGAGGTAAATGTGTAATTCAAATTTTTAGTCTAACTACTCATTACTATTGGTCAGTGATGGAAATTTAGCCATGAGTCGTTTAATTATTCATTTAATAATTGAATGTATTTCTCATGCATTATTTATTAACGTATTAACTTTCTGCAATCGTTATTCTCATTGGCGTAGGCGAAATGGGCCCGCGCCTACAGGCTCTTTGCAAGTATGTTTGGTAAGATGGATTTATTGGGCGGATCTTGGGAACGAAAGAAAAGGGGCCTCGCTGATATGACTCCGTCCTTGTCTATATTAGTCCCCGCTACGCCACTGCTTCTCCATAACTATAAGTGTGCCAAATCGAGTGCTCCTCCGTCCGCGTAATTTTCGTAAAAACGGGTTCTAGGTTTTTACTTCATATATTAATGTATAGATACAGTAGTTATAGAATAACACAAGGCTGTTCAACGATTCTAACACCTCTAATAAATAAAAAATCTGGTAGATTCCTGAATTTATGAATTCTCGAAGTTGTCGGAACTAGAATACAATCGAGATCTCGGGATCGTATCCTGCAATTATATTACATTACAAGGAAATGCAAGCGTGAATATTTTTGTCTATGCGTATCTCAAGTGCATTATGCGAGCGATATCACAACATTAAACATTGATTGATGTGATTTCAGAAAAACAACTTCACCTCTCCCGAATCTGAAGCGATGGCCACTTGTCTTGATTGCATTGTGTCCGATCCTGAGAGTGATAAAAAGGGACCATGTTTTTGCAAGACACCAAACAAGTCTATATTGAAAAGAAGCGCATCGTTAAAAGAATCTTCACCGCAGCGTTATAGGAAAGAATCATTTAGTTTTGCTGAAAAGCGGAGTCTGAGTTTATCGAGTTTGCATAGAAGCCGGTCGGTTCAAAAACTTGATTTCAGTATGGATATGAGCATTGATGGATCTTTCCATGAACATTGTCAAGGTAAGTTTTATTTTATTATTTATATTTGATAGACGTATCTTGCTAACGACAGCAAGATACGTCTATAAGCATATTAGGCGGCAGAGCGCCTCTGGAAACAGTCTTTAGTTTAATTTTGGAATTATAATATTTAACGCTAAATGAGTTAAAAAAGCATTTATGGTTTCCCAAGAAGTGCAATTACCTTTTGCTGTTAAACATCATAAAAGTTTATATGTGTTTTGCCGCATCATCACTGTGAGTCAGAATGTCGGACCACGACTTTCGCAATAATTTTTATAATTTTCGCAATCTAATAAATTGTGTGAATTGTGTTATTTGTCTTACAAGTAAGGCATAATGATGAGTTTTGCACTTTTGCTAACAAAGCAGTTTATTCTTCATGAACACACTTGCACTTCATGAACATGCTTGTTCTTTGTCTAGAAATTTTTGTCTAACCCTACACAAGTGTGGTTTAAGCAGCTTAATACCCCGTAATCGCCTACCCTGTAGGAAATTACAGGCGTGATAATATGTACACTATTTTTATTTATGTATAGGAATCGTATTGTATAGGAATTAATATTTTTATTTGTTTGACCTAAGTTTTTATCTTTGTTTTAGCGGATTCGGAGTCGAGTTCGCCGCAAGGTAAACAAGTATCATGGTCAATAGTGGAAGAAACAAGTATACATCACAAGCCGGTATCTGCCAAGGATCGGATAGAAATACAATCGTCTACGAAAATACATAGCTTGAATTTATTAGATGACACACCCATCAAGGGAAAATCGAATAGCAACGTGCTCTCCCACGAAATAAGTAAAATACGCGCACCAACAATCTTGACACCAGTACACATGGCCCTAGATGACAGTATAGAAAACTTCGAGAACCCACTTAGTATGGAAGATAAGAGAATAGACTTTAACAATGTTGATCTCAAATTTTTGACTGATAATATGTGTCAATTTAATTACACTAGTAATAATGCCACGAAAGTCGGCGATAGCTCCGTTAGTTTTAAGAGAGTTGATAGCGGGTTTAATGAGAATACCTTTTATGCGAACGCTTCTAGTTATTACGAGAGTGCCATAAAGCCTTCTGAATTGACTGTGACTGATATTTCGAAGGCTAACAACAGTAAGACTGCGTTGAAAGAGATATCCAATGTACATTGGATGAGAGTGGACAGTGGGTTCAAAGATGAGAATTCTGCTGACGGGACACAGTTCTATCCTGGAAATGATAGTTCCTTAAAGAAGGTGTCGAGTTTTCGCTTTTCAGAGGCTAAATTAGATGATAAAGAGAACATAGCTTCGGAAGATTTCGACCGATTTCTTGTGCAGGCTTCGAATAAAAATGAAGCCATGTCTATGTCGGACATTTTCACAGACGATATGACATTTAATTGCAACTTCTCCTCCACGCCGTCGAAAAATAAATCCCGAAAACTTCTCTCTTAATTAGCACAATATTAATTTTAAGTGATTATTATGAATTTTATAAGCATTTATTAGACAAGTTTTGACATAATTCCATTATTGTGGATGATTTTATATGATTATGCTAGTAATGATTTTGTTGATTGAGCTATGACTTAGTGATAAGTATTTTTGCATGAAATAATTATTTTTGTGATTTTTGAGAAATGTGTGTTTACTTGAGTCAAGTAAAATTTAATAAAATTTCAAGACTGAAATGAAACAATCCCTGTTTGTATTACCACATTATTATTACCAATGTGGTTTTTTTAAAAACTATTTAAGTATTGGTTTCCATGCACACTCATTTAAATATTACTTCATATACGATTTATAACATTGCTTATTCATATTTATTTCAATGAAATATTGTTTTAAATCCGTTTACGATTATTCAAAGCAGTGCACAGATGAAATTCCTATTAATGTAATAAATCCAATTTTGATAAGCAATCTATAATATTTCTGTGTTTAGTCGTAAAACTCATCTGTGTTTGCCTTATTTTGTTAATTGGAGGACATTATCAAGAACAAAGTCCATTGGTTGTTTACTTCAATTTAAGATTTACTTGTTGCTATTCTAATTTTAGAGATCAGTTAACGTTTGAGGGTACTCGTGCCGTTGTATGTTAAAGATAGAATTGTATTAGATGCACTTTATTGCACAAGTCATTTAATAATGTGAGTGAGTAAAAACAGATAGTCAAATGCATACTATTACTGTTGATTTATGAATCATAATCATAGTATTTTAAATTTGTGAATTCTTTCCAAAGCTCTCACTTATTTATCATAGAATATCTACGGAATTATCTTCTTAGCCGGTGTCGTGTATTTTCGTATTGTGATTTGTTATATTACAATTCTATAATTTAAAGAAAAAAAGCTGTTTGTCTTTGGGAATAATTATTTGCTGATTTTTCACACATAACTTTTTCATGATAACCGGAACTAAAAACTTTTGGTAATATTGTATGTGTATCCACCTACGATATCTAATATCATTTTTTAAATAAATATATACATCCAAACATATGTATATCCGGGTAGATTCGGAGACGTTGTTTTGACCTTTTAAGATTAGAAGGTGGTTGAATAATTCCAAGCGCATAGGTGGCTTATCTGTTTGCATAATTCACCTTGCTGTTATTGAAGTTTGGACACCCTTAGCTTGGTTCAAAAGGCTAATTAGCATTAAATAGATATTCACATCCAATTAATTACTGATCTATACACACGTATGCCGCCCACATGCTCGTATCTACTACAGTCCAGACTGGTTCGTGCGTCAATCGTTTTTAACAAATAACCGCACGCGATAACGCCGTAACCCCTGTTATCGGCATATCCCAGAACGTCTGCGAACTATCCACAGAGGACCTGTTAGGTAAGCGAGTTGTACCCAAGCTCGGTGCATCTGTAAGACTATATAACAAACGAGTCCAGTCTAAACATCTCACTTACATGCTGTCGACTGGACAATTAGCAACTGTTTACACGAGTTCGGGTCAATCACTGATCGTATTTCATTACTGAAACAGATAAGTGACGTTTGCTCAGTCAATTGAGCGTAGTTTGCGTTTTGTGAGCGTATGTGGAAAGTGGATTGTCGAAATGGTTAACAAGACGAGTGCGACGAGTGCGACGTTGATGCTGCAGACGATTATGGTGTTGATGGGGAAGCATAATGGGACGGACGTCACCAAACTCCCTAGTGGTTAGTATTTTGTTTTATTACTATAAGGTTTAGACAAGGTAGCTATATCTATGATTCCTATAGATTATCACAATTTATCGTTGAAGAGAGACCTTTTTGTTTTATTTAAATGGTTTAGGTATATTATAGTGGTTGATGATCAGGTTTTTTGCAAATTGTGCCGTATGTTCATTTTAAAAGTAGATTTTGCTGCCTCGTATTGTTACTTGTATCTACCTAATAAGTAGGTAATTCTGACTTGGCACTTTTACCAAGACATTTTCAACTAATGACGCCGAACTACAACAATTTTTTTTTTACATTATTTAACCGATTAAATTGATGCAGTTGCATTCTTTGGATAGAATATCATATTTTTTAACTTGACTGCATTGAAATTTGAATGCCCATCACCAATATATGAATACGTTATGAGCGGCGGAATGGCGGCAGTAACGGATTAAGAAAGATGCGTGTTAAACATTTTTTTTTTTTAAGTATTCATCGCACCCGCTTATATTACTTATGCTGTTCCCGTTTCTTGACGCTATCATCATGGCCGCAGCCATCAAATTCAGGATTCGCTTTTATTCATGCAATACCTACTTGCCTATTAACATTTTCGCCATGACAAATAACAGGGCAGCGAGACTGGACCATATTTTACCTAGCAACAACGAATATCAACGTCTCGTGCATTTGCGGGGCGAGGACTTAGTGATTTTTCTGACCCCAAGAGAGAGGGGGGGTCTTTACCAAATACTGGCACAGAGTACTCATACTGGGTTTAGAATTACTGCCCTAAGTCCATATCTACTAGAGTTTTATAGCTATAAAATAAATAAATGGAGGAGAGAATACCTAAGTACTTAATGGATGTAGGTCAACTTGATTCATGTTCAAATTAATTATCTTATGGACGATAGAAATAATTTCAGAATACATATTTCAGATGATGCGGAGCTGGAGCGTAACTACGGAATATATGGAAATTTCTCTATAGCGTATCCTTGGACTCAGAACCGGCCGGATAATTACTTTCCGTCGGACGCTAATAAGATGTTGATAAGGTAGGTTTTATTAATTGCCCATACTTCAGCCGATTGAATAACCTAGTCCGGCACGCCACCTGAAAAAGGTTGCTTGCACCCACGAAAGTGAATACGTGACAAAAGTATCCATCTAAATTTTGCGGCGGGCCACCCAAATGTAAGATAAATAGATCTGACATGTATTTGCTAAATAGTTAATAAAATCTTATTAAACTGATAAAAGATACTAAATCTAAAAACATAGCTATCAAAGGATAAAGGCAGGCATAGATAACCAAATCATAAAGAAATTACCTACCTACCTATTATGGCCAAAGCTTTCTTTCGCAACTAGATATAAATTCGTAATCCCTGCCGTCATCGCTTAATATTGTACCTTATTCCTTAATAGAGCAATACTTAACGCTAAACAATTTGTGGCAAGAGAACGAGAAACCGATAGTTCTAGCGATAGTGGTAGGTAATATGTTAGTGGACCAAGTATATATAATTTGGTTGAAACTCCACGCAAACACGAAAGCAAAATTCTGTGTGGAGCAAATATTGTCTATTTTTCACTTAGCGAGATATAGACGCTTTGTACGCAATACCCTACTATTGCAGGGTTTGTTTTTATTTCTTTATACTTGCGTCAACTGTTAATTCAGCTCGCTAACAAACAATTGTAACTACGTAGTATGGCTTATATGTTCCTCGTCCTTTGTCTACTAATGTGATCAATTCATCTACAACTGTTTGGACTTGTAATTTACAAGTAGGTACTATAGTTTGTGATAGGTACATTGTGATGGATTATTTTTTCATGAATAGGGTATTAAGGAGCGTATTCTGTGTAAGGACTAAAAAGATCAGCATGCAATCGTTCCAATGTTGTTATTAAAGTCATCGATTTAAGGACCCAGGTCAGTGTGATCAACTAGAGCAGCGATGGCAAACCTTTCTATAACGACGTGCCAAAGTTTTTGGAATTCAATATAATTTTGTGCCAGGGGAGATTCTTCATGTGCCAGGGAAGCGGCTGAAGTGAATTTTATTGTTAATTAGGGTGGATAAATTTGTAATATTAAAGAAAATGCGTGCCCAACAATTGGAATTAAGTGCCACCTGTGGCACGCGTGCCAATGGTTTGCCATCCCTGAACTAGAGATTCGATGCATTATAAGATTTAACGTAAAAGATAGTTGAAAGGTGTGGCCTAATTAATTAACGAGATTATATAATTAACGAGATAAAATTGTTAAATTTTTATCTTATCCCTGTAAGGCCCATTACATGATTACACAAATGTTATCAAGACCAACGCATGCCTTAATTACTTCTAAGATCCGCTTCGGTGCCAACAAACACATTTTAACGATAGCCGAGTGCGATAACACTCGGGGGCTCGTCCGTGACATCAATCAATCTCGGAGAGAGACAAAACAATTGTTTACGTAGCAATTGCATAGTGACGTTACTATCAGCGGCTACATAAACAATGTGTTTATTTTTTGATGCAGGCTGCATTATCGGGTGGGCAAAAGTTATTTGGGTACGTTGAACTTTGAACGTTCTGGACTGGTTTTGATCGTTTTTTCTGTTATGATCCGTTGTTTCTCCGAAATGTAAGGCCGGGCTTTTCGATATGCAACCGCCTGTAGGTACTTATTTCTAATTACTTTCCTTATTAGATATCCTGTGGCGAACTACAGGAACTTGATGTTACTGTCAGAGCTTTATGTTGAAGATCAAGCATCTGATATGGCGTATTTAACACTCAAGTCAAACGGCTTAAGTGGGTTATGTTGATTGGGTGATGATTTATTTGGGTCCATGTATCTTGGCTGACATTTAGACGCTAGCGTTATTTACTTTATATTTAGAATATTAAAGAAGCGAATGAGGTGTGTAAGAACCGTGCAATATGGCGTTCGGTTCTCTCTGCCTACCCCAGTAGGGAAGTGGCGTGAAGTTAGTTTTATATTAGATCTTTACACGACCGAGCCCTTGTCTACAGAAATAATATTTTTGTTTCAGATTTCCAACTTTTACAAGACGAAATAGAAATACTCCAGTGCTTCTACAACCTGATAATGTGGAAATGATAAAAAAGGCCAACATAAATCCTGCGGGTCCATTCTATTTCATATCCCACGGATTCCTCGAAAGTGGTAACAAGCCATGGGTGAGTTTTTTTTTATTATTTTTTTATATTAAAATTTATAAAAAATAGCAGGATAAGTTGCTTTAATATAATCTGGAAATTGCATTAACCTATTGCTTAGTATTATAAATGTAAGGGTTTGTGAGTGATAGATAGAGATATGTTCGATAGTAAAAAAAATTCTTGCAAAAGTATCAAAAGCATTCCATTTATTTTTTCGGAAAAATGGTCTTTTCCAAAGGACGAGCTAAGTATTTATTTACATTTTGAGGTGTCAAGTCAATCTCTGATAGGACCAGGCATCTTAGTTGTGATAAATTCGATATTTTTTATTTTAGACAAACCTCATTAATATTAGGTACCTTATAAAAACCCAATAAAGCGTTATCTACAAAAAGCTCGCTGGTAGTCTTGTCTGATAACGAACGGTTTCTGGAAAGGTCTGCACAATTGTTCTTGTTTACATTTTGTTTTTAAGTAAAGCAGAAAAGGTTATCGTATCGTTCTCCTCCTTTATTTGTGCACTACGCTTCTGAGAATAAATGTGCAATGGTAGGGCCGCGTCTTGACTCACGGCGGTTAATGATGCGGAAGCGAGAACGAGTGTAAAGTTCAGTTCATTCAATGAACACGATCGACGAATGACACGACGATATTTGTGTAGCAATTTAAGACGCAACCTAGGGATATCGATATAAATCAATAGATGATTTCTTTTAAAAATATGACAAAACTTAGAAACCTTGATTTTGGTTTAATGATGAGTCCTTGACTTGGTCCATATGTTACTTATATCTAATTGAGGTAACTTCAAGGTTGAATACACTTTCAAAATACGATAGTCTTGATCCCGGTTTAATTATATTATAGGTCACCGTGCTTTGGACCGTAAGTTAAGCACTTTTTATTTTTAATCGAGATATTTTCAAGGTTTGTTTTTATCAAATAACACACTTAATTTAATTGAAGGAAATTGCTTAACTTAGATATGAAATCTTTTAAACAAAACTGGGTACATAATCGTTTTCCATTTAACCTGCTGTCAGTTTGACTCTGCCTATCCGTTCCGGGATTACGGGCGTGATGTTATTTACGTATGTATCTACATAATATTACAGCGAAATACGCTGGCAAAGGTTACAAAGGTCACATAAAAAAAAAAATACAAACAAATGTACTCTTAAAGAGGGGACTTACTCATACTTATTTATTAATTTAACTAAATATTTCACTGAATAATATCAGCATATTTATACCCATAAAACTAACAATACCGTTTCTTGTGCAGATACAAGAGATGACCAATGCACTTCTCAATATCGAAGGCAACGATGCGGCGACGGTCACAGTGGTCGACTGGATGGGGGGGTCACAGCCTCCTTACGGACAAGCTGTCGCGAATATCCGTCTCATAGGCGTCATGGCGGCTCATCTGATACATAATTTACATGTAAGTTTCTATAAATACATACGTCTTGATTGCGAATATTCAATGACTTAACATACGATTATATCCCCTACAAACATTTTGACGTTGAAAAGTGTAACCACATAAGTTTCTGACTCTAGAATTGACATCCCGAATTGGTAAATTTGTAATGTGTAAAACTTTGTAAAAATAATTAGATTGAACAATGCCTTTTGAGCATTGTATAAATAATGACATTTGTAATAATTATGAATTAAAATATAATTTTTTGGATGTGGCGCAAATTTTTTGAAGGTATATTATTATATTATTACTACTACTATTTATTAATGTTTTTTATGTTTTAAGGACGCACTTGGTCTGCAAAATCTGGATAATTTCCATTTCATTGGACATTCTTTGGGCGCGCATTTAGCTGGCTACTGTGGCCATGCTCTGCAGAAGGTAAGGTTTATTCCTTTTTTATTTAATGTTTTAATTGCACCTAAAATTGCTGAGACCAACGTCTTTCTTACAGAAACTAAAACAAATAAATCTATTTCAAGCAGTTTGTTTTTCTTAGATGGTAAATAAAAATATTTATTTAAAGCAGTTTGTTTTTCTTAAATCTTATGGTAAATAAAAATATTATCAACAGCTGCTTATTCGATGCGACATTATTTACTTTAATCAATTACGTCATTTACACTGCGGATGTGTTGTAGGTATAATTGTTTAATGTTTTTTCACAGATGTTTTACTTGAAGCTTGGAAGGATCACAGGGTTGGACCCCGCCGCTCCATACTTCAGCAACACAGTGACCATAATGCGTCTGGACCGAACTGACGCAAAATACGTCGACATCATTCACACCAATGCTCTGCCACTTTATATGTCAGGTGAGTCGGAACGTATTTTACGTCTGGATTTTTCGAATATTTTTATCTTAGTCCATTGGACGCTCTTGTAGAAGATTTTCTGTAGTAGGTACATAATATATATATTAAATTCAGAAAATCTTCTTCATCGCGGTTTTTCAGTTCCATTTGCATTGCAGTTCCCAGTTTGCATTAGCCAGTGGTAAAAACCTGACTTGCCAAAAAAAAAAACAAAAAAAAAGGAGAATTTGTTTTTTTATTTATTTATAAAAAGGAGTGAAACGAAAAGATTTTTCGCTCCTCGGAATCTGAGAATTAAACAAATTGGATCATGGTTACACATTTATTTTTGTTCTAGATGTGAAGATTCTCTCACGATGTTTTTCTCGCCATCCATATGTGGCACGTGTCATTACCATTGAACTAATGAATGGGGGGATTTGCTCTCCTGGAACTCGTGTGCCAAGGTTTTGATGGAATAACAATAGACCACATTTGTCATGGTACGAGTGTTTGTCCAGGCCTCGGCATCCAGGAGGCGATCGGGCACGTGGACTTCTACCCGAACGGCGGGCAGGTGCAGCCGGGCTGCGGCGCGGCGCGCGGCGGCGAGCTGGCGCTCACGCTGACGCACATGCTGGGCTGCCACCACGTGCGCAGCCACGAGTACTTCACCGAGTCCATCGCGCCCTCCTGCCCCTTTATCGGGGTGCAGTGCGACTCTTTTGAGGTGACTTGATGGAAACAAACATTTTTATATACTAAAGGCGACAAACATACCGCGAGCCAGCTCGAGGTCCGTTGCAAATGCAAATCCTTAGGTATCCCGTAATTTGGGTCATGGCCTACCGAAATACCAGGTCGCTGCTTTGTCTGTAAAAGTTTCTTTCTTTAATATAATTAAATGTGAAATTTCTATTTTTATTCATTTAGCACGTAGTTAATAGATAGGGAATATGCACGACTATTTTTTATTTATTTGTTTAAGTCTTCTATAGAACAGGTAATCAAATCTGGAAGATTTTTTTTATCTTAATTATTGACCAACTTAGAAAGGTTTAAAGTCGTTGGTTAGTTAGAGAGATCCGTTTTCGCGAGAGAGATGGCTATGTTTGTTTAAAACTGTTATATATCGCTGGTCTTATCTTAGTTTTGTTTTCACTAGTATTTTGTTTAAATATTTTTTTCCATGAAGGCGTTAAATGAAAATTTTTCATATATATTCCCTATTGCAGGCATTCCAGGCGGGCAAGTGCAAGACGTGCGACCAGAAGCACGCGTGCATCCCGATGGGCTACTACTCGCACCGCATGTACCAGCGGCTGCGCGACCAGGGCCTCGTCGACCCCAACAACAACATCGCGCTCTACTCCATCACGGGGAACAACAAGCCGTTTTGCAGTAAGTTCACTTTTAACCCAGCTATCTTACCCAGCCCAGTTTTATTTTTGGCTTAACGTGATTAAAGAGGCCTGCTGTCCCTTTGAATCTGCCTACCGCTTTGGAGTATGTATGTATTTACATTTTAAATCTTCTTCAAAGCAGCAGTGGTGTAGCGAGCATGGCTGACATCCGTGTGGTAATTTCTCGTACAATTTGCGAAGTAAAATGTCTTCTACTATCACCTTCCTAGCGTTATGCCCGGTGTTTAGTCAGGTTTGCTTAGTTAGACCATGGTTCTGGACTTCACAAATCTGGTAATTGATGACTGACTCGATGGCGCATCGGTAATGACCCTGCCCCATGCGCCAAGTGTTGTGGGTTCGATTCTCACACAGGACAAACATTCGTATGACGAATGCTAGTGTCTGTTCTGTGTCTGGGTGTTATTATCCCATTTAAGTATATATTTGTAATACCACTGTTGTTTCTGATATCCGTAACACAAGTGCTTAAGTTCGGAGTCAGATCAATGTAGTATGTGATGTAGTCTGATATTTATTTATTATTAAATTCTGGTAAATACCGTGTAGCGACTATATTATCTGACTACGTAACTCTATAGGGAAACCAGACACTTTACATCACACGTTTAGATATTGTGGATGAGCAGGTTTCATCTCAATGTTTTCCTCGCGAAAACCCGCTCGTCGAAAAAATCGTATAAATCCGTATTGAATTTGTAAATTGCAGAGGTGTGTGCCCGGATTTGAACCAGTGCCCCTCGCTTATAAGGCCCGTGTTATTACCATTGAGTAACCAGTGCTCTTCAAGATGTTTCCTACCATCAACACCGAAAGCCTACTAACAAATATCGTTGTTTTTAATGATAGTTCATTGTTTATTAAAATTTCAGGAGTCCATTATGAGGTGACACTGAAGGTGGCCAATACGACGGAGAGCAGGACGCATGGCCCCGAGTCGGGGAAGGTGTCCCTCACCTTTGTAGACAGATATAACAACAAGAGCGAACACAAGTTCTTGGATGATGCCGTGTAAGTATTTAAATTTTCCGTGTTTTTTCTTTGAACCGTTAGTTCAAAGCTAATAGGAATATTACTAAGAGATAAGATAAAATATTATATTTTCAAAAGGACGTCAAAATTTATGGGTTTGCATTTCTTTAAATACAGTGTTCCTTATCGCTATGTAAAATGCATCTCATAATTAAAATGGAATGAATATTGCAATGTTGATTTCATAACCTAGACAGATTTTAATGAACAAAAACATTTTAACTAGTTCTATTAATCAGTTTAATAATGCGAAACATGTACAAACAAAACTTTGGCGCGCAAAACAAACCTGCTTATTTTAGCTGCAAACGTTTAAAAATATTCCACTTGTTATGATAGGTACTCCGTCAACCATTATTATGCAAAGTAAATCCGTTTTGGTAATATAAGTAAAATATTGACGTCGATTAAAAACACAATTTGATAAGCCTAACGAAATAGGTACGTAAAACTACTCATACAGTAAATAATCTTTGCTTTTACGTAACATCTGGGTATATTATTTTTGTAGTGTAAGTATCTAATTGAAACAATGATATTTGTTGATGATTGTGAGATTATAATTGTTTTATTTTATTTACTTATCTTCAAGATTGTATTAACATCGCAGTATGTGGGTCAAATACCACAGGTTACAACGCAGATAAAATTACTAAAATATAATTATTTTATTTGAAACGTGACTTGTTAAAAAATAAACATTGATAGCAGTAATGTAGTATGTTCCAGTTTATTCGCGAGTCAGATCGAGAGCTTTTTCTGCTTCAACAAGGGTTTTTTGAATTAAAACATCAGATAGGTAGATGGCGTAACTGTGACGTACTACGGTCTTGTCACCCTCCTCATTGGTAGGTTTTCAGAACAAACTGACATGCTGTCAACAAAGAGCCAATAGTAAGACAACGAGACTCCGTTGCGCCATCTGGCGGTTTTTGTATTTGCGAAAACCCTCATTTGTCGCGAAATACTAAATAAGGTTCAAAATTTGTTATGTTTAACACTTATTAACGCGTAATTATAGGAGTACCTACTTTCGGGCAACTTAAAGCCTAAACCTATATAGATATCTATATAGTTTGAAATAATACTTGTACCTAACATGTTCAGCCCTTACCTAGCCCTGATGCCTGCCACTTTTTTTTTCTATTACATACGTACAAACATGTCCTTTGGACCTTTGTAATCACCAAAGAGGTAGCAAGTTCCTTCAATCACTTTCAGCCGTAAATAAAATGCCTTTCATGAAAAGCTAGGCAAGGAACATATTCAGCACATTATATGTTATGTGTGTGGTAAGAAGAGATTGTATTGTAATGTGTCCTGTGGATTATTAAGACATTGTTTAGGCTGCGTTTCCATCTCTGGTGGAAACCAGAGATGTGCGAGAATGCGTAGCATTTATATTTTTTTTACCCAGCTCCGCTCAGCGCTTCGTGAACAAAATGAAGCGATTCTATGCAGCGAGATATGCGACAACCTCATGAATAACTCATCTCTCCCGACGCATCCCAGCATATATCTGGCGGAAACGCAGCCTTAGTTTGATGTTGATTGGACAATATATAATAGATGTTGAGAAAATACTCTGGTGTATAAGCAACTTTAACTTTTGTTCTTAGGAAATATTACAAACCCGGAGATCTGGAGACGAAGATGATCGCCGTGAAGGACAAGGGTCACCCGCCGCAGTTCGCCATAGCTGAGTGGAAGTATCAGACGAACCTATTCAACCCCATGACCTGGCGGCTGCTGAAGTCACCCAGCATATATGTGGAGTACATGAAGATATCCTCCATCGAATATAACACAGAGTACGTAGGCTCCATAATTAAAAAAGGGAACAGAGGGGTATAATACTTAATACACATGTGTTCATATTATTGGGTTTAAACCTTGTAAATTTGTAAATAAGTTTGTTTTAAGTTTTTAGTATCCACGTAATACGTATACCACATGGGTAAATGGTGTTCGGAAATGCCGGGAGGTAATCTGTACAACCATTTTTATTAAGGATGTGTATAATTATCACCCATGTCTAGGAGTAACGATAGTTGGGTGGCAGTCGTTTCAATGTAGGTTCAACACGTTCCAGCGCGGTATTCCACTCCACTATGACACTAATAATCTTTATACAAAATTTTCGCACATCTATACCCGTATTGTTATACACAATTTTATTAAACAACATGTCAACGTCAGTGACTGCTATAACCGTACACTGGTATAACTCGTTCTTCGTCATTTTCCATCTAGAAACAAAAATAATAGTATTATTATAGTATATTAGAAATAGGAGGATAACATAACATCCATTTCCATTGTAATTTAAAATATATAACCATATAATCCAGCACAAATAGGTATTTTCACTTAATTTTGTTCCGAGAGGCTCGCGGCGAGGCAATGACTCACGCGTCAAAGTAATGTTCACACATACACAACGGTCACCACCGTACTGTCAATGTGTGTAGCCCCTGTGTATGTGCGTATATGATACCTAAAACGCTCTTATTGTAAGTACATGTGTTTTTGTCACTAGGAACACAGCTCCCTGTACTGAATAACAGTGAGAATGCTTTCTATAAAACTCCAATGTAAATTTTACAGCTGTTGCCAGTGATGTTAAGATTGATTTTCGTGAAAACGGCGATACCCGTACGGCCATTATATGAATTCCACCTTTACTGTCTATGCCGTTACCGCGGCGGAACGTGTTGAAACGACTCAACTCACTAAATCCAGTTGGGCAAAGTGTAGAAATATATTTATTGAAGCGGTATTTTTATACATTTCACGTGTGGCAGGGCTGCCAATGCCATGGACGGGTTACAGATTTTTTTTTCAAATACATTGTCGAATTTCTTGAGAAATCGAATGCTATGATTGAGCGAAGACCCCCAACCAATGTAATTACAATGAGCCTTAAAATGTATAGTTAGCTCACTGCATGTAGTACTTACGAACCCGCTCCGCGAATCTCTATAGAGACGCACCCTAAAGCTTGTGGCATAATGTGTAGTTTGGGTCCATGTAAATTAATTATTTTTTTCTGTTTCAGCATAACTGTGTGCCCAAAGCTCAACAAACCAGTCGTCGCAAATCTACCAACTATTTTGAAGACGAAATATTGTAAATTTAGGAAATAGGCTTAATAACTCTTACTTATTCGGACAATGCACTTAAACAATGCAAAATGTAAATTACAAAAGTATTCTACTAGTATTTATATTTTTAGGATATTCGAATATGACAATAAAATATTTTAATTTTTAATATTGTACTGTATACTAGGTTACTTATTGATTAAGATGTATATTGTTATTGTTAAATATATTTTTAATGTTAATTTGAATATTTTTACGGTAATTGAATGAATAAATTTATTACAATGAAACTGTTTTTGTTTGAAATCTATGTATCTCAATAATTTGGAGCGCTAAGCGCTTTAGTACTTTGAGCGCATGTTGGACATACTGGAGCTGCTGTTGCAATTGAACAGCGTTTGAGAAGCGATTTCTCAAAGAGTATGACACAACGAACCGGTCGTCAGCGACGTCTACTGGACCCATGTCTCCGGATAAAGCCACCGGTCTCTAAAAAGCGCTGGTACACTCTTCGAACCGAAAAACGGCTTACGTTCAGTTGCCGGGCGACTTCGCACTGCCGCATCCCTGATTGCAGTAGTGCAACCGCTTGAGCGGCCTCATCAGCTGTGGTATCCATTTTCCAGGTGGTTTTCCTTCAGGATAATCTGTGCGTGTGTCCTCTTCAACGGTTGAATAGCGAATGACCCACATTGATTCCGTGTTGACCCTTTTATACCCACAAAAGAAGCGCAACTAGCGACTCCCGGGTAGCAAAATTTGCATCGAATTTTTGTGAACTTTATTTGTTGCATTAGGTTTTATTTGATAATGAAAAGTAATGTTTTTAACTAAGTAACCTTTTAAATAAAATCAAGAGTTAATAACATTTGAATGTGATTTTCTTAAAGGTGCGATTTTTTTGACGCCGAGTGTAGTTCTTCACTGATTGATTGATCTTACCAGTTTCGGTTAATTCAATGTTCCGAAACGACATTTCCTATTTCTTTTTTCTTATACATATTAGACAACCTCGTTGGTTATGCATGCAAATGCAATTGCATGCGCCGCCTAAGGACCAAGAGGTCCTGGGTTTAAATCTCGGGTTAGGCCAAAAATTTGTGGCTGGGAACTTCCAATATTGAAATTTCTCAGTAACAATCCGGAGTTGGGAAAATGGCGGTTTAATCACTTTCGTGCTTCGAAAAGCACGTTAAGCCCTTAGATCTCTCTCCGGACATGTCGAATTGCCATCTTACCGGACTGTGAGAGTGAAGGAATAGAGAGTTATTCATCTCAGTATAGTTTTAGGTAGGTTTCTGCTTGCTGGGTCACAGAAAGTACTTACCTTAATTAAAATACTATTATTAGGCACCTTACTTGAGGGTTTATCTATATTAAACCATAAGATTTGATAAACAGGATTTATATAACATAATCTATAACAAGGATCTACCAACACAGTATTAAAAAGAAAGAATATTACAAAAAAAATATTAGTAATCTGCCATCTGCTTTCCATTCTAAATTAATAAGTTTCAGTTATTACAGTATTAATTAACTAAATATTTTATGTACATTATACTTAATGTAACTTTTTACTGTTATTTGATATCGTAATGTTATACCACGCAATGCACTGTAGAACAACATAAGGACAGCCAATTAATCTAATAAAATTTTATTCTTTATAACATAAAAATAATTAAACCTGCTTTTTATTAGCTTTCTCGGGCAAAGTAAAAATAAAAGTAGTAATTCAAAATATTGCAATATATTGCAAATTTTATTCTTAGAAATCCCTTAACAAAATGCGTAACCGCACATCACTACGGTGCTGTCATTTGTACAGTGAAGTTGACGTTTAGTTGACATTTGTTACGGGTGTTGTTGCCTGTTGTTGTAAATTCTAATTCAATTGGAGACGTAATACATAATATCTGTTATATCACACTCGGTTATCAAAAGCATATCGTGAAGAGCAGCAGCAATGGGTGACACGCGTAAGAAGAAGAAGTTCTACTTCAGGAAGCGCAGGAACAAATACTTCTTGGAACCCGGCTTCCGTGGGTTCTTCTGCACGTGTAACTTCAGGGAAAAGGAATGTGTGAAGGAGGTGTACAATCTGTTGAACGAGTACGTCGCGAAGCTGTACCCGGACCTGCAGGCGGACCAGGTGCCGGCCGTGTCCGCGCCCCTGACGCCCGACGAGCGCTCCGACAGCGAATCCGAAGACGAGACTGACATCGGGGATCTGCTGAAGCGCGAAGTAGACTCCATGAAGAAGGACTCGCAGAAATCCCTCAAGCACAAGCGCTTTCAGGTGGTGGAGACGGGCGTCTCGAATTGTATTTTTATTAAGACAAATCTACCTAGTCCGGAGGAGGTGGCTTCAGCTATTATCAAAGACTTGCACACAACGCGGATCCAGAAGACGCGGCACGTGCTACGCCTGCTGCCTATAATGGCAACATGCAAGGCTAACCTGCCCGACATCATGGAGTGTGCTGGGAAGTTGTTTGACAGGTTCTTCTTGAAGGAGTCGTCGTCTTTTGCTGTGATCTTCAACAAGCGCCTGAACAGCAGCGTATCGCGAGACATGATCATCAAAGAGCTGGCTGAGCTTGTTGTCATAAAGAACTCTAACAACAAGGCAGACTTGAAGAACCCAACTCTTTGTATAATAGTTGAAATCATTAAAGGCATTTGCTTATTGAGCATTGTCGACAATTACTTTATGTATAAGAAGTATAATTTACATGAGTTAGGTAAAGAGGAGTCATCAAACGACTGTGAGGAAACGCAGGCGAAGAAGTTCAAGAGTAATTCCCAAACGGAGGATCAAAGTGTTGCTCAGTGAAGAACATTTTTTTATATCTATTCTATCTTTCTATGTAGTCTACTTCTAGGTTACTAAGTGACTTAGGGCCCCAAACCAACTCTCACCAAAATTTTGTCTATGTAAGCATTTTCAATACACTTTAAAATATACTTATTGATGTAATGAAACGGTTTTATTTTTAAATCATTTATGTAACATGGGTTATGTGAACAGCTGCATTGGTGTAAGCATTTTGATAAACATAGGTGTAGGTACTTGCGGCATTATGCAATATAATGAATGCAGTTATGCAACAAGGGCTTGTTTGTGTAATGATGAGTGTTACCAAACAGCAGTTACATAATCCCAACAGGCTTGCGCGCGTCCCGGCTGGATAGTGCGGCCACGAAACGAGAGGGCGCGTTTCAGATAAAGGTGTGAACACAACGTCGGCAACTAACAAGCGCTTTTCCAATTCCTATTCGAGGCCCGTTTGGGCCATGATTTTGGATTTAGTGTGACTAGGCAGTATATTGAAGCGCACGCGCCATTGATTGACTCAAACTAAGGCAGGAGATGCATGCAATAAGAGTTACACATTATTTATTTGAATATCAAAGTTCACAATATTGTGGTATAAATTCAGGTATAAGCTGAGCTTAGGGTACAAATCCGTATACCAATTATGTAATTCTAACTTTGTGTTGAACATATACCTTGCCTATTTGAGACGGATAATTATTCATTCTGCGTTGCTTATTCATTCAGCGACTATAAAACATTAACAACCGGTTCAAAACGCTAATGTGTGTGATACATATTATGGAAATAAAAACATACCTACATACAGTAATCATGTATGCAAAAAGTTGGTATCCGTTTTCGTGGCCCAACAATCGTTTTGCTGGAAATTTAGTACCATCATTTATGGATAGGTGGCGTTACTTGTAACGATTTTGTACTTAGCTTTGTATGAAACGTCAAATGAGTAGTACAGTAACTTAGTTTTTAACCTAAATGTATAAAGTAGTTTCAATTGAGAATCATTCATTAATTCAATCATGTTGCGGTCTATTATTAACATAATCCTATACACTCGTAAAATGTTCTTATTAATAATTCCAAGTCAGAACCATCTCTCAGTTCACTTAAGTAACATTAGGTAGGTATATTGGAAAAGAACGGCTGTATGTTGTTCGGGATTCCCATAAGTTACATTACACCAAGTTTACTATTCCCGTGCAACCTTCTAGATGGTACCACTTGCTTTGGAAAGGGCACTTTCTTTGTAAGTAAGTAGGTATACCAATAAACTGTGCATTATATGATTTATTTAAATAACATTTTACATTAGTTTATGCCAACCTACGTAGGTTTACTGTGGCCTTTCGTAATTCGTAGTACCTAGGCGTTCCATGAAAAAGTGACCAGAGTTCCTGTAATCTTTTGAAAAAAAAACATGTCGGTTATGTTTACATAGAAATATCATTTATCATGAACATGGTCCATTTGTATATCACGTATATTGTTCCTTTGTGTGTCCACGTTATTTTATGCCGTTAAATGAGTAGTTTTTTTTTCTATAGGAGTAATAAACATCCATGTAGTAATTAAACTAAATTCCTAAAGCTTCGGTAAAACTATGCTCATAATTCCATCAGTGCTAAGGGAGTTAACTTGTATATTTTCTTTCCTCCCAACTAATATACCTAGGTACGCTAAGTATGGATAATTATACAGGTGAACAAACCGCGCCTATGTTATTTTAGGGCGTATCTACAATCACACAACGGGTTTTAGGGGTGTAGACTGTTCACCTCGGTTAAATTGTGCTAACGGACTTTGAAAATACACGGGTCACCCGGGCAAAGGTGTCGAAACAAAGGATGCTAATCAACAAAGGCCGGTGCCGCACTCTGCACGCGGCTGGCGAATCGGTTTCCGCACCCCGCCTCTAAGGGGTTTTATAAGTGGCTCCACTATTTGGCCGAACTCTGATGTCCTTGCGGTATAATCTTTACGAAACTGACGTATTCTAACACATTAGAGTGGCGATATCTAAATAGTAAAAACATGTTCCTCACATAAGAAATTTTCACATTGTAGAGACACACGAGAGATGGGATCATTGTGAGAAAAATTTACAAATTCTAATTAGTTACTAGGTATGGATGCGTTACTATGATCCAATTTGTCTTATTCCTCTAGGGGTTACAAAATACATATGGGCAGTTGCTTCAATAGAATAACGAAACGAAACTTGCTAAATCCGGGATCATAGTTTACCTACTAGGAAGTTGTTTTTTTCCAGAATATCTAGATGCATAACTAGATCTACGAACAATCTATCTATTTACATCAATCTACACAATTGATATGGAAGTCCGCTAGGGACCCGCTACATCACTAATAAACCCATTTTGTCTTGTGTGGTCGTATGTGCGGCATTGATGTAGTGGCTGAATTAAATAAAACTTCCCGGCCTTCGAATGTGGACATGGGCAACCATTGCTATTTTAAGCATCTTTAGCAACTGGTAAATCCTCGTTGTTCTTTGTGAACCTACTTGCAATTTAGTTATCACCTATTTTTATTTAATTATATATTTAATACACACATGCGAAAGTGAAGGATGTAGGAACCGCGGAAGGCCCAGGCTCACCTACCACGACCAGATTGGTCGTGTATTAACAGAAGGTGATGTTAGGAGTCATAAAAATCGTAGAGCTTGTATGAAAAGGATTATGAATGTTGAAGAGGCGAGTGAGGTGTGTAAGGATCGTGCCATATGGCGTTCAGTTCTCTCTGCCTACCCCGCTAGGGAAGTGGCGTCAAGTTTAGTTAGTTAGTTAGTTACATATTTAATTAGGTTTAAGACTAAAATAAAAACTGAATTCTCGCTTTAAATATAATGTTTTACCATTATCTCTGTAAAGTTGCTGGTACCATAAAGTAAAGAGCGAAGACTTATCCAAGTACCTTTACTCAGTTTAATAAAAGGTACCTTTTACTCATTGAATGAATTATGTCTACCTGTACTTAAGGCGATAAGAAATTAGGGACGACCAAATCTTATTGTTCCAAGGTCTGATAACGCGACGATAAAATGTTTGTATCCGCCCTTTTGAATGGAACCGGTTAGGTTTCTCCATCAATTCCAATGTAATTAACATTTCCAAAATGCCCTTTTTACTTAGAAGGCACATAAAAGCATTGGGTAATGATACGTATTAAGTATTTGTTAGGTACCTACGTTGATAATTCGTTAGTAGGTATTTAATTTTATGATGTGTTGTGATGTGATGTTATTTTATACCTGCTACAGTCCTACTATAATCATCAGTTACCTAATGCTTAGGTAAGTAGGTATACCTACTTATTAATGAAAAATCGAACGGGGCTTAGAAATACGCTAATGCCTTAATTCCACTGAATTAAATACACGGCCTTTAAAAGCTTTATTCAATTGTTTCCTAGATCCTATTACTTATTTAAAAACAACAAATAAAACAGCGCGGAACATTGAGCTGTCGCACAATTTATTTCACTTTTTAAGCGCAGATTAGATGGAAAGCCGTAGTAAATTCGTTGAGTCGACATCTATTGGTGTTGCTAGTACAAACCAGGAAACTGGGACTGAAACGTGTTCAAAATCCCTTTCGCAATAATAAGGGCGCTCTCACCACTGTACAGTGCTATTATTATGGCGTTTTCTTTTATTTTAAATATCTAAATAAACCATTTTTTTTTCTACTATATACCTTTTCTACTTTTTTACGAATTTCCATCCAACCCAACCCAAACATTTTGGCTAAATGCGGTTTAAGGAGCTTTATCTACAGGGTGTTGCAAAACTATCCGTAAAGCCGAAAGGAGATTAAATGGGGCCTTATAACGAGTTCATTCACAATATTTAAGAACCGTAGTAACGCTGTACAAAATAGCTCAAAAAAAAAATTATAAATATTTCTACGTAATTCGCGGAACGACAAAAATTTTAAAGATTTGAAATAAATATAAATCGACAACATATTTTTTTTCCAACTGTAAATTTTTAGAAGCCAGTACTTTAATATAATGACATCCTTGTATTAAGGTAGCAAACATTTATGAATAAAAAATAGAAAAACTATTAATTAGACAATTATTAGGTAAAATAGGTAGGTAGGCCTTTCTGTTAAATAATCTGATTCCCTGACATGACAGCTTACTAGGGTTGACAACATTTTTGGCTTTGATAAATTAATTATATTTTTTACGGGGTATTTTGTAACACGTTATGTAAGCTTTTTGCACTGGTGATGACATGTGGGTATGTGTAGATATTTTTGTGAGTAAGTTAACCATGTAGGTAGAGCTTTAAATATTGTAATTAACTTATTTCAAAAGAATTTTGTATTATGGTGTTTTTATTTTTATATAAAATGGGTAAGGGCAATTGCTAATATTTTATTACCTTTTACACAGTTATGCCGATTTACCAATTAAGTATACCGTGACCAGGTTTGGTTAACTCATTTTTCGTAATAAAAAGTTTTCAACAGGAAGAGTCACCTGCAACATTGGCAATATATCTCGTAATCGGGTCACCTGGTATTGACTATCGTATCCTCGGGACGGGTGATCGACCAAAATTGCGATCACTCAACTCAAATAACTGCAAGGTAATTGTGCAGGTTCTGAGCGGGAAATACCTAGACGAAACTTGCTCCTGCATTTAGTTTGTCTCACAATATAGGAGGGGCAGGGTATTCATTACCTATGTAGCCATCCTCACCGGATCGGTTGTAGTATTAGAATGTTATATAGTACCTATATTAAAACAAAATCAGACTACATCACATACATTGATCTGACTTCGAGCTAAGTAGCTTAAGCACTTGTGTTACGGATATCAGAATCAACAGTGGTATTACTAATATCTACTTAAATATTGGATATTAACAACCAAACATAGAACAAACACAAGTATTCATCACACGAATGTTTGTCCTGGGTGGGGTTCGAACCCACAACTCTTGGCGCATGGCGCAGGGTCACTATCGAATGAGCCATCAAGCTTGTCAAACCCATATTAATACATCGTCACAAAAAAAAATAACGTCCTTATTGGTCTGGCTGTAGTGGCTATGTGGGGCTCTTCGGCTTGTCCTGACGAGACTATATCACGCCCCCTGATTTGGAAGCTGGAATCCTTCATAACAACCGTGTTTCTTGCCTAGCATGTCAGAAAAGACGACTAGTAATGTACTGGGTACCTACAGGGTTTGTAATTGTGTAGGCGACCAGCAAAGCACTATTATGTTTTCGCAATTATTTAAAAAAAATAGTAGGTATCTAGGTGATACAACTCAAATTAATATTTTGTTGAAAGTGTTTGAAGGAGCTTTCTGCACTTGGGAATCTGCCTTCATTCAAGGATTGCGGGCGACATAGAAAATAACGTATGTATATTGATCCAGTGTTTGATGGTACAAAAAGAAGTCCCTACCGACGACACATCATTACAATCATAATTGTACCTAAATCTTTTTATTAAATGGTGTAAGTAAAACTGTTGGCGTTTCTTGCTGATTGTGGACCAATTAAAAGTTTCCAAGGACAGTCTGGAGCTGAGCCAAGACAGCGCTGGGATAAATCACCGAATGCGTTAACAATATCCATCCTCTCAGCTGCGTCGAACAATAACTTAGGGGCCAACAGACCGACCGACAATACATACTCGTAAGTGAGCCATTTAACAGTGGAAACTTGTCGAAAGGAGAATTTTATGTTGAAATGGCTAGAGATGGTAAGCCATGCTTATTTTTCGGGCTTGAGTCAGTCTAGTATATGTAAGGTTACATAAGCTGCAGGCTAAACTATGTATCTTTTACTTATTTTATTAAACATTTACAAACTTATGGTTGTGGCATAATGTAATATCTAGAATTATGATTTGTTTTGTTCATATAAAAATATTGATCTACATTTCGGTCTGATGATATTAATAATGCAACTTCTAGCATCCTACGTCAGCGCACCCTCGTTAGTATGTATGCACTTATGCATCTGCTCGCTGGTCGCGAGGCTCTGCGTCCACGCAGCCGTCACTGCCAGTGTTATTTACTTAGTCGCTTAGATCTATATGCTTTCTGTAAAGTCGTCCCATGTTATCCCGTAACTATAGCTTTCTTTTCTTTCCGCATTCATACTTACGATCACCTGTTCTAACTAAAATGAAGAAAGAACTCAGGAACTCGAGATTAACGGCACAACCACTACACTATTAAGGCATCGAAGCGCGCCCAATTAAAAGTTTCCAAGGTCGGCTGCCAGGACAGGCCCGTAATAAATCGCCTAGTCGTCTCGAGAATAACTTTGGGGCAAACAAAGCTATTGGCAATCGACAAAGCAATCCACTGTTTTATGTGATTTTCCTCAGTTCGATAAGGAAATACGAAGATGAAACATTTTTTTGCGTAGCAGCTATAAAATAAGGTCCAGCAATTTTAGGGTTTTCTATAAAGGTTCCTAAGGGGGAAGGCGTATGGTGGTAATCGATTGAAATGAGTGAATCTGTACCTTCTCCCGATGAAATGCAAGAGGCTACTTATTTGAACAAAGATCGCGCAAGTATACCGTCATAGGTGTCAAACTTCTTAGGCTATCCCTGCCCTTATCTCCAGCTCAGGCTATAGAAAATTAACATTAATAAAGTTCTTACATTACAAAGTAAGTACTACCAGCCCCCCAGGCTATTTTAAAGCATGTTCTAAAGTCATTTAAATCCAAACGAATGTTTCTACTACTAGTAGGTAATAGGCTATTAGCACAAAAATTCGTTTTCTTGAAGGTTAGTTCAATGTTGGTCTGGGACTTAAAAAAAATAAGTATACCGACTGTGTTCCTTGCCGTACATGTTGTAATGGGACAAAATAATGGTAGTATTGGGTGTTAGGTTTGCGAAGAGCCAATTATCAGGTACACTTTACAATTTTCCATCAAAGCCAACTCAATTTTCTTTGACTGAATGTGTTACCATTAATAGTGTTGGTTAATCCTTTTCTACTGTGGATAATGTAAGTCTCTTCTGGAAACAGTTCAAGCATATACCTCATGCCATTAGTATTTGATCGTAGTATCTATTTAGTATACAGAGCAATGGTCTTGGAGTCCCGCTTTTGCCACAGTTCCCAAGATTTACGAGCCTGGCCGCGAGGCTCAGCATAATCTTGCTGTGCATCTGCAGATTTTGGCATATCAAAGTTAAGATAAATCTAGAAAGAAGAAATAATACTATAGAAATAAGAATTCTATTTAAATAAGTATGTACATAATTTGAGAAATTCAGTCGTAATAAGGACAATAAATGTGTAATTTAAAGTGTACAAACCTTCAATATCTTAATATTTCTTTCCGGGTTTACGTCGAAAGCATGATGGAATATAAAAATTTGAAAATAGACAGAGATTAAGAATTATGTTAGAACAAAAATTGGAATAACAAACATTTCCAACCAACTTTTCAATAATTTCAGTTCCGTGCAAGAAGGTAATGATGCAACATCAAAAGACAAAACGATATCAGGGCTCCATTAAAGCACTCGTGCGGATATTAAATGTGAAAGATTAATAAATCTTTCATTTGAAATGAAAACGTATTTTACGTGCGAAAGTTGTTTTCACTTCCCAGTGGAAAAACTGCACTCGCTCTGATTTTTTTCATAGCCGCTCAACTCGGGTCAATTCAATATCTCTTTAACCACACTCCGCTTCACTGACCTGTCGAATCGCGTTTCACGCAGCAATATTTTTCGCATCAGCAGAATTTCCGAGGTTTAGTGGCAACAAAGCTGCATCAACATCCCAACTTCGAGCGGTGCAACAGACAGGCATCGATAATACGTATTGACGTTAAACTCTTAACAGATTGTTAATAATTCACGGCAAGGAAATACGTTGAGAAATTAATTTCCGAAGTTAGTCGGTGGAGGTGATTTAATCTTCTGAATACAGTAAAAATTATAATTCAGGTAACATGAGACGGTAAGTTAACCCGAATCACTGTTGTTAATCTACGTGAACATGGCTTATCTTCTTATGGTAGAAATACATAATTATACATCACGCCCGTAACCCCCAGAGGGGTAGGCAGAGTCAAAGGGGCAGCTAGCCTCCTTAAGCATATAATATGTAGTTACAAAATAATGTACCTAAATAATAAAGAAATCTATTAAATTATCGATAATCTACGCGTGAAATCTACCCGTTTGTCTAAACAAAATTTTTAGATTCCATAAAAATGCCAAAATATTACTTACCCAAATAAAAAAGATGGTACACATTGTTGTACCTACATAATTTGTGATTGAATGTAAATTTGTGAACGTGTGATTAAATTTCTTGCTATTTTGTGTAAACATATACCTATATCAATGCGTTTAACGACTTAGTATTTTCTTACAAATCAATGAAAACATTACGACTTAATAATTCAATAAAAGTATGCCAAATGATTAGAGACGTTATGTCTGGTATAAGGAAATATTCAGATAGGATTCATTAATGAGGTCGGTAGTTGAATAGAGAGTCCCTCTTCTGCAATGCCATGTGACACAGCTGCACATGGGAAAACCTATTAACTGGCATAGGGTTAAGCGCGTGGAGGAGTTTTAGTTAGTACACATTGATCACGGACTAGTAAAAAAAGAAGGACTCCGCGTCACTAACTAAACATTGAAGCTTCTCAGGTGCTCCAACTTTACAAGCAACTTACGTCACACATTGACATAATAAGCGCTCCAAATTGACAGATATCCGATATCTGGTATCCATAAGTATCTCACTCACACATGCATAAATGTGGCTTCACGCTATAGTATAAGAACGTGGAGTCCTTCTTTTTATTTTACTAGTCCTTGACATTGATATTAACAGAAAACAATAGAAAAGGCAGGTATTTAATTTCCTATTGTAGTAATCTTTGTATTCCAATAATTGATTGTTCATATTACGAGGAACATCCTTCTATAAGCTGCTCTACTATACCTGTGTATTAAAACCTTTGAAAGCTAATTTTAACTAACTTCCTACAGTTTTATCGATTTCAATATTTATAGGCTTATTAAATCTGAATATACCGAATTGTTAAACTGATTTGATGGAACCATGTAGTCAAAACAAGGAAGTGAATTGTTGAGCTTTACAATTGATAAGAGAAACATCTTCGTTTAGTCTTACTCTTAAGTAGATTGCGTAGTCCAAGACAAGGTGTAAAATTAACTATGTATTTTTTTCAGTAATAATATCAAGTGTTAGCTCGTTCGCTTTACATGCGTTAAGGTGAACGAGCCTTTCCAATGTTTTAAACCAATTCAAACACATACCTACAATGTTTACCGTAAACAAAATGTAACATTGTCTCAATGTAATTTTTGTGAAATCGTTTTAATTAAGCTCCCAGCATTCAGAGTTAAGTAACGTCGGAGTCTAATTCGAGTGATGCAGTGGACATCGGCTAATGACATCCCTTGACGGTCGTTAGGGCCGATCCCCGTCTTATTTTTTCCCCGAGTGACTTGCTCAGCGAGTTTCCCTTTTCAACGGCCTCGTTTTTACGTGGCAAATGAAAAATTCGACACTGGATGGGGATCTAAATTGCGACATTATATCTAAGGTATTCGCTGTAGTAATCTACTTTTTAATCTGACATGTTTTGAACCTTATGAAAAGGTTTAAGAATTTGTGGAGTCTTGTACCTATGTGCTACCGGCAATGTGTATAATCCAGACATTTTATACAATACCTAGTCAATGTATACAAATCCGGGGTCGTTCAGGCAATGTATAAAATATTATAATTTTTTTCGCGTATTTTATACTTTACCAAGATGTTGTATAGAATGCCCAGGGATTGTAGTCTAGGTTAGAGATTTTGGTAAAAAAAGAGTTTGGTTAGGTTAGGATAGGTATTTTGTTCTTTTAAAAAGGTTAGGTTTGGTTATTATCAAATTTAACGAAATGATGAACTAGCATGTTGTCAAAAGTTCATTGTGTTACGAGCTATTATGTCACTTCATAATATTCCATCTTACCCAAATCAATTTGATTTTGCTAACAGTGGCTTAAAAAACGTACTGGACTTTGCATTAAACTATTCCAGTAAGATTCCAGGACCCTATTGACAAAGCTTGCCGCTTATGTACACGCACTATTATATACTTTACCTGACGTACTTTCGGTATTATATACAATACCTAGGCAAATTATGAAATAAAATAAATTTCATACATTATCTGAACTCTTTAGGCATTCTATAGAATGCCTAGGTATTCTACACAATGCCGGATTAAACAGATTGCCGGTAACATATCTAATTGAATCTGCCATATAATTAAGGTACTACTTACTTACTTACTTCGACTATATTCTAGCTAGAGGCTAATTTTAGTTTGGTAAATACACGATCTTACTAAGTTAATATTATATGTTGCGTAACATTGGCTGTTTGTTACCTACATATAAATCCTATCATGTATTGGCAAGGGATATGGGATTTATTAAGATATTCAATCCAAAAATAGAGTTCAATTGTTCAAATATTTACAGCGTAAACTTATTATTCGTATTCGAAAGGTAATATACCTACCTACCCACGCGAATTTTGTTGAATGAGAAAGTTTCTTTCTCATGTGCCTAATCTTTATATCACTGATCACTTGGCAAAAATTTTACAATAATCTGCAAAATTGCTATCGCAATTTGATATCTAATAATTGGAATAGCAGATTAGGCGTATAATCTGAATGTCCTCGCCGCGGGTTCAATTCCAGAGTTGGCCGAAGTATGTTGCCAATTGTACACATTTTGGGTTTGTAACCGCTAATTAGAATTTCACAATGCGTTGTTCCTATCAAATATCTTCGACAACGACACTGGTGTGGCTCGTGCAAACAATATTCAATGCCTAAGTCAAGTAATTATTTCAGTTGTAACGTGCCTAATTTTAGAATATTCCTGACGACTTCTTACGCATGTACGGACACTCCCAAAGGTTACGATGTTAATAGCTTATATGTAATCAACAGACTTGCTTAATACAGGTAATCCTTTATTCATACAATAGTCAGTATGTTCCCTCAGGATTCGGATTCTGTGAATAGGTATATAACTCTAGCAAAATAAAGAAGAAGACATCCTTCGTGAGAACAACGTGGTGTGCAGGGGTTGAGGTTTCACGGGGATTTGGCTTAAACTTGACTCCCACGACACCACCCACCACCGGATTTCTTAATAACTTATATTCAGCGATCTTTTAATAAATAGTTTAACACATGGATAGAAAGCAGATTGGAGTGGATATTCGTTTTAAAGGCTAATCCCACCCATGTTTACTTACTCAATATTATGAGTCTATTAAGTATTGATACTAGGCTACTATCTTAAATTGGTTTTCTAGTACTAGAAATATATTATCTAATAACCCTTACGCCAGTTAGATACTTACAAATAGTGCCTTCTGTTACAACAATAGAGGTTTCCATCCCGAATTTAAAGCACTGGAACTAATCGGGAGTAAAAGGTAAATGGACTTTGGACTTTAAGCGCTTAGACTGGGAAAGCTTTATTGAAAAGCACGGAAACAGTTCTTGAGTTAGGTATAAGCTATTAGGTAAACAAACAGATTAGGTACTCGTCAGCTCGAAATCTCCGTGGCTGGAAACAGAGGCCACGATGGATAGTTTGGAAGTGTATTTAGTATTTAGTAACTAAGTATACTATTTAGTATTTACACTGTGTAGCTATTTAATAGTCGTACTTTGCTGTGTAAACAACTGCGAAGAACAATTCTAATGACTTATTTGTAATGTAAAGAACTTTCAGGAAAAAAGACCTTTCATTTATATTTAGATATACTTACTTATATCTCTGGAAATAGCGTCACAAGTGTCTTGAAGCGTTTCGGATATTCGTGCTATTTATATAAGAGGCAATTACTTTTAAGATGACTTGTATTTATTTATGTTCTATGTACTTATTTACGAAAAATCATTTGGTCTCAGCCTATTTACACCAAGATAGAACAGTAAATACTGACGTGAATTTAATACTTGAACAGGTTGCGTCACGCAATACATTTGATATTGAAAGCCTTACTAATTTCGGATTTGGTGAACAGAGGTGGAATGACTCGCAGATTCCCCAATTTAATTCAGAACTGTACATTTGTGCCCAAATAATTACTGTGATTAATACATGTTAAACAGGGTGGATGTCAGCGTGTGTGAGCTAGTAGGTAACTTAATCTGTTGGGTTCATTATGTTCCGGCCATTGTCTGAGCGTTAATACATTATATCAGTAATCGGTTTAATTTTAGACTGAGATCTTTAAATATTTTAGAAAGGTTTAAACCTGTGTTAATGCCAAGAATCTCGAAAGAGGTACTTTTTATTGTAAATAATATACCTATCTTTTTAGCGTTTATTAGTTTGGGGCTGTATTGATCGTGATTCTTGTTTAAGTGTGTTTCAAACTTGTCACGTCATTGAAGCTACGTGGCCTCCGGAAATTGTTAGATATGGGAACGAAATTGATTATTGTTATCCATCTATGTAATTTTATACAATCAAAAAAATGATGCAATTACTACGGATAGATATGCCTAAAATATATTTACCGAAAAATTTAAACGAAAAACTCAAGTGAGCTTAAATTAATCACTAATAACTTACGTACCTAATAAGTAAGAATTAGGTAGATATTTTAATATTATTTGAATGCAGTAACCTAGTAGTATTTACGAATTTAGTACAAGTAGGTAAGTCAAAACGCCGCATCGTTCTAAGAATATGTCGGACCACTTAGTCTGACACATTTGTACAACGATATACATGATTAGGCAGGGAATTATATCATAAGTAGAGTAATTATTTACCTCAGTAGCATAATTAAGCGATCTTTCGTACAAATTACATTGAGGGGTTCATTCTAATTGTCAATTTGCTCTCACTTCCGTAACAGGGCTATTCAAAGTTTTACCTACCGTAAAAATAGGGATAAAGAAAAACCCGACATAGGTAGACGATGTATTATAAACATTTTCTGTTCAGAGGGGCGAGCGAATTCTGACAATGAGTAGGGTACGACAGAATTGTTTGTAAGTGACGCTGTTGAGCGTTATCGATGATTTTAACTCCTGTTACTGCGTAATACCAGGCCTTTGAGGTTAGGAAATTTTATAAAAAATTAAAGCCTATCTACAGCAACACTGATAAGCAACAGATAAAGCTGTCAAAGCGATTAGGTGACCGTGGTTATAAGTCTACCTAAGACATGTCTATCTATTTTATCCTGTAAATTGCTTACATCGTGTCTCTTGTCAAATTGAGGAATATAGTTTTTATTAATTATCTTTTTTCTAGTTCTGACTACATACTTAAAATGCGTATGTATATTAATATGATAGGTATTGAAAGAGAGATTTTGCGGGTAATTGTTTATATGGTGTACGTATGTACATTAGGTTTAAGTCTCTCTATACTTTTCTTATAGTCACCCGGTTATTTCGACCCACTAGGTGTTTTGTGTTTATTCTGTAAAGATACAAAAAGTAGTAGAACTTGGTAGGTTTAGTAAGTATGGCGATAGTAAGATAAATATTTTTAAAATACGTGTAAATATGAATTTCGTGTACATTTTTTATCACAAAATAATATAGCGATCCAAAAAGTTTAATTAGCTACTACTATAATATCATGTAAGTTTGTTAGAGTGTAATTATCAATATTTACCTAGCAAACTGTCAATTTAACATACATACATACATAACATCACGCCCATAATCACCGAAGGGGTAGGCAGAGTCAAAGGGGCAGCATGCCCCTTCAAACACATTCAGCTAAAAATAAAGTAGGGCTGGGTTAGATGGGTCGCCTACACAATCACACACCCAAAACCCGATATACCATTAGTCGCATTTTACGACATGCTAGGCAAGAACCACAGATGGCATATTCTTTGTAAGTCCCAGACCAACATGGGACAGTGGGCTGGGTTGGATGGAAAATATGCCAAATGATTAGTGAATTTAACAATTTAACATAAATAAAAGAAAATAATAAATGAAAGTTCTTAAACACATTATTGCCCGTCGTAAAGACATCATGTTATTCTTATACAAGGAACTTTATAATTGCATAAACTATGTAAATATTTTCGAACGCAAGATTGTTGTACAATCTGCCTTTTGCGTCCAATCCAGCCGGTCACCGAACTGAGGTAGGTCATTTGTTTATGGGCCCGGGGGTGTCAAGATAATTGCGGTTGCCACTCGTAACTGCCATCAGTCCTTTTTAGAAGAAAATCGGTCCGATTCTTTAAGGGAAATGTAAATCTATATTCTTCCATTATAGGTACTTTTGGCTAAAAGTCCAACGAAGAAATATAAAAATAAATCCTTAAAATGTATAGAATTGCTAATATTACAAACGCGAAAGGAATCGCTTTTTGCATATCTAATACTAGCTTCTGCCCGTGGCTTTGCTCGCGTGGTACGTCGATAAAACATAGCCTGTATGTTATTCAGGTGTATAAGCTACAATATCCTAAAGTTTTATTAAAATCAATTCAGTGGTTTTTGCGTGAAAGAGTAACAAACATCTATATTTTATATTCTTAATTTTTATATAATGATAATTCTTCTAATACTTTAATATTGTGCTATACATTATATATCTCGAAGGAATCGAGAAATATTGAAGAGGAAAAACAAGACTATAATATTTAAAACCTTATAGAAATGTGCAATATGAAACGAATGCATTCCGAAACTCCCAACATACTCCAACTGTAGGTATGCAGTACGTGGAAGTCCTATTTTATTCCCAAATTCCCTCTGGTACCACATAATAAACTAAGACCAAAACACGACGCTAAGAAATTGAGACCACATTGAAAATCGGGTTCAAGCATCTGCCCTGGTGTTTCGGCCATATTACGTCGGAGCGAGAGAGCTAGCGGGTAAGCCATACGTAACGTGACCATTTTATTTCTGCTCAAAACGGGACGCCACCATAATCAACTCCACCTTCATGTTTGCAATACGTGTGTGTTATCTAACAATATTATAAAATGTATGTAGGCATGTTTACAACGATAAATAAAATTAAAATATTTTGGTAGCATTACCAACCATAAGCAGATTAAAAATTAAAACCTTTTAATCAACTATTTAAAAGGCAACTCGTATTTATAAATATATACGCGTCGAATTGATAACCTTCTCCGTTATTTTCGTCGGTTAAAAAGCATTTGCATAGAAGATTGATTTGTCAATGATAAAAATTAAAATGACTAGATATAGGACCTGGTATATCTTATTTTCTCAAAACGGAGCAATTTTACATTCCGCAACATTTTCGGGAACATCAGGACACACAGCCGTAAAGCGAGACAGTCCCGTTCAAAACGGCACTTATGGCTACATGAGCCATACGTACTTTGTAACAAATCCGGGAGCCGGGTTGGATTTGCCCGTGTCCGTTCCTCGCTTGTTATTCTAGCGTTTCAAGAGCAGCATTGTTCCGCGGCCACTGCTTACGAATCGTCAGATGTCACTTGAGTCGACTCGACGTAATGTCGTCTCGTTTGAAATGCAGCTGCAATTTGACGCGGTGACACTGAAACATACAAATAAGAGTTAGACAAGATTTGGTTCATTCTTAAAAAGAGTCGCACGATTACACGATATTTATGATAATATATGATACACGTAGAGCTCAAAGGCAGATGCGAATCTAACGAATTATAATTGCCTGGTTTTTGGACCTAAGCCGAATGGTTAGTTTCCACCGACACATCTGTAGACTCTTACGTAGTTCTATTAAGTAAGGCATATAGTATATAATACATATAGGTAGGTAGGTACTACCACTGGTCAGAACTGTGGGTCATCAAACAAAAAAACTACATGGATTCCAGTATGAAATACGGCTACACAAACGGTCTCATTTTGTTTTTCATCTGATCATTTCAAAACCAACCTCTGAGGTAGAATTTCTTCAAAACAAACATAAGTCTGAATATTAAAGCATTGTTGCAAGAAATATGTTACTGTCGTAGGTAGCTCAACAATAATTCCATAATACCCTCTCGTCTCCATTTGAAGGAGGAAGCTAGACTGAGGAAGTTACGTACATGTATCCAAATAATAAATTAGATTTCATCATCACTCAACTAGTTGCTTACGGCGTTGAATAAGTTTTGGGTGATGTGTGTATAGGTACGATTTTGCTGTAATTTAATCTATAGATTTCGGGGAAAATTATTGAAGGTTTAATTGGAGGCTTAATATAATTTGTGAAGTAACGTCATTATACGTCTGCGCTTGTATGTATGTGTTACTGTAAATGCTCGAACTACGGTAAATCCTAAGATTTCCGGTAAAACCTAAGATTTACTAACTCTTAATGTTAAAAATCCTTAGAGTTGTGCAATTCGAACTGATACCACCATTTACTTGGTAAAGCAAAGTCCTGTCGTCGCAAAGGGAGAGCATCGAGACGCTCGATCCCTCTGCGACCCACCACAACGCGACCCAGCGCGCCCCTGTCGGGTTGCGGAGGATAGGGAGGGGCGCAACGACAACACTCAGCTCCTCCTCTTCCTCAGCAAACCTGGTCTGGCCGCAGGGTGCCTGAATACGGCCGGACCGCCGCAACTGCTCGTTTGCTAGTCGTGCAGTTGCGGCTCACCTCGGGGTCCCTCTCCGCTTCAGCCCTGCCACGTCAGGGCCTACTAAGCCCCCCCGGTACGACAAACCGAGGAACCCCGCGGGGGGGTTGGATTCTTCACTTGGTTAATGTAATCCAACCTATCCTAACTAAACTTAGGTTATAGGTATTATAGGTAAGGTAAGGTTAGGTTTGTTATCTTTTTTTTTCAATTAGCTTAAAAAAGATTAACCTATAATACAACCTAACCTATAAATCCTTACATTTACCAACTCATGTTAGCAAATCCTAAGATTTACTGGTAAAAACGGGCTAACATTAACATATGTACTATTTATTATTTCGAAGGCTTGTTTGGCTTAGTGATTAGATAAACCACGAAACTTAGGACGTATGTCGAATCTCAGTAAAGGCAAATAAATGGTCGTGTGATGAAATTGGTTTTATGAACTAAGTTACAGATGTTTGTTTAAGTACTTTCGTATCTTAATTACATAGATACCGTAGCAGTATCTATAGTAACAGCTTTAAACATATTTGGCGGTAAGTAATTGGTATGTGAATAATTAATTTGTTTATACTCACACGTTATTCATGAGATAAACTGAAAAGTTAAATTATTTATTTAAAAAAGTGACATTTAATAGCAATAAAAGATATAGCAATATAAGAATGATTTTTTTAGCACTATTTATCTAATTAAAGCCCATTTTTTATGTCTAAATGTGGTTTAGTGATCTTATTGCTTTTTGGATTCTGCTTACCCCTTCAGGGATCGCGGTATCAAAAGTATGTATGTATTGCTTATATATGTCTATCTATACGCTTTTATGTGTAAGTGATGTGTTTTGGGTGTTAGACGACTTCACGTTTTAGTTCAAACATTTGACTATGATAGATATGTAATACGATACTGACACATAATTTTTTCACACCTAAACGAAAATAGAACTAGGTTTCAGGCTTTAAAAAATGGATTCCAGTATGAAATACGCCACCTAAAAATCAAACGAAATCTGAATTTACCGTTATCCGATCGCTATAAGTATGAATAGTTGCTTGCTATCAACGGAGTGTACCAATGGAGAAAAACTCGCTCTGTTTCCGAGAATAACTACCGTGGAAAAGTAATGAATATAACGTTCAGTTTTGACTTTTCATAGTACCTAAACCTGACAACGTGGATATATTAATTGTATTGGCAGCAATTATAAAATTCGACGAAGTGAGAAAGTAGAGAGAGCTGTTCTCTCTTTTATATTAAGTTCTTCCATATATAACATTTTGCTTATAGACAGAGACGAGTGTGCTAATGAATATATTCATGACATCTTGGTTTCTGTTAATTTTTTATAAGTTTTCACAATAACAACAATCCTAACTCACATTTGTCAATAGTAGTGCCTGCTACTTCGGCACCATCTTGCCGCGCAAATCAACCGGTTCGTGTGAATTGACGTAATAAATAGCCGGACAAAATAAATGCTTAAAAATATTTTTAAGATAAATAGGCTAGATATCATTGATTGGCTAGTGCGGTAATGTGACATACATACATAACTTCACGCCCTTAATCCCCGAAGGGTTAGGCAGAGTCAAAGGGGCAGCAGGCCCCTTTAACCACATTCAGCCCAAAATAAAAACTGGGCCGAATGTGGATAGTTTTTTTTTTTTGATGTTTTTGTTAGATGACAAATTTTTAAAATGTAGTGACAAGTGGCTAGCTTGTCGCCTCCATAATCACATACCCGAAACCCGATATGCCATTAGTCGCATTTATTTGTTGGTTAGCATATTATTTTTAAGTCCCAGACCAACATAGGACGTTTCGGTAATGTGACACTACTACTTAAAATAAAAGTGTCCGTTGCCATGGTGTCGCGTTAGCGCACGCTAAATGTCTCGCTTACTATAAATGAGTATCTTTTTATTATAATTTGGTTAGATACTGTTTCATCACGCTCAATCGGCAACCGGTGTCAGTAGTAGTGCCCGCTACCACGTTGTCACCTTACCGCACGCTTCAACCGTCGCGTGGAGTGAGATGCTCCATATAGCATACATATATAACATAATCCATATAGCCCGCTATTATAAATGCATATTTTTCTATGATATTTTTCTATGATAGGTCTAACTTGGAATAAATTTACTTTTCTGCATATTGTTTTGAGGCTTTTTCGCCTCCCAGGTAACTTACTTAGATATTTTCACCTAGGCGTTGTCCGTGGACAAGGAATCAGAAAAAATGGAGGTGATTATACCCAAAAAGGCATGATTGTGTGATATTTAGACAAGTGTAATTAGTATAATTTTCACGTTTTCACAGCCTGTGTCAATAGTAACGCCCGCTGCACGATGCACGGTGTCACGTTACCGCACGCTTCAACCGTCGCGCGGAGTGACGCGACAAATTGCCCGCTAGTAATTGGCGCGCTGTCGCGCCGTGCCCAGCCGCATACGCTTGTATTACTTTTGCACTCGAATACCGCCATTTAATGTGGTGTACTACGCAACATTGACATTTCGTTGTAGTAAATTACAGTTTATCTGTCGATTACGCTTCCAAAATGACTGCGGGTTTACGTGAGTGAACTTTACCGTTCTATATTTGTGCGGATAAACATACAACACATAGTCAAATGGATAGAGAGATGGAATAAAATCTAGGTAATAGAATATAATAAAATAGAACAAAAGATGTAAGAAACTTTACTCATAGTTATTAATTTAATTTTAAATCTCTTTCAACATGCATTTATTCGTTACCAAAAACTAAAAACAAAACCTTTAGTTTTGTTTTGTTTGCCTTCACATTATCGATGCCATTTTTTAAAATGATATGAATTTTACCATATATCTCTACGTCATAATAAAGTTATCTTCAATACATAGTACTCGTGTATATTCAAAAATAAACTTGTGGAAGTCGAAAGATTATATATGCACACACATTTATATAATCTCACGACTTTCAAAAGCTACATACATATCAATATGTAAACTAAGATTACCTGCTTAATGAAGTTCAGAGTTCTATTGGAGGACCTTTGTTATCAATTAATTAATCAATACTCCATTACTACGCCCCGCCACATAATATTGTTTTACTTACCTTATGTGTCTAGTCTATTTACTTCTAGCTTAGTAGTATCGTTGCTATGTGCAAGAGCTATTATATAAAGAGACCTGTATATAAAAAGGACAAGGACATAAAATACAGATAGTGTTATTTATACCTTTTTTAATAAAAACTGTGAGTTTCTTTGTGAGAACATAAGTGCATGCGATATTGAGGGAAACTTTGACAGACAAAGTTACGCTTCTTAGTGTATTTCTAAAGAGAACCTTGCAAGAAGATTCCCCTAAAAGCACCGGTTTATCACGTGCATAAGTACGCATCAAATATGCAACGTCGTATCGTACTAGATTCTAGCGTAGATCTCAAGACCTATTCTTAAATCGCTACTTTGAGCGTTGCAATATAGCACGAGCTAGGTATTAGCCTGTATAATACATTACTTGACACCGTCATTCTTGAAATGAAGTACGGTAAATAAGAATTTATCTGTAATTGGCTTTTGTCTTGTATTTAAATTTAAACTTAATTTTAATTACTGAGTGTTTTGTCTATACATAAATGTGACTTTACGAAGTTGTTACTCCGAACGTTTAACATGACAATAAAACATTCAAACTATTTACAGTCTGGGAGCGCGGCTGTACCCCCGCCAAGGCCAGTAGTATTAGACTGAGCTGTCAAATGCTGAATGATAATAATCATCTATTGTAGAATAGCTTCCCTTTATATCAAATGACAGAAAAATATTTCTGTGACAAGTTAAATTTTTTAAATTATTTTCCCTTTGACTCTGCCTATCCCGTCGGGGATTACGGCGTGATGTTATGAACGAATAAATAAAAAAGTCCGCTTAACCATCAATGTACAAAATACAGAAGAGCGGTTGTAGCTCAATGGTTAGTGCATCTTGGTGATGTTGGTTTAAATCTAGGCCCTGGATATTTAAAATCGAAGTATGGATTTATACCACTTGCTCGCTGGTACGGGAACGATCGTACATTAAACCCATGGAAAAAATCGTTTGGGTACCTTATTTATGGGTTACAAAGGTTATATTTATTATGTAACATACTTTATTAGTAAATAAATATGTTAACTTTTTAAAAACAGTTTGGCCATATTTTCCGTCAATCTACCCCCACCGATTTCCATTGATTACGTTTCCATGGGTTATGTATAAAAACATATTAAAATGCTATTTGTACGATCAAAATAAAGGGATTTAAAAAAAAAATACACATGATGTTTATATTGGAATTCAGATGAAATTATTTTGTTGGCTGATTTTAATAAAGTTTATTTTTTTGTATAGTGTTTACGATACCTCAATGCGGGATTATTCAAGAAAAAAAAATTCCACGTACAAAATGGTGGGAGGTATAGAATTGTTTAAAGTAAGTGGCAAAATATGTTCTATTTCTGGACACGTTCGTTGATTCCAAGTAGGTACGAGTATTTTCTGTTGCTGCTAGCTAGTGCAAAAGTTCTCGCTAACAAAGTAAACCGGCACTTTAATTTACTCACAAAAAGCGTCTGCTTTTGAGACTGAAATTAAATTAAAACAATGACCGACATTTAGTTACGAAATAGGTTTGCATTCATTTATCACTGCACAATGTGTCCCTGTGTAGATATAAACAACATGTTATATTAAGAAGCGGGGGTGACTAACATAATATTTTAATTTCATTGGAAGTGTAACAACGAACGTGAGACGTATAAAGATGTCGAGTAGTTTCTGTATAAGAGGCTTGAACAACTTTGTGTCAAGTTACCCTTGGCGTGTTTTAAGTTGGATGTAGGAATTTCGGGAAAGGTCTAGCTTGGATTTAATCTCCTTTTCTGCGTATTGTTTTGAGTCCTAGGCTTTTTACCACTTTTCAGGTATCCTATGCAAGTATTTTTAATTAGGTTTCATCCGTGGACTTGGGATCAGAAAATAGGATGTGATTATACACAAGAAGGGATTCTGTAATATTTAGACAAGTGTAATTTAACAAAATCTTTGCGTTTTCACAGTAACTCAGGACCGGCTTAGTATGTTTAGTGGATTTTTGGTATTATTAAAATTTGCGGAATAATACATTTCCGGTGGGCGATGTAAGGCTAAGTGCGCTATTTGACGATTTCTCCAGGTCTGACTGCGTGCACCATGTGGCAACTATTGTGGAGAAGTGAGATAGCGCATTCGCCACAGTAACTTTATTATTTTTTACAAGTCTTGTTTATCTTTAAATTAGTGCCGTAGTTTAATAATAATGTTAATTTATTAATTAAATAAAGGTTACTGTATGTAGAGAAGGTATATTTTCTTTAACTTTTCTCAGCTTAACAGAAAATGGGGAAAAATAAACAACTGAGCGGACTTTATGTGTCCACAAACAAAATTACAAGAACTTAGTGAAAACAATAAACACTGCTCACACAATGAAACGGACGGTCGTGTATCGGGATCACGGAGCCCTTGATCTTAATTAATTCGAGGGAATGACAAAGACCAAGTTCTTTGTCCGACGCAAAATGTAAGCAGAGCGACGCCTGTCGGGTGACGCGCGCGCTGCCCTCATCAATATCCTTTTCGTGAGCTCATTTTTGCCAATGCCCTCTTTAGGATCAATCGATGAGATTCGATAGTTGACTAACAACTAGCTTTGTGAAGCTTAGTAGTATCGTTGCAGGACTTTTCAACTGGGGCGCGTTAACGATGGGGGCGTGATGCAAGCATGGGTTGGCTGCCATGTACTCTTTACATAATGTGTTTTTATTATACAGTAAAACATTTAATGCGTTGAATGTTTAGGTTTTGACATAAAAAAGGGCACGATACAATTTTCATTATCCGGGAAGGTGCTTAAGTCGAAAATTACTGTATTAGTGAATTATGTGCAGGAAGGACATGTGACAAAGAGAGTGATGAGTATTAATGTTAGTGGATGGAGAGGAAGAGGAAGGCCAAATAAGAGATGGATGGATTGTGTGAAAGATGATATGAGAGAAATGGGAGTGGATAGCTTGATGACGGTTGACCGGGACGTATGGAAAAGGAAGAACATGCTGCGCCGACCCCAGATGAACTGGGAGAAGGGCAATCCCCGAAGGAGTAGGCAGATATTCAACCAAATTGAGCCAAAAACAAAAATGGACTGGGTTAAATGGAAAATTGTGAAAAAGTAGTGACAAGTGGCTAGCTCGTCGCCTAAATAACGCCATTGTGTAGGCGATAAACGATATTATTATTATAAATAGCATGGTTGCGTAATAACTTGACTTCGGTTTTAATTGTATCTGCAGTGGCTGTAGGTAAGTGACTGCTTCGTTTCATAAAGAAACCGAGCACACGACAGAGAAGCATCGTGTATCTGATCGCGGGACCCTTCATCTTAATTAATTCGACAAAGGCAACTTTCTTTGTCCGGCAAGTGTCTCTGGTGTGGCGGCGTCTATACTGTCGTCAATATCATTCAATACGTCCTAAATCAGCTACAGGTTTTGATTCAAAGCAACTGATGATGAAATATGCATACATAAAAGTAAAGGAACACAGATGATTCGTCCGAATAGCTGGCGACTTAAATTATTATTTTATTTTAATTCATTAAAAATGTTTCTAAGTTGGCAGTATTTTACATTATAGGTACTAGCTTTTGTCCGGTGCGGCCTAAATCGAAATCGGTCTGTTACAAAGGCTATCCCGGATCGCGATATTTTCTCGGGAAAAACATTTTATTGTCTATGGTATTAGCTAGTTATCGAAATGGTGGGCTTTAAACGCATCAGGAAGAGCTACTTGCGCATTTATAAATTTAGTAATGATCACATATGGCAATGTTATTTTAATTTTTTGATAATATGAAATGACATTAACTGCTAAGCTACTTTACAGGTCACATATTCAATTCAAATTACTATTCATGTTCAACCACCGCACTGGTTCGTCTTGCAACCGCCATGACCTAAACGGATTCCATTTAGGAATGGGATATAAGGAGAAGAGAAGTATTTTAGCAATTAACAATATTTTAAAACATTATTTAATAGTCTAGTAACGGTCACACTAAATATCTTATACGACAAGTAAAGAAATAACTCTTAAGATTATTGTATTAATATTATGAGAAAGAAACAAAAACTACTAACGCCGTCCTCTAGCTAGACAAAAGACCGAACACTTCCGGTAAGACAAAACATTTCCGATTTAATTCAGAAAGTTTGTTTCTTTAATTATCCTGTTCAGGCATTGGAACCAGAAAACTCCGCGTTTCATGCAAATGTCTTGGTTCCTATACGTTGTCATATAAAAAAAAAACAATTGCTTATTTTTGGATAAGGTATTTAAGTTCCTCGTTAGTCTGGGACATTAAGAGAATATATGGTTTCTGATTGTATGGGCGACGAACTAGCCAATTGTCTCTACTTTTTTCATCTAACCCATCTCGATAATATTTTTGGCTTAATGTGATTTAAAGAGTTTATTGTTCATTGGATTCTGTTTACCTTATCGGGGATTGCGGGCGCAATTATATGTATGTGTATGTATATTTAAGAATATTGAAATTCTTCGTTACTTACTATTGTTTTTACGTATAAGCTAGATATTTTTTCTTTGTCCCTCGGTTTGTGGATCAGACGCCGCGGCTGACGGGCCTTCTAACCTCATCAATATCCGCCGCTCTGACGTGGCTTTGAGGCGCCGCCCCACTATCACCCACGAGTCAACTGCACAGCCTAGCTTAGGGAGCTTACAGATGAGCGACCGTATATCAGCGACAGCGCGCCACAACGGTCAGCGACTGTCGCGCACTGATGGGTAACGAAAATCGGTGACTATCTGCGAGATGTCTGTTGACGCAGCGACAACGGTCAATGGTCAGCGAATATTATTGTTTAGTGGATCACTGACAGTCGCCTACTCAACGCGCAACTACGATGCTATCGGCGACGTGTTTGCCGTCAACGGTTGGCGATTGGCGCCGACTTGTGGGTGGCAGTCGTTTACTCAACGCTAATCCAGGAGATTATTGTTGAGGAGTCCACTGATGTTAGTGACAACGGTCAATTGTCTGCAAATGTTACTATAGAGGACAAAGGTTACAGTCAGTTGTCTACTCAATGAGCAACTACGAGACAGAGTCCGCTGGCGCCAGCGTCAACTGTCAGCGATTGTCGCCAACTAGTCAGTGCTGAAATTTTCTGACGTGAGCACGTTACGCGGAATTATGCCTACGCAACGGCTGGTATGATCAGACTCTCAGCAAAGCTTTAGGTGGCGACAACATTCAGACCATCAGTTGTTTACCGTTGTCGCGTTTGCTGACATGCTGTCGCTCGTCTGTAAAGTCACTTAGAAAGCAATTTATTTCCTAAGCCATGAGGTGACCCTTGCTGTGATTTACTCGTCGTTTGAGAACTGTTATGCATACATACATGGTTATGTTATAATAAAATTATCATTCTTCTAGATAAATTAGATATTCAGTTAAAAACAAAAGTTGCCGAAATTATTAAAAATTCGCTGAAGTGTTTTGTTTTCTTTAAATCGTTTGCAAATTTCGTAAAAATTTATTCTAAGTGAGTATTACTTTGGCTTAAATATTATAATAAATAAAATAACTAATTATGCTAAAATGAATGAAAATAATTAGTAAATTCATAATAGGTATATATACCTTGCTTATGTCGGCCCCTAGAAACACTAATAAATCATCAATCTCTTATAGTGAAAAAAAAAGAACAATGTGAATCTACCACCGGTTCAGAATGACGATTCTATGGTTAAGAAGCCGGTAAAAAATTTACTATGATATTATTTAAAAATGTACTATGTTGAGTCTATACTGCCTTATGAAAGCGCCTTAACGTGTGTATTGTGCGATTTTACTCAAATGGATAAGTAAACGGTACCACTGGTAGGTAAATACCTAACGTTGGAGGCCCGTCAACATTTCATGGGATGGGGTCCTCTCTTAATAAAGATTTATATTTAAATGATAGAGCATAGGGGGCCCGTGTTCACAGCCCTTCAGGGCCTCCGAGTGGGAGCCCGTGGCATATTGCCAGTCCTGCTTCCGTATATTTAAGCCACTGTTATCAAAATCAACTATTCTGTATAACTGACTACGCACAAGGTTCGTACCAGACGTATCTCTGTTAAAGCTCATACACATCAGAGTTGTAATCGGTGCGGTCTGTTCATAAACAAACTTCGCTTACATCGGACGACTCGTTAAACTTTTAAGCGGGTCTTAACTTCCGCGCTATGTAATCGGGTTGAGAGTATCGCCCTCGTCACACCATCTTGTAACTTGACTATGTTACAAAGAGACGCGAAAAGTAAAACTTGAAGAGGCTAGTCGGGGCGGAGTGTGCTTATGAATTTTCAAAGCGAAGCAAACAGGCATTAAACCGATATACGGAGCATCCAGGGACCAAACTGAAATAGAGTAGGTGGACACTGAAGACCGACTCCTTTTTAAATTTGGAATCGTAAATAGAAATGAGAGCTAAATGGTATGCTAAGCGTAACGTAGTCATAGTTAACGGTCAGCTGACATGTAGGAAGGATAAGGTAAGAAGTACAAACGAATATGTGCGTGCCGTTCCGTCTAACAATGAGTTGTCGAATTGTACGTACCTATCTTACGACTAAGGCAAAAAGTTTGGGAGATCTTAGTTACAAGCTTAGACATAGGTCATCTAATACTAGAGGCCAGCTGCTACTTCAACCCCGTAGATATGTCAACCGACTTCAAAAAAGAAGGAGGTTCTTATTCGACCGTATATATTTTTCTATTGTTATCCGCAATATTTCTTATATTTTTTTGTTTAGGTATATAAATTATGATAAAAACACAATCGAGTTAATATTTCATGAGATGAGTGTGTTCAAACAATTCTTCCGCTTTGTTATTTCAAATTGTGTTAAAAATTATTGATATGCAATTCAAAACTTTCAAAAGGCGGTTTATTTATGTTGAATCAAAACACCGTCTACAAAATATTAGATAGGTAGGTACTTTACAGACAACGCTTCATATTTTATTCATTTCACAAACACTTTGTTCTGCAAACATTTTCTTTCACAAAAAATTACTTTAAAAATATTTTTTTGTAAAATGATTCTGTTGAGAAATGTTATTTTGTCTATACGATTTGATTGTTTGTTTGTTTGCATAATAATAATAAATTCTCTAGACTGACACACTAATTCCCTAGTTCCAAACTAAGCTTATTAAGCTTGTGCTATGGATACTAGGTGAACGGTTATAGATACTTAAAAACGTTTAATAAACATCCATGACTCGCGTAGATATGTCCGTGTTCATCACACGAAACTTTGCTCCTAGCGGGATTCTAACCCTTGGTTTCGCGGCCAAGGTCTCTCTCTGACCACTCGACCAACGGGCCTGTCAATTCTAAATTGGAAAGTATAAATTGTAACCTAACCTAATAAGTTCGTTATGTGTATTTAAAAAAAACAAAACTAAGCTAGCGTTATTTAATAAGTGATAGTATAGCAATCGTGTTAAATTATATGTAAGAAAAAGCAAACATGTGAAATCATAATTTGCAATACATTCATTAGGAGTCGAGATCAAGGAATCGCTCCTTAAACCATATTCGGCCAAAATTAAAATTGAGTAAGGTTAGACGGACGATTGTAAAAAAAATTGTGACTAATGGTAGCTCATCGCCTACATAATCACAAACCCAACGTAAATATACCATTAGTCGCCTTTTAAGACACACTATACAAGGAATAAATCACTAACTTTGGTACATTCTTTTTGAGTTCCACATCAATATGGGACAGAATTGTAAACGGTAAACTACGCCTGTAGCCATTTATATGCCCCGCGTGTGCGTTGAATGTTTTTGTAAAACGTAACAATAAACCAGCAATCAATGTATTTGGTCAAAAATAGTGAAATAACTAGTTTTTGTTTTATTTTTATTCACTACATATAAAGTTAGGTTTTTGAACTTTTGAAATGTTTGTTAAATTCTCGGTGCTCCTTAACATCGGGACTCTGATTAGCAGTATAGATGCGTACTTCTTGACGTCTTAAAAACTACATTAACATTTTGCATTCGTTAACAATTGTTTAATTACTTCGCTAATTTCTTAAAAGATCTTCTCCTTTGAGACTCACCTTTGTGTCTAGACAGTTTAGATACGTGTCGAGATTATTTACCGGAGTAAAATAAACATATATGTAAGTACATATAAATGTAAAGAAAATAAAGTTAAGACATTGATTGTTCGTAGGGTCTGTGGAACTTTCTCGGTTTAGATAGATTTAGTACACGACGATGCCCACACGAATTGGTGTTGGGAAAAGTTAGCTGAGAAATTCAAGGTATTGATGTTGTCCCTACGATGTGTTTAGGATTTTCAGGAGTTGTCCAAATTTACGCACCGAGAATAGACGTTCATTAACAGCGATATATGTCTTGAAAGGTTAGACTTGTTCTCCGTAGCTTTCTTTATATCAGACCGTAAATTTCCTAATTGTAACACCTTTTCTAGGTAATGTGAACAAAGCAATTTAGGGAGTCTATTGTTATTGTTATGCTATTTACATCACAGAAAAGATCTTTGGGGAGTATGATTAATTATATAGAAAAAAGAAAATGAAAAAAAATGCAACGGCTATGCCCATTTTATATTATCGAAATAACGACCGGTATATATCACCATGATGATAAAAATATCGTCATAATCAATGAAAATCATCAGTCAAAACCCTGAAAATAGGCAGCTATTACGCGTGTTTCTGAACGGCAGCCACTTAAACTCTCACACAAAACAGTAGTACACGTTACGGATAAGTTACAGCCTGGTTTATGGGCCCTAAAACGCATCTTCATGTTTCCCACAAACGTTTTGTCTTACGCACGATGGTCCCCCTTGATGGGCCGAGGCGCTTTGCGGTCAAACTTGTGTCTGTTCTGCAGACACGCTGGGAATTCAGACTGTTCGGGACTAACTTGTAATGCATCATTAAGTACGAGTTGTGAATTCATCTTCAAACTGTTCGAGAGAGATTATTACTGAATGCTTGTTATGAGTTTTGACAACGAAGAAAAAAGTCGATGAAAATCTAAAGAACATGCATCTAGATGTACTAAAGTTATTATAAGGACCTAATCGTACCTACCTATAGGTAAAAAGTACTTAAATAGTAGGCACATATATTGCATTATTATCAGACACGAAATTATAAGAATGCCAAAATTAAATCTCTAATCTGCATATAAATCTGAACTAGCCCTAAGTTAATCCACATAATATTATGAAATAATGTAAAATGGTTAAATTTATTTATTTCGTGGGATTAAAAAAGTAATTTCCTGTCCTTGTTACGGGTATCAAACTTACGTGAAATCCTAGGGTCGGCAACGCACTCGTGATTCCTCTGGAGGAGGACCACTACAAGGAGTAAATAATGAATAAGTCAATTTGCTGTATACTTTAGTCGTAACGCAAAAACACCATACGTCCGCACTGTAGTAAGTATAGTAGGGTTATCGGTTTATCAGTGATGAACATTTATAATTTTTTCCACATGTTTAGTGAACTAGAGAGAATAATCAGCTGAGAAGTCATGCGGCATCATCATTAATTTATTATTAATTAATGGCAGGTATTTGACATGATTTATACAACAACTTTGAATGCCGAGAGAAAAAATGGCATGCTCTGTAGAAGACAGCAGAGCATTAGGCATCACAACTGGGGCCACATAACTTGGATTTTTTACACTCAGAAGATAAGGGTGGCGTAAAATTTTATGCATCCTTACGTAATCTGTGCCCTTGTTTATGCGGTATGCTAATCTGACGGAAGCGATAAATAAGAGGGTAGGACGACGCTGCGGCGTCACTCATTCGCTTCCCTTTGTGGGTAACTTTTATGAACTGTATAATTGAACATTTGCGGTAAAAATGTCGTTGGTTTTATGATCTCTTGATATCTGTTGATTGGTTCTTTTTTTTTGGAAGACTGATGTCGATAACCGCAATTTACTAATAGGTTACGGATATTAAATGTTTTGTGTTATTTTGTACTGTGGATTTTTCGATTCCAAACTGAGTTGTCAGAAACATGAAAATCATCGGTCAGCATAATTCATTATTCATCTTCCGAAACAACTTTTAAATTGAATGTAACATTTTACGTAGTTGCTTTAAATAAAAATGTTTTGAAACTTAAAGTAAAATTGATAGGCGTGATGTTATTTTTTCTTATTTAGTTGATACACAATCACCAGTTATCTTTTTAAATCTCATTATCTTTGAACACAAGTAAGTACCATGATCTAATTTGTCTGGATCGCCTATCTAGGGTACGAAAGTCAAATAGGTCGTCACTTCAATGTGAAACCAGCCTTCCTGGATCGTGGACTAAGCGGACCTCGGCTAAGCACGGGACATAGTAGTAGCATGATGATGATATCTTTGAGCACAAGATTAGGTAGCAGGTATAAAAGTAATAAATAAATTGATTCTGCTAAGTACAATGTTTTCACAATGTTTAAAGTACGTTAATGAGTACTGTAGTCAATTCATTGCATAAATTATATATTTTCGCTCCGAACATAGATTGCAGTACCTTAGTTACGCCCAGGGCCAGGCTCATGTTACGTCACTGACTATTATGACCACCTACGGCATCTACCTTACGTGTGTGACTTCAGTTATTGTAATGACTGAAATCTTTAGAAAAAATCACGAGACATTTTTTTAGTATTGATTACGGATAATGACTGAGTTGTTTATCAAGAATAAGTGATATGGTCCCGATAAGTGTATCAATGAAGTTGTTAATAAGCTTGTCACTGAATGTAGAAGAATATATTTATAGATAATGTTCACGTAGAAAGACAAATAGGAATTAATGACATTCGTAACTTAATAATACTTCCTATATAACTTTAGAATACTTCCTATATTTGTTCTTAAATTTTAGTTAAATGTCGATTGCACGAGTCGACTTTCCATTTTATTTTTATAGATATTATTATTATTCGATAGTATGCCCCCTGAACCAAAAAAATATTGTATTGCTATTTAGAAGATTGTAGCAGCGCGTTGCTTATTAAGTCGGTCGTTGGGTGAGACGGTCCTTACATAATCACTCTGCGTAGTTCAACAACCTCTACCATAAGCTTATAGACTAAAACCATTTACAAAATAATATACACCAGGTGTTGTATAACTTAATAGGTAATATCCTAATAATTTCCGCTTTCCATTAATAAGATAATAATTTGTCAGATAAATATAGAGTTGTCTTAGGGTTAAGTGAAATATTTTTCTATTGTAAAAATAGGTACTGTGTATATTTTCTCTGAAAGAATTTTCCTTAAAATCTTCCTGAGTAATTGCATGAATTGATTTTGTGTTTTTGAGTAGAATCCAGTTGGTATTTTACTGAACCACAACTAGCCTACTTATCTAATCATAAGTTCACAGCTAGTACGAAACGATCACCGTAATGGTTGTTAACTATAGTTCTCAGATAGTTTTATTGCCGTTTTTTCTGTTCTTTTGCGTTGAATATGCATATTGAATTTACGCAGCAGCAATAACTTTAGTCCTCATTTTTTTAAAGGATAGAGTATGCTTAATATATTAGATAGCAGCAGGTATACATACATACAGAATTATTATATTTAGAAGGTTTACTGAACCAACCTTTTTTAAAAGGACCATATTTTTATTTGTATCTCTTCTGGTATTTAAACATATTTTAATAAATCGTATCATGCAATGGATAAGATACAGCCACTTGTTTTTGTTTTTTTTTCTATTTCTAGCCTAGTTTTAACATGATCATAGATAAAAAAATTATCTCGAAGTTAGGGTATTACATTGAAGTGACAGGTGCCCAAATTTGTAGTCCAGAAATATTAAACGGCTGGACTGGCATGACGTGGCTTTCGAAGGTTCAAAAACCCTTTCAGTTTAGATACATTAACAATTCTAATGATGTATAAAGAGTGTACTTACATATTTTTACGTGTTCTCGTAAACGCCTTAGTATGGAAGCCACTTGTTGTTGCTTAGAGCGTGTGAAGAGGGGACAGTGACTGGAGGAGGGCGCGATCGCACGGCGGCGCCCCGATAGAGCAGGCGCGAGCTCAGCGCCTCGAGAGTCGGGCTGCAGCGACAGCAATTACAGGGAAACAGTTACAAACATTAGCTAGATTTCGCCATCTATAACACAATCGCTTAATATGTATTATAATGCATATGAAGATATTTAATACCGAGTAAAGCCACTTGTTTATGGCTTTTTTCTATTCCGCTTTTTTTCGATTCTCTGCCTACCCCGCCAGGGAAGTGGCGTGAAGTTTAGTTAGTTAGTTATAAAGATATTGTGTATGTTAAGTGTAGTTGTTTAAGTCAGTGATAGGGTGTTCAGAGTAAGACGGTTATGGCTCGACAGTAATTACTGACAGGGAAACTGTTACAGTCTTACAACTAACTTCGACAATCTATAATTCGACATTCGACAAACTTGAATTATATATTACGATGCATAATTAGATACTTGTATTTTAATTTCATTCACGCAGATCCGTCAGCCAAGCACACTCTAGTCAAGAAACAGTTTCTGCACAGCGCCGTGAAATAAGGGATTAATGAGGTCAATCACAGACTACGAAAATACCTTTAGTAAGTAAAAGCCCAGCAGAAATCCATTTTGTCTCTGAATTAACTTGTAAGTAAGTACTCCGATTCCGGTAATTTCTAGTTCTAGTTATGTTTTTTGTATGTCTAGGTCCTGAAGTAATTACATAGATCTAAAGTTTAAATATTGATGTACTAGCTTCCCCTACCTGGAATTCGCGTGCCAAGGTATGTGCTAGTCTATTTACTAACAATAATATTTTATCACCTGCCCTGGACCAAGAAAATATCGTATTGCCCCCCTAAACCAACAGCTGCGTACGCCCATTGGTGTGCTTAACCAATAGGTATGTAGGTATATATGTATGTGTGTCTGGCAAAGCTTCGCTTGTCAAAATCTTCGAGCATTTGCTTACGCGAGCACTTAATTAGTAGTTGACCTATACGAGTAGTAAGTATTCCAAACTAAGTTATATATAATTAAATAAACCACATTATTGAAATATATTATTATTGTAGTATCAAATATATATGCTAATGCATTGGCATTGTATTATTAGATAATTGTCAAGAACGCAATATATTTTATATGGATTTTGTGAAAATTAATAGGTATACCTAAATGTAAAATAAAAATTTAATTATCTTCTATTTTATATAACCTGCTAATTGATATCTACGATTTACATTTCATAAAGTTCAAATACTTGGATTTTTGTTCATATATGTAATAATATCTATTATTATCCTATTCATGTATTTTATTTACGAAGTGGCAGTGGTCGCGATATGATAATCCCGAATTTATAAATGGCATCTTGGGCCCGTTTTACAAAGTGGTTCATCCCTTATCAATGCAGAGCCGGGTCGCATTAAATGAAATAGCTTATACGAGGAATGTTTTGTATCCCACACGAGATTAGGTTTTTACACCGAGCAGTTTTATAACGCGATGTGACGTTAACATTAGTGCAGTTTATCACGCAAAAAGTTCCCGCGCTCACATATCGCACAACAGCCACCAACTTTTTGCCCGTTTTAAAATAGCCGTTACGTTTGAAATGCGAGCTACGTAAGCGCTTTAACTTTTTTACTAACTTTTATTCTACATGAATTTACACAAAAGCCAGACGCAGCGATAATGTCTTCCATTTGTTAAAAGACGAGAATTACCACCGCCGCCGACGACAGAAAAGAATAAAAGGGTTGTCTTTGTTGGTAGCAAGAGGAATACATTTTATGCAGCCGCTTGAACGCTGCACGCTCGGTACCTACCTTTCTATCGTATAATCACCCTATTGTGTGGCCCTTGTTACTCGGTATTTCTCAGAGAATTACCGTAGGTGATTTTATGGCTTAGTCCGTTCTCTTTATGGGACGTTTGAGGATGGAGTTTTATTTCAGCGGATAGTTTTACGAGTAGAATCGGTGAAAAGTTCGAGTTAGCTAGGTGCCGAGATGAGTGTTTTCAGGTTTTTATAGATATAAGTACCTATCTATAAAAAATCTGTTAAAAAGGTGTCCTGTAAGTGTTAATTTACAGGCGTTTACAAAGCATTATTAGATGATCTACATATGTAACTTTCTAATCATTAGATATGAAAGAAAATTTCTACCAGTTAATTTCTCAAAATAAAAAAGATATTGCTACTATGAGTAAGCGAAGGCCTACTAAGAGGATCAATTCGCCACCCTTCAGATTTGTCGACAGAGCCCAAAAAATCAAGGCAGATTAGTAGTCGCCTCAAGAAAACTGTCATTTGTATTGGTTGTTGCTCGTAGCGAAGGCTTGACGGCGGGCCGAGGGTGGGACGCCTCAATCCCTTTATCGGATCCGCGGACAAAGGTGTCCGCACGAAAACACCCCGCGGCCACCGGATATTGGGCCTAAGCCCGCGCCGCTAACCCTCCACAGCTTTCAAACCTTCATATAATTAATACACAGTATCAAATTTTCGAATAAATCTACCGTTTGTTATTATAATCGCTTTGTTTTATCGTAAAACCCGTAGAAAGTATCGATTGAACATAAACAAGAACTTCATTGTCTTGTCAGTTAGATTATGGTTACTTTCGTCGGATCTATGGCTTGTTATTTTGTAGTCAAGTGGTTTTATATATTGGCGCTGCGTTGTTTATACAGTTATCCTAACTCGACACTTTATAATAATGAATTTATATATAATTATAATAATGCCTACAAATCCTTTGTTATTACACTTGTTAGATGGGATGAAAATAGAAAACTGATTATATTATGAAGAACGCTTAGAATTACACAAGGTGAGCAAATATTGATTTGTATCTCTATATCTACCTAACTATATTTATTAAACACAAAGGTAACACGTCAATGTATGTAAGGATGTGATATCTGCCTCTATCCTCATGGGTAAAAGGCGTGACAGTATGTATGTATAGTCTTTATAGACTCAATAATTATAGGATTGTTAAATATTATTTAATATATATTTTAATAATTCATTGGCTATAGTAATGATTATAAATTTTCCATCAAATTTTACATTTGACAGATAAATTTAGATGAGTAGGTACCCTTGCCAAAATAAATAACTATTCCTTCAACATTTCATCTTAGTGTTCTAAAATCCTATATTATTTTCAATCTGTCTTTTTGTATAAGACTATTAATAAATATTTTTTTTTTACTATCAACCATTTATGAATTCTAAAAACCCATTTAATCTACGTTCCTGTGCAATGGAACTGGCTCTTATGCGGTTATTTATTTCTTACAACTTAATATCCACATTAGTATCGTATAAAATATTAATAATTTTCATACATAAGGTGCACCTCATGCATACAATCCTGAACATAAACAAGAAAGAGTAATACGCCACTTTACGTTGGATTATTCACAGGAAAATGTGGTTTCTACCTAGGGCTGACAATGTAAAATACTTTCAAGTCTGCTGGAGAATTTAACACGGGGAAAAATGTATCAAATTAGCCGATTTACATCTCTATCAGTTATGATCCAGTGTCAAAGTATTTACACAACAGATTATAAGTCAATCTTTAAATAAAACGAAATTAGGCATTTTTGTTTTTTATTTAAATAGCTTTAAAATAATAAAATACTTCGGTTTCCCTTGGCATCACCACCAAATAGAATACAAAAATGCTGAGGAGCTTAGTGGAAATACTCCGGCTATTCCATTGTGGCCGGACAGGGGTTAAAATAGGGGCACTAAAAAAACATTCGCTGAAATATTATTCAACAATTTTCGTTATTCACTTATTTGAAAGGTAGATTTCTCTAAAATAATTGGCAGCCCTACTTATACTCGAAAGCTCTGCAAAAGTATTTTTTCTTTTAAAGATATCTTATTGAGTTTTTCATTAACTTCTCAAGAAGTCGAGGTGGCGTTCTCTGGTAGACTATATTGCAGGTATTTTTTTATTAAATTAAGGGTTATACCTATTTGCAGATTTTAATAATGGTAACTGCCCGTTTTAGAGAAACTGACTTTTTGCAAGAATTTTTAATATTAGACTGTCTGTGTTTACATTGTACCTACGTCTGACTTTGGAATGTGAACTTTTTATTCGTATTACAAATGAGATGGTGAAAAGTTGATATTTGAAGACGTATTTATTTCATGAAATCACTAGTTATCTGAAATGGATAGAATAATACATTATACTAATAGCCTATCAAATTTACAAGAGAAGGTAAAGTATTAATATTTAATGTGTGGTATCGACGTCGTATCGTTGAGTTGATTTTATTTTCGTTGTGTAATAAAATAAATTTATTAAACTAAACGTTCACATACCTTTGGTAGCCTCTAACATGAAGGATTATGCAGACATGGAGAGAGATCGAAAGGAGTGGCAAGCCAATACGACAGTTCGGAGGGTTTCTCTTTGTTCTAGAGGCATCAAATGTATTTTGTATAAGTATAGCGTTTTATGCGTTATATGAGCAGTTTAAAAGTGATAAGCAGTTCAATGACCTTAGTGTGCAATATAATGACGCGCTTAGGGTGCTTATGTGGCTGACCCGATACTGCAGTGCTTCGGGGATGTTTGCGAAGGCGCGTCTATTGCTATTATCGACGCTACGAAATGCATCTACGTTTGCATACCTGGTGTACAGGGTTAGGACTGCGTTGGCTTGGCCGTCAGTATAAAAAGCTTTGTTATTAGTTCATCTACTGACCAATAAAATTTTGATGAAGAAAATGTATATTAATTATTATAATATTTGTAGTAATATACATTTTATTTCGTTGTCTACTTGTAATTTCATTTATACACTTTATAACATTTCATACCATTATCTAGAACTAGCTGTGCCAGCGGTGTCACCCGCGTTTATGGTTAATATTATAAAGAATATATCCGTCATACATGATTTCTATGTAACTTTAACCATTAAGGCTGCACACGGGGCGGAAGCTTAAAAAATGGAGTAACTTCTCCCGTTTTCCCAACATTTCCCTTCACTACTCTGCTCCTATTGATTGTAGCGTGATGAAAAGTATACTATAACCTGCCCAGGAGTATGAAGAATAATTGTACGAAGTTTCGTTAAAATCCGTCGAGTAGTTTTTTTTTCTATAAGGAACATACAGACAGACAGACAGACAAAAATTTTACTGATTGCAATTTTGGCATCAGTATCGATCACTAATCACCACCTGATAGTTATTTTGAAAATATATTTCATGTACAGAATTGACCTCTCTACAGATTTATTATAAGTATAGATTGTTAGGCATATCCTATGTCTAATTTTAACATTTTTGCTATTTCATTCTCAAGTTTATGACACTCACTTTAAACTCTTTAAAAATCATTAGGATGAAAAATTCTAAGCATACTTAGTTTGACTAAGTTCGTAACACAAGAAAGTGAGTATTTAATTACGTAAACAAGTTTGAAAGAGCAGCAATTAAAAAGAGTTTTCTTTGTGAAATGGGTAATAAAACCGACCTTATAAGTAAAATAAATAAAAAGAAACAAAACTAAAACAAACAACTGTCCCCGTTTAACAAAACTTTTTTGTTAATTGTTCAGCAAAAGTGGACAACAGAAGACGGACGAGAGTTCGTGAAGATACCTTTGGCGTCAATTACTTAACACCTTGATGTTGAATTTTTTTTATGTGATTAAATTATGATAAATAAGTCATGTCTATTCTAGAAATGAATGGAAGTGATCAACGGTATTAACATATTACATGTCACGTCAATTAATAAACCTAATTTGTCAGTCCCAGTTTAGAATTAATGTTAAGGATTTTTGAGTTTCATCATAGCTTTTGATGTATCGCATTGACATGCCTAGCTGGTCATAAATCTGGTCAGAAAATAGCAATGAAATATGAATATCCGTCAGGCTCAGTTACGGTTGGTAAGGACACTAATTTAAATAACTATGTGCGAGCTACGCGTTCGCACTAAAAGTGGAAGTACTTCGGGCGAGCTAGGTGTTGCTTGCTCAGAGACCTAGTATAAACTAACTGTCGCGGTGTATATTGTATATATACTTAGTGGCGAGAATAACTTCGCCAGCGCGATGCAGGATTGATTCTATCGACGCTATTTGTTTACGTATTACTGGAGCTAAAATCTTGACTATCTTGTGGCGCGGTCATTAATTCATTTATTAAAATTTTTGTACCTACGTGTTTAAATAAATTTATATATTATAATTAAAAGAAAATACTTATGTCGAATCATTAACTTTTGACATCTTAACATGAGGACTAGTCTATTACAGCGGCTATCGTTTTTTCTATTGGTCTATCAAAATGACGATATTCGCTGTGTCAGATTTCCACCATTACGGATATACACCATAGCTAAGCTACACCAGACTAATGTATATGTCATAAAAGAAAAAGAAATAAATTACTTCAAAAGTCAACGGGCAAAATACTTATTAATGGGTACATCTGCGCGCCAAACACAGAACGGCTTGATTTATGGCGCGCAATCATTGTAATATTTGCCAGCCACAGCTCTCGTCAAAGTTCATTACTCCGCGAATCGAAGCCTGTTTCAAAGGATTTTAATTCAAATGAGCCTTTCATTCTCCCATGAACCCGAGGGTTCCATAGAGCTAGTGATATCCGCCTCCAGATATCAACAAATGTAAATTAATTTGAACTCCTCTTCATACAGTAATTGAGATCTGAATCGTTTTAATTAACTTTCCTGTTTTATGTTTTGTTTTTGCATTTTTCTTGGCCTAATAAACTAACTGAAGAGCGACGCTTTGCGTGTTATCTCTGTTGACTTGTTCGGTATACCGTATACCTAATGCTCGATTTTAGTTTGGTAATAAACTTGTACATATCTGGTTCATTGAACAAATTAGTGACACATTTTATTTATAGATTAAAATAATGGTATGCTTTTCGTATTGTTAGTCGCAAACTAGTTCATGTGTTTATGAAATCAAGATCTCCGTATCTATCGTAGAAACAGGATGCACGAATAGCTTCCTACGCAGTTACGGCAAACGATATTACAAGGTGAAGGATATTCGAAACTTTGACAATTTATTAGCTTCTCCTTATATGATTTGTTTACATACATAACATCACGCCCATAATCCCCGAAGGGGTAGGCAGAGTCAAAGGGGCAGCATGCCCGTTCAACCACATTCAGCCAAAAATAAAGTCGGGCTGGGGTAGATGGAAAATTGTGAAAAAGCAGTGACAAGCGGCTAACCTGTCGCCTACACAATCACACACCCAAAACCCGATATACCATTAGTCGCCTTTTACGACATGCTAGGCAAGAACCACAGTTAGCATATTCTTTTAAAGTCCCAAACCAACATGGGACAGTGGGCTGGTTTGGATTTCCATCCAAACCAGCCCACGCTGTAAAAAAGGAGTGACAAGTGGCTAGCTCGTCGCCTACTCAGTCACATACCCAAAAGCCCGTAAACCATTAGTCGCCTTTTACGACATGCTAGGCAAGAACCACAGTTGGCACATTCTTTTTTTTGTCCCAGATCAACATGGGCCAAGTCCCAGACCAACATTTGACTAATGATTTGTTTACTCCTTATATAATCTTAGAATAATTTCAAACTAAGTCTTTTAATTAGACTGCGCCCAATACAGCTTATAATAATAAATACTAGTTGATAACTATAAAAGCGTAATAGCCCAAAGTTAATTTCCGTTCCTACGTTAGAATAAATACAGAATAAATTTCGTAGGGATTAGCCCGACAACAAAACGCTTTGATCACAATCACTAAAGATCTCACTCGGATGACTCTAGAACAAACAATAATGTTAACTTAAATTACAAAATCTCGCGAACAACTGAAGCGGCTGTCATATTTATTTGTCTAATTACGTTTTGTTTGTGTCCAGCTTAGGATAAAGGCAACATTGAATGTAAAAAACGTAGATCCATTTCGTTCCGCCGGTTCAAGAGTAAATTTAATTAAGGCGAAAGGACCCTTGACTTGTTTTTTTTATTCAATCTGTAAGGCTGGCCAATTAAAAAGTTCCCGAGTCTTGTAGCGGATAGCGACAACTGTTGGAGAGTGCTTAAACTTATTCAGTGCAACTCGCAGCAACATTAGCGGTACTCTTAACTACAACGAGCGCTAACTAAATAATGAAATGCAATTTGAGTTCCGTAATTTAATTTGTGAATGTTTAAAAATTTAATTCGCGTTACGTGCGGAGTTAATTAGCGGCGCAGTTGAAGTACCTACCGACTTGAAAACGCAAAGATATCGCGAGAACTGTAGAAATAGGGGCGTATAATGTGTACGGGTTTAGATCGAGAAATTATTCAAACTATAATCGGGATCCATTTTGCGGTTTTAATTTACTGGTACATAGCAATGCCACGAGTATCTATTGAGATTCACGTTAAAATATGTTCTATAAAAAGTGCTCATAACATTTAGACTATCCTTCAACACATTTATTTATACTAATAGTTTATAGAGGAAAGATTTTATTGTTTGTTTGTATCGAATAGGCTCCAAAACTACTGCACAGATTTGAATAGTTCTTTCACCAATGGAAAGTTGCTTTATCAGCGAGTAACATGGGCTATATTTTATCCCCGTATTCCCACGGGAACGGGAACAACGCGGGTGAAACCGCGGGGCGCTGCTATATTTCATAATTTGAGTAGTGGTTTAAGTATAGCTAGGAATTCTTTATCCATATAGTTAATGGTTAATATCTACATACATACATAAGTAATATTGCTGGTAGTACTACGAACTTCAAAAATATATGGGCCCTTACCCTAAATATACGTACTTTACCAACAAAAAATCAAGATTCATGGTTAAAATGTACTAAAACACTCAAGTATTCCAGAGAGTTACTTACTCGTGGCTTCCATTGGCGCTTTGCTCCGCGTTAGGGTGCACATAAATTAGCGCGGTCTCGATTAGGCGCCTCGAGTCGGCAGGCAATAAAATAAATTCACCCTTCTGCCGTCCATCGCGAGAAATATTGATTCGGGCTTGTGCCTCCGCTCGACAATTACCTGTACCTTTATCGCCTTTTACTTTTCTTTTTTGGGCAAGATTAAACGAGACAATTAAGTAATAGATGGTACGTGCCGAAGTCAAACTGACTTTTCGATCTGAAGCAATGCTATGGGAAGGGATTTTGGATATAACTTACGAAATTGGTCTTACGAATTCACACTAAATACATACGTATATCTACAGTTTTGAGTTTAAATTGAAAAGTTACTCACATAATGCCTACTTGTTATACGTATATTAATTCTCACACAATACTATACTTCACTCCTAAAATAACCATTAATTTTTTTTTTTTCTTTTCAAAGTAGATATCACTTTAAAATTCTCCCCATTTATTTCATCACTTAAACGCGTTCCTAACTTATGCATGATAATTCCACAGTCATATTAATTACCACATGTTATTGACATTTTATAAATAAAATTAGTCAGAAAGTTATTATGAAAAGAAAATTGGTTTCAAAATAAAACAGTCTGTTACCCATTCAAGTTTATTGAAACGCGAATGACGTGCTAAATGAAAATGAATCAATTCATGAATATTTACAGGAAAACGAGTGTAAAGCGTTTCCACAGTATAGGGCGAGAACAACGAGGTAACCGTTTTTGAACGATGTGTGTGTTACATTATACGACTTTCAAAAACGTTGAACATGTCAGACTTTATTATTTTAAAAAGTAAAACAAATGAATATCAATACATAGTATAAAAACAAGTCCCCCGCGTATATGTGCCTGTCTGCCTGTGTCTGTATAGACTAATCTCAGAAACTACCAAGCCGATTTTGATGCTGTTTTTACCAGTAGATAAAGTGAAGTGAAGACAAAGGTTTATGTATATAATTTGTGAATATTTCGTAGTAAATAACTTAGAAATTTTAGTTTTTATTTAGAAAATACATGCTTCTCTACTGGTGCAAACACCCGTAGGAAGCACGAGCCGGAGGAGGCCGCTAGTTGAACACAAATACATGTCACAGACAGATTCGAGAATAATATTATTTTAATCACTTTTGTTCTGGTAACAAAAAATTAAGAACACTTAGTAGGTAGGTACTGCCTACGATAAGCACTCAGTCAGACCCAAGACAAGTGCCTGTTTCATCAACAATCATATTAAACTCAGCGTGGCGAATTACCTTACTATTAATAGAACTGTTTCAGCATATGTTTAGTCTACTCCCATGTTAGTGGTTCTAAGATATTCCGCTATCCAGTAGTGCGACCGAGATGCACTTACCAAAACAATATCTCTCCTGCCGCATCAACAATAATTCTATTATCTATTAACTACATGTTCTTAGAACACATGAGTAATTAGTTATGAGTATTTAAATAAAAAATTCTATATTTATAACCATTATTCTACGGCTCCAAATCTACAAAGCACATGTTTGGGCGAGCTTTCAATCACATTCGGCGAATTGATAAGTGCAATGTCAGGTCATTAAATATGGATATGTTTAATATTTGTTGATGAACAAATAAATTTCCTGGAAATTTAAATTATGTGTAAAAAGGCAAACAAAACATTGTTAAAAATTCTAGTCTGTAAACAATTCTGGATTATATTGACATGAGTTCGGCAATGTTTTGACCAATAATGACTACTTTACAGATAAATTAAATTGAAGTATCTGTTTCAATGTTAAATTACAGCTTATTACTGAATGCATACGAATTTACTTTTATACGGTTCTTAAAAAAGATTAAAATTTTGTCTCTTAATCTGAATCGGCTTAAACTTGTGGCAGCTGAAATGACTTTGGCGGGACTTTTGCTGGTGAAAGATGATGTTATAAGGAGAAACTTAAAAATAAAAGGGTTCTGCGCAAATCTTTGTTTTTAATTGCGGTTGAAGTCGCGGGAAAATAGAATGGATAAGAAATCATGCATTTTAATTACATACATATTTTAATTTCATACAGTGACCTAAACGAACGAACGAAAAAAGATGACATACTGACTCCTTGTACACATTATGATGTGTAGTTTTGAGGTCACTACGGAGACATGTCACTGTAATTTATTGTGCCTGGAACGTTTTCAGGTGAGCGGGTTCCGACAAGTTCGCCCCACATTGTGTTTATAAAAAATCCCACAAAGGAGTTATTGACATGAGACAGATATTCCGTGTCAATGGAAATTAAACCTTTATTATATACTTTATAAATATTTTGTCCTTAATGAACAATAAACTGCGGAAATGTTTTTCCACGAAAAGTCCTTTTGATAAACGATTCTTCGAATCACTTTATTAGGTCGATTGGACCGATACAATAGGATTTCTTGAACTGTGACGCTCATGTACAATTGTATCAATACAAGACTAAATATTAATAAATAAGTTTTCAGACGGTGCATCTTAGACGAGTATACCTAGTACGTAGTATCATAAACTCAAAGGCATTAATTAATATATTTTGCCTTAGAGTTACATGGGTGCCAGTCTTCTATTGTAATACCAACGTTAATATCATGTATCTATTGGCAAGAGTTACTTGCGTGGAGTTTTTAATATTTACCAGCTTTTTAATTTCATCGTATGAGTCTTTTATTCATGGAATATCGCACCACAAACCGAGTCTATTCACAAGAAAAGTCTAAAAATATAAGAAAATCTGTATCTCCTATGACCTAAACATATCTGCCAAAAATATTATTGTTAGAAAAACGTATTATGGAATTCCTAATAAAAGCTCGCTCACGTCAGACCCAATTTAAGGTCAACTCACTTTCAATGCGTCCTGTCGTATTGTTTCCACGTAAAACCTTCGAGTCTTGTTATTAAACAAACATTGATTCAAGCTTGCTGCAACATCCTTTCGCTTTCGCAAATAAAGCATCTCGATATTTATTTACCACGTAAATAAGATAAATAACGTGTTTCCTTTAAAACGGACATTTATTTTCAACTCACAGACTCCTCGTAGATTTAAAGTGGAACCCTTTTGCACGGATGGGGAAATATTGTACGAATTAGTATGTAAGACCTTCGGGTACGACGCGTTAGGGGGTCCTTGGGATGGCGGATTGAGTAATTAAAAGGCAATTGGGTGTCCAACATGTGGTTTTGAAATCACATATCTGGGTAGACTTAAACGACGTGCATAGATTACCCCATCACTATTTTTCGGCTGTGACTTATAGGTATATTCGGTTAAAAATCGGAAAAAAAAATAACGTGGAAAACGTTTTAAAGGCTTGCTTTATTTCGCCGAAATCGTACGAATTTTCGGGCTGCAGATTTAATAGCATTACCAACCAACGATTATTTCCAACGTATTCCAATAGCGTAAGCTCGTTTAAAAAGACGACAATTTTTTTTGTTTAAAAATTTAAACAAAGAACACAAAATTAAAACGTGTGAGCGTTAATAAAAGTTATTTAGTACCGTAGGAGGCGTCGGTGTGGAATTTTTATCGCTCAACATTCCACCGAGGCGCTCAGATTAAGGCATATTATCACAGCGTTGCAAACGCGTTATTGTACCGTTTTTTAATGAGTCCGGAAAGTGCTTTAGTAAATTGCTCGGTGAAGATGCTTTTGCTCAATAAGTATATTTCTTTACGTTAGATGAATGAGGTAATAAAAACATTAAAGTAGTATTACGTATGTTTTGCTGCTAAAAGCCTTTGACGATTGCAATATCGTAATGTATTTGAAAGTTGAGATACTTTTAAGTTCATGCAAAGCAAATGTTCATGCAAAATTTCAGATGCACATTCAGTGCATCTGAAATTTTAGGAATGCCCAGTAACGACAGATGCTATGTTCAGAATTCGCTTCATCTAAGTGTAGGGGCATACCGGGCAAAGTGGATACGTTCAGATGTTCAAGATTTAATCATAAAATGTATACGTGATGGAAACATAATTAATATCTCAAATCAGTCTATATTGCTTTTACGTACATTATTGCTACTAAATATAATCAATTAACCTTAAATGTTTAACATTTAGGAACCAAAACAAGAATTCGAAAATATGTGCTAATATTAGCTTTGCCCAGATCCCTGGGTAAAGTGGATATGGTACTTGGGCAAAGTGTGAAACTACCTTCTAATCACATAAATCTCAAAGTTACCCGTATTAATTAAATGTAACAAACTAAAAGAAACATAATATTCGCACAACAGGAAATATCTTTAAGGATATTTCCTATTAGCGAAAAAGATTTAATAAGACTGGCAGTTATCACAAAAATAATCTCCAATGCCTTCAAAAGCAGAACATGCTTTGTGACACCAGCTGATACAGGTACCGCATCGAATCAAATTTTCAATTAGCTGCTCATCTTCTTCAATATATATGTTAGAGCCTCAAAAATACAATGGAAAATTAATAGTGTGATTCTCTATAAATTCTCTTCCTAACCTTATCATGAAAACGAGGAAAATAAAGATGAGACAGTATTGTAGAATTATTTTATATATTTTTTCAAAATATTAGAAAAAACATCCATCGGTTCGGAATGCTAATTCTATCGGGAAGAACCGGCAAGAAACTCGATAGTTACTCTTTTTAACGCCAACTTTTACAATTCATTAATCTAAAATCGATATTAGAAACCTGGTACCTGGTAGGCTATGAACACATGTACAACGATACAGTTCCCAGGACGGTGTCTACTCACTCAGAGCTCCGACGAGAATGTTACAAAATACAGAGAGCGGGCGCTTTTATAAGGCGATCAAAACAAGTATCCGAGAGGTGGGACTTGGCAATAACAAACACAACTAAAAAAGAATTAGCGAAATCGGTAAAGCCGTTCTCAAGTTATAGCTTTGGGGTGGGTATGAAAAATAGATACCAACCTATTCTCAGACCTACCAAGTGTACATATAAAATTATATCAAAATCGGTTAAGCCATTTCGGAGGAGTATGGCAACACTGTGACAAGATTTTTATATATATATAAAGAAAGATATATAGAGATACAGACATGTCTCTAAGGATTACTATTCTTTGCAAGGCATTTAAAGAAACGTTTGCTTGTTATTTATAACTTAAGTAAGATACAATACTTTCATCCTTATTTTACTGAATGTAAGTTAACACCTATAACGCATTAATAAACACATCTTAGTGTATGGATTAGAACAATACCGTGTAGCTCACTTTTACTATCAATATTGTTAGGACTCCAAATAATATGGATGTTTATATAATAAGCCCCATAGCTATAAACCCAGCCACTGAAATGTGCCAAAAGTTTATCGCTTGCGCTGAAGACATAAATAAATCATCATGATCGAGCATCTTCAATGATAATTTCTTTTCTAAGTTGTACAATTTGGTTCAGATGAAATATAAAAACCTTTTTCTACTAGTCACGTTTGACTTAAAAAACGTAGAATTTGATTACAGAAGCTTTAACCTGTTTACGACTTAGGTGCTTCTATTAGATTTTATGATGGGGCTTTTACCTAATAATTCAGCCCTAAGATTGCTTTATACTCCGTAGGCACAAATTTGAACCTGAAAACCCGTAATGAAAGATTTTCAATATAAAGTAATTTTAAATTTACTAATAGTAGAAATGCGAATGCGGCTCTGTCTGTGTATCTTATTACTTTTTATGCCTAAGCCACTTGTCCAATTGTAATTAGAAAGTGATGTAAGTTAAAAGTTAAAAACATGCCGTTACATCATTTAAGAAGCATGATTTATTAAGGCTATGGCTTCACGAATCTTAGAATAGAAAAACCCTATCTTGCTCTGAAAAAGGTTTAGCTAAACCTAGTGGAATATTCCCGTAAACTGATTCGATCACTAACACCATCAAGTGGGAGACTAATTTGGGCTAATCGAGATAATGGTTTATTATACCATAAAAATAAACCTAGACGTAGAAGGGATCAGTTGGGTTTGCATAAAAGTACAATTTTATTATATCGCCTGTATACGGAAGCCAAATTATAATTTGGTTTCCGTAATTATTTAAAGTACATCTTAGTAATTTATTTAAAGTACAGCTATGAGGAAGTGTTAGGTCTCCGTGGGAGTATTACACTCCCACGCGCGGTCGCCTGACGTCATAGTTTGCCCTTATACTATTTCAGTTTAATAAACAGCCCTACTAACAGATTTTACGTTGATTTATGTACTTAAGAGGTCATTTTCAAGTTTTTGAGAGAACCTTTCATTTATAGTAATGTAAAGAATTCTGATTTGAATGTGTTATCTTTAAGGAACGGTTTCACTTGGGAATTTGGCAATATTTTATATTTAAAACTAAAATAATTATACATCACATCATCGCTATGATTATAATTAGATAACTAAAATGGATAGTATTGTATTACACAGTCACCTTATTATTCAACATGCCCAGAAGTACAAACCAGTTTAATTTACAACAAACAAATTGGAGACAATCCCCAAAAGTCGAAGCTACACACACCTCCCACACGACCCGAAGGGTATAATTGTAAACAAGTCTATGCCAAACAAGCGCCATTAAGAATCAATGACATTAAAAGCGAAATGGGAACGGAGTATCACAACTTTGTTATCTAGATGTTTCCATTTGGTAGCATGACAAATTATTGTAACGACGCGATGAGCGAATGTTGTCGTAAAACTTGAACAAGGGGCACCGGGGACCCGTGTTGTGGCACGGTTGGCTCACGTTATGAAGTGCTAGTTGGTTTATGGTATTCTAGACGATGTACCTACCTACGACTCAACTTCAGTGTTATGTACGGGGAACAGGTTGATTGAGTTTGATTTAGAAGTGGAAATTGTTTACGTTATGTATTAAATATACAATTTACTTACGGATTTTAGATAGGATTACGATTAAGATACAATTTACTTAAGTGTTTAACATAAGATTTCGGTTACGAATAATGGGAAAGGGAGTTTTTAGATTCACTCTTATTATTTCTAGAACTGTTTATTCAATTAATTAGCACTTAAATATACTTTATATTACATGTAGTTGTTGAACCGTCTCAGTATAATCAACATTCCGAACCGGTGGTAGAATCATGTTGTGTGAACTTCTAAATATGAGTGTGTGTTTGTACCTAAACCGAGTTAACGATTATAAGTTCTCTATACTGTACCGTGAAACATAAACTTAATAATTATGTTTACAAATCCGGTGCTTTGTTCCCCGACTACATTATTTAATAGGTAAACTTTGTCATAAATTTGTAACGAGACGTTTTGGCTGAAATGTGAATGCGTTTGATTCGCTCTGTATGCGGTTAACTATTCACGATAAACACAATAATTGAATTCGTAATTTGATGATGCTGATGACAACTTGAATATAATACGGATAATTATTTACGTATCAACTGTTCGTGAATTCGTGAACAATAATAATTTTCATATGCATGTTAAATGTCTTTGTGTATAATTGTAGTATTAACACCTAAATAAAGCGATTAAGAAGAATCAAACTCTGATTGTAGGAACCTTATATATTTATGGAAATATATGTTTTCTGTTTTGAAAATTAATTATAGAGTTAATTAAATAATTTGTTATCGTAGTATAATTACATAAATTAGATACTTTAAATTATCTAACTTGTTGCTTATATATCTTCATTGCATATATGTACTGTATTTGCCAACTAAATCGCTACGTTTAAGCGAGTGTTCACTCAAATAAATACAATAAAATATTCAAACGTTACATTGGGAGTTAGATGGAGCGAAATACAAAATTAGAAACATAATAACTGAGGTAGAAACATCGCAAGAACCGCGGTTGACTTCTTACCTTCATTGGGGTAATCTTGTGGGAAATCAAGGCAACCGCGACAGAGCAATCTGTTATTTCACTGACAACACCAGCGTAACCTGCTCCCCACTGGTCTTGTTGTTTGCAAATGTACCGCCGAGATAAGAGCTCTCGTACTCTGGTCGGTGTTTTGATATACTATTATACGTTAGAACCGTAAATTTACATGAAAACTAAACAGACCGGCCAAACGTAGTTTCTCAAGTATTTCTATATTCTGTTACGGTACAGTAATAGGGCTTAGTAAGTTATACCTACGGTGCAGCTGTTTCGCTCGTTTGCTAACTTATTAAAGGTACCTATCTTGTATATATTGTTCATAATTTAGATTCAAATTTACAAATGCACCCAGGCGTGCTGTGATCTTGTTTAAAATGATTTCAAAAAGCAAATGTAAATAATAAATAATAAATAAATAACCGACGACATCACATACATTGATCTGACTCCGAGGTAAGTAGCTTAAGCACTTGTGTTACGGATATCAGAATCAACAGTGGTATTACAAATATATACTTAAATATTGGATATTAACACCCAGACACAAAACAAACACAAGTATTCATCATACGAATATTTGTCCTGGGTGGGGATCGAACCCACAACTCTTGGCGCATGGGGCAAGGTCACTACCGAATGCGCCATCGAGCTTGTCAAATGTAAAGTAAGTATACGTGAATAACTGGTGAATAAAAAGTTTGTGGAAAAAACTTCTTCTTGGTCTTTTGTCTTTTACTTAAGGATTTGTAAATAATTTCATTTTATCGACAGCATGGATATTGGAGCAAGACATTGCTTAATCAAATCGCTAAATAGTCATTTCTTAAATTAATTAATTATTTTGAAGTACCAAAACAATGATTTATGATATAGTTATAGCATGAGTTTACTATTGCATATATTTTGATTATATTAGAAAAATATATATTTACTTTTTATGTCAAGTATAGCAAAATACACGTACACATACGATGTATAATACAATGTACACCATATGGCGAACGGCATAGGCACTCTCGAAACTAAAAAAAGATGAGTGGAAAAATACGACAATGGAAGCGGATCTCTGCGATCCCTGCCAGATTCCCTAAAATCAGTCAAAAGGCGGATATCGGCTTATAACGAAATTACATTTATATGTGAAGAGTTTCGTAAAAAACCATAAGGACAACTTAGTAGGTATTTTACATGAATAAAGCTATACTTAACAACTTTCTCAATGTATATACTTCGTACCTACCTACTACCTACTTAGTACCTACACACAAAGTATTACTTATTACTTGTGTACACAAAGATACCCTACCATGTCTCTCAATTCACCAAATGCATCAAATTATATAATAAAACCGTTAATCTGCATTACACTCCCTCTCGCATTAGCTATGACTGAAAGCTTTTAGAGAGCAATCTTACTAATATTATAAATGTGAAAGTTTGTATAATTGTGTGATTGAGGACAATCCCTTTAATAGCTGAATGAAAATAACAAATTTTGCCTAAAGTTAGGGATTGATCTAAATAAACATACAGAACTTGAATTTTACGCGAACGCGCGAATACAAAACTGTCAATGTTTAGTGATAAGTTACTCAGTTAGTTAAGTTTAAAATAATTGTTTATATAACATGATTGATTTGTTTATTAGGTATCTTTTGACGGCATTGGGAAATGTTTAGATTTTACATAATATTTCATTTTAGCCATTCTCATAAGTATTTTTATATTATACTATTTTGACTCCATAATTAACTCAGGGAGAAACGTTTTTCCTACTGATTGATATTTATATGTTTAATAATAATACGTAGCCTAATTATTCATAGCATAAAAAACCCCAAAAAGGCACGATATATTAATGACATTTCGAAATACATAGGTACATATATAGTAATTTTTCATCCCCTATCTTAAGTAATAAGCCGGGGACAGTGTAAATATTTTAGCACTTATAAAATAAAGATCTTGCTCAAAGTAGTTAAATAGAACTTTTAAATCAATTTTATTTAAAAAAAATCGTTCCGGGAGACGGGCCCTCTCAGTGCCGGAGCAGGAGTCCTACATGGACTACTCCGGAACGGCTTAGCGATTTTTTTAAGCAAATACAAATATCTATAGGTAGGAACGGTTTGCCTGCTCTAGCCTTCCCAGGTCGTTTAGCCGCATTCATTATTGCCGGGTATTGTTACTCTCCCGTAAGAATTGTTTAATCTTCTCTTAATCAAATACACTTCTTATAAGTAACCATTATTGATTATCTGGCAATTCTTACGCTGAAAGCAGGTGACCAACGAACATTTGATATATGTAGTAGAATCTTAGAGCCGCGTGACTTACTGAGATATCAGCATTAATAGAATAAGAAGTGTAAATTTTGCAATAGTTACATTGGAAATGTTAAGGTTTACCATTCGCGAAATTAGACGGCAAACGTCCCTCTCGATCGTTAAAGCCGAATTTGCGCACGTGCCGCAATCACAGTCAACAATGTATTGTTATAATATGAATATTTTATTTGAACGGCCAATTGGACGTCGGACAAACATTTGATATTCGCTGTGAATACGAAAGGTTTGCTTATTAATTGGATTGTCGTGCCACGTAGCGACCGCCGACGGAAAATCGTCCAATGTGAATTGCTCTTAATTCGCCGCCTCCCAATAAATATACGAGCCTTTCGGATTCGACCGCGGCGAACGAGGTTTGAATAGCAAACAAAATATTTAGCTACACTTTAAACTTGTTACTCCTATTTAGCCAGGGGCGTTAGCAACACCATGTTTAAATTTTGCCAAAAATTTGTCTAAAAAGGCGAAATGTAACCATTTATCCATTTTATGTCATATTTGTTTAAAGTTAGTTTAGTTAGTTAGTTGTATATTTGTCTACATACAATTTTACTATTTTTACACATATAACATAACATCACGCCTCACGAAAGGGTAGGCAGAGTCAAAGCTAACTAGCTTGTCGCCCACACAATCACATAACCAAAACCTGATATACCATTAGTCACCTTTTACGACATTCTAGGCTTCTTGCCTAGAATGTCACAATTGGCACATTCTTTTTAAGTCCCAGACCAACATAAGACAATCGGCTAGGTTAGATAGAAAATTGTGAAAAAGTAGTGACAAGTGGCTAGCTCGTCGCCTACATAATCATATACCTTTACGACGTGCTAGGCAAGAAACAATTGGCACAATTTTTTTTTTTAATTCCCAGACCAACGTGGGGCTTTTAGTCCCAGACCAACACGAGACAATAATATTTAATTTTATAAGTATTTAATTAAAAAATCAGAGAGGCTTAAATATATGTCGTTAGAATAATCATTTAGATATGCCGTATAATTATCTCGATTACCCTTTGACGACAGCCTAGTGACGCAAGGGCCTTTTTTACATCTATATGTTTTATGTTGGCTTTTATAATACTGGAGTGGACCCGAGCTAGGTCGCACTAAATCAACGTACCAATTAAAGCATAATTTATGAAATTATTCTATCATTTGTAGGGATTTGTATGTCATTATAATATTGTGTTGAACATTGTTGTTGTTTTCAAACTTGGGTATTGACGTGTGAGTGGCGTAGTCATTAAACATTTATTATTGATAGACACTCAGTTGTCAACTTATATCTATAAGTTTACAGTTCAAGTCTTTTGTGCACCAAGCTTGACGTTTGCTGGTTTTAGTCTTTTTTTGTTATGCATGACTTGTTGATTGATATAGAAGATCTTTTTTTTTAATTATCAAAATACTAGCATTGTGTCTTTGATATTAGCACTGTGATGTGACGTTTGAATGCTAGGGTGTGGGATAACGTATGTTTCATAGGTCATAAAAGGTTTAGGTTTACTATTAACTGTGTAAATAATTAAGATACCCATCTTGATGATAACAAAATATATACATTGGGTAGAAGGCATTTTGGTGTCAAATTTGACAACAACATTGGGAAATACAGGGCAAATAAAAGTAATGAAGAAAGAAGTTTGAGCCTTATTTATTCCTTAATTTGGGTATTTCGCTTTGCCCCGCGGTTATCCATTCTATCTTCAAACCTTATAACGAGTTTCAATTCCCTGATATCGTGTCTCTGGATACGAAGGTCTACAATAAGTCATTAAAATTCGGACGTCAATCTATTCACAATACATACCCTGAGAAACTCGAAGAAAGTCATAAAAGTTTTTAATGAGGGCCTCCGGTCCCAAATCCTTCAATATATAATCTCACTCAATCTTAAATTATCGAAACAAATGGTTTGCCTTTAGAACCATTGTACACTGCGTTAATGAGATTTTCCACTTAAAATATAAATCGTATTCGAAAGTTAGTAACGAGCTTACAATTCATTACTTAGTTATTAATAATATTTTAGTATTTTTCCATCCAACCCAACCCACTGTCCCATGTTGGGATGGGACTTAAAAAGAATATGTCGTAAAAGGCGACTAATGGTATATCGGGTTTTGGGTGTGTGATTGTGTAGGCGACAGGTTAGCCGCTTATCACTGCTTATTCACAATTTTCCATCTCACCCAGCCCGGCTTTATTTTTGGCTGAATGTGGTTGAAGGGGCTTGCTGCCCCTTTGACTTTGCCTACCCCTTCGGGGATTATGGGCGTGATGTTATGTATGTATTTTAGTATTTTTCTTTATCGAAATAGCAGTTAATATAAATTAACCGTTCCTGAATAATAAATATGAAGTGTATATGAGAGGTATCGGGTCGGGTCGCCTCTAGTACAAATTTTCCATACCATTATGTACATATTCATGCAAAATTACAATATGCTCAAGTATAGCACTTTCAGTTCAGCAAGCTTTTTACTCGCTGTCATTCCGATTTTTGCCGAAGGATTGCACTTTAATTATTTATTTAAACAATAGTTTAAGTACCATTGTAATATAGCGTTTATGAAAGAAAATAGGATGCATAGATATGCAGGTAACTCAAATGTTTTTGGAAGGAACAATTTGCCCAATGACTGACATCAGCATCATCAAATTGCGACTTTTTGCCAAAAAATAAATTAAATCGGGTTTGGTTAGATAGACAATTTTGAATAGGTAGTAATCTAGCTAGCTTATCACCCACACAACGACAAAGCCAACACCTTTTTTTTTAACGTAAGAAATACATTTTCGCACCGTCCAAGTAAACCTAGGTTCGGCCTACAATGGTGTGTCGGGCTCAGAGCTGTCTGGGAAAAACACTCCGCTACCGACTAAACCTCACGGTCATTCTTCAGGCGTGGCGCAGATTCCGGGATCCCCACTACGGGACTAGTCGCGAAATCTACGTTTCGCTGCAGCCGATCCATGCAGCCCTCTCTAGGCGGCTAAAAGGCGACTAAAATGATCTTAATTCATCTTCCTAGCGTTATCCAGGATGTAGCGAGTCTGGTAATTACATTGAAGCGATTGCCGATCTGACCTTCGTAACCCTAAGATAGGGGAACCAGACAATTTTTTTGGATCATGGTTACAAATCCAAAGTTATTTGAATTTGCAGGTTTCATCACGATGTTTTCCCTCACCGTCGAGCTAGTGCTATAAATACGTACATAGATTTTGAAAAATCCAGAGGTGCGTGCCCGGGTTTGAACCCGCACTCCTCGGTTGAGAGGCGCGTGTCCTTACCATTGAGCTACCACCGCTCCTAAAGTGTAACGCTCCACTAAAGTGATCTTAATTACAGTTCGTATATTCTTATTATTTCCCAGACTAACATGGGAATATGTATCCAAGTATTATATTTGTACCAATAACCATTTATCGTCATTAAAAGGAGTCTAACCGGAAATTGTGAAGTTTAACAAAATAATTGTCGAATTAAAAGAAACTATTAGCACTGTCAAACTGGATCAGTGAACTACAAACTAACTTATTTATTTTGAACTTAATACGACTCGGACAAACATAGCTAATAGCATTCAGTTTACCAGTTTCCTATCTAATGTATATATACTCCTACTAGTATTAACTGCATTCACGTTCCCAGAAGCATTTTCTCACCTATTGTGGATAAAACTACGAGATATCTAACAAGGTGAGCGTTTGAATTCATAGCGCATCCCTTATATCATGCAAACAACGAGGCGGTTATACAAATCCCGCATCCGTATAAAATCTTCAACATGCACGGCCGTAGCTGCAACCAGCGATGCGTTCAGGACTCACGTTTTCGCTCATTCTGTATGAACGGCAATAAATGCATCCTTGCAAACTCTATAAACGCTGCGTTTACGCTGTTGCATTCACAATGCCACCCTAATAGGGACACTTTCTGAAGCTTTTGCGGCGCGACGACCGAATACATATTTTATGTAGATACTTAAGCACTTTGAAACTGCTATACGTTTGGCGGTAGTTACCAAGTACTAAATTTGAGTTTGAAAGCTAAAATAATCTGAAATAGCTTAACGGAGACCACAGTGGGTAGTAAAATGTATGTACTAGTGGTATGTAAAATTTAAATCGAAATGTTTAATGGTAAATTGAGTGATTCTGGTGTTTGATATTATTCGTCAAGCATGGTGCGCTGTACCTATATTTGATTAAATGTATTTAAATGAAATGAGAAGTCCAGAAGAGGGTGACATAAATGGTGGTATTAAATATTAGTAGGTAGGTATAATAACTAGTCTTATAAATTCCAAATTGAGATTTTTTTACGACTTCTTCACATCTTAACTTCCAACAAGAGCCGTTTATATATCACCTCTTGAAATAAAAATTGTTTTTTTTTATAGATTTATGCATCAGTAAACTTTTCTCGGCCAGTGTAGATACCTAATCTTCGGCACTTAAAACGTCTTCCAGAAATTTCTCATCTTCACGAGATAAATAGTAGCTTAGGGTTAAGACTGAATAATAAAACTGACATTGAATTATTTGATTCTGTTGATTTTAAGGAACTATAAACATCGCGTCATTATAACAACGATGAAATAATTTTGGTAGATTAAAAATTCTTACTACAATGCCGTTGTTTATTCCTATATTATGTATCCAGGTAATATTGTTGTTACTGTTTTCATATAGGTCAAATCGTGACTGCGAAATGTACCACGAATTTTAGTGATGTCTGGTTAAAACCACCACTAGCATACCACGTATGAAATTAGTGTATAAAGCCACGTATTTCAGCGAGTCCCAATATTTCAATATCTCAAGTAGGTACGAGTATCAATTGGAAAAAGACATCTTGAAAAGTATGAAGTACTGGGAAAAGCGCCTTTGCATGCCTTTAGAACCCAGAGAGCAGAATGGAATCCCTATGTAATGCATAATAAATGTCCCAGACAATGTACACTAATCACTTGGTCTCAAACTATGGCGCTGTAATACGGCATTACTGACATCCTTACATGAGCCACCATTCTCTTATCTATACTTATAATAAATCTGTAGAGAGGTCAATTCTGTACATGAAATATATTTTCAAATTAACTATCAGGGGGTGATTAGTGATCGATACTGATGCCAAAAATGCAATCAGTAAAATTTTTGTCTGTCTGTCTGTCTGTCTGTCTGTCTGTCTGTATGTTCCTTATAGAAACAAAAACTACTTGACGGATTTTAACGAAACTTAGTACAATTATTCTTTATACTCCTGGGCAGGTTATAGTATACTTTTCATCACGCTACAATCAATAGGAGCAGCGTAGTGAAGGGAAATGTTGGGAAAACGGGAGAAGTTACTCCATTTTTTAAGCTTCCGTCGCGTGTGCAGCCTTAATGGTTAAAGTTACATAGAAATCATGTATGACGGAAATAGTCTTTATAATATTAACCAGAAACGCGGGTGACACCGCTGGTTATGAATAAAACTGTTCATTAAAAAGTATTGTAAGGTGGTCGACATTAAACTTTTTCCAAACAAAAGTATATTCTAGTTTAAATTAAACTAGAGACTGAGCCTCAGGGCGACAGCTAGCGAAGTAGAAACTACGTCGTACAAAATACAGAGCCGTTTAACAAATGGTGGCGTTTTGTAAATAGGTAACTTACGTCGCCGGGCCTTTTGTGAGGGCAAATTTATAATCCCGCCGTACATCGCGTCCGGGCGCGAAAAATGAGCCGTGGGAGGGGGTATTAGGTTAGGTAATACTCGCCCGGACGTGCAACATCTACATAGGGATATTTTAATTTCGGTGATTGGTTTGGAAAATACATTGTACAGACTTGTGCAGGTGGGGCTGCTCTGGAAAAAAAATATTGACAACAGATACTTTACACGGGTTACTCTTAATTTCAACAAGGTTGAAAGCAGTTGTTGAGTTATATAAATTATAAAAATGGGTCTCTGTGAGACAATATCCAGGATTATATTCTTTTTTGACGAAGTTGTGGACAGAAGTTAGTAGCATTTTATTGACGTATTTAAATGAAATCCAAAAATTATATTATAGAAAGCATTTCTGTACCTGACTGTATCCGCTATGATTATGCCAGATGATCAGAATATTCGAGTAATACATATAAATGTAAATATACTTATCTGTGGTATCGCTCGTGCGGACTTTCAAATAGGAATCCCAGGGGAACTTCTGACCGAGATAACTGTTGGCTTTATCTATGAACTTGTCATTGACCATCCTCTATCTGACGGCCCTTGATTAACTCTATTAGTATTCGTAGAAGTAAGATGGATATTAGCTGTGATAGAAATTAGTCCCATCGTCTTATGCCTTGTAATAAACATATTTCGTGCAATTAGGACTTCTGACTTTGCGAAAATTTTAATTTTATCTGGTAATACCGAGTTAGAAAAGTTTATAGAGCTGACAAGTGGTGTGAGTGAAATGCCATGGGGAGGGCCAATAATGTCGAAGGGTTGGATAACGATGGTTCAAAGTTTTAATTAAACAGCGACATCTGCTAGGCTCGTTACTGACACGACAATTATTGTTACGGCACACACAAAAACATATTGGCGTGCCGGCCGGCCGTACCCGTCTCTTGTGAAATTACTAGGTACAATACAATGTATCGTCTAAAGTTGTATCAGAAAGTGATCGAATTTAATACGTCCTTCACCTCTCTGATTAAAGTATATTTATCAAATGTGATAGGTAAAATAATCTTACGCGAAGGAGGTGTCTAAAAATATGTTCGAGGCTATTCTTTTTTGTTGAGATCTTTGACAGAAATTAGACGGGTGAATGACACTTCTAAATCGGATTTTAGATTTATAAATATTTTGTATTTACCTCGAGTAATATTTTATTATTCAAGCTGACTTTAAATAAAACACTAAGTGGTCGATCACAGGGATGTAATGTAACAAATTTAAGTTATTGTATATGTATAATAAAGAACCGCCTTTATAATCATTAACATTAACATAAAATTATGTTCGTAATCATGAAAACTTTATTCTTCTTTCCGAGAATGATGGCGTTTTATAATGTAGGTACATTATATTTCCTTCACTCGAACATAATTTTCTCGGAGGTTTTAAAACTTCCAACATTGAACGTTGAACAAATATTCTACAAAGTTCCTAAGATACGAACCTAGCCTAGTATGCGGGCTATTGATAAATGTTTTCCCCTATTTTTCTAACCGCTTTGTCCCATTTCTAGTTGAGGTACGCTTTGATCATTATCCTTGTATCGGAGTACCTGACTATTACATCAAAGTGATTGCCATCTGACCTCCGTCACCCGTGAATAGGGGACTAGACAAATTGGATCATGGTTATACAGTCAGGGTTATCTAAATGTAGATTCATTCATGTAGATACTTTTCGATTGCTGCTAAGGTAGCATAAGTAAAAAATAATAGGTGTTTTTAAGCCTAAGTTAAATTATTAATTATATGCTGCTTACTTATTTGTTAAGTATAGCGAGAATTCAAAACCAATCAAATCCAAAAAATCTCCTGTCCAAGTGAATTCATGTTGAAATTTCGTATACTATTTTCATTTCTACGATAATAAAACTCGCAGGAATCTTTAGTTGGCACAGCCAGCACAGCCAAATTCCGGAACATTTCATGTCCAATCTAATTCGTCTGCGCGACCTCAAACGTCTTTCATTCCCAAAACAGTCGTAAGTGCATCTTGCACGTTTCATCTGTACAAAGACCTTGGCTCCGCTCCGTTTTACATGGAGCGCCCGAGTCGCAACAATTTTCCGGGACATTTCCGTGCAGCCTAACGAACGGAAGCGCAGGGGCGGTGGCCAATTGCCGGATAAATGCACCTCAATTACTATATTGTGGCAACATTTTTCCTCCTAATGTTCCCTTGGCTTTTGCACAGAACTCTTTTTTCGTTTTATTTAAGCTCCCAATGCAGATTAACGTCAATTGTCGTAGTCGACGGCTACTGTTGGGTAATTACCAGTCATTGTACTGCCTTCCTGTACTATAACTGATTGGTTTATTGTTATGTTCAGATTTTGGTATTTTTGTATAGGTGTTTGAACAGGACATTGTCATTGGCGACATCTACCTACTTAAGGTTGGACAGGTTCCTGGAGTAAATAATTTGATTCATAACTATTATAATTCTATTGTGTTCGGATATTGGAAACGGAATAGATTATATTAATACGCAACGTTGTCCATAGTTTAGATTGAGTTGTGATGCGAAGTGTTCAATGTTACAGATTCTCCTATCTCCTATTGGTAATGTATGAAATGTGTTCGACGAAATTCATTTTCAGACCAAACTGACCATTTAATTGTTACAATTATTAAAACATTGCAACATGTATAAACAAGTATAACATAAGAGCAACTAGATTACTTTGGCGTGGAATAAGCATTTACAGCAATTTCAACTGAATCATTTCCATAGATACGGATACGTAGCGAGTTATGTGAAGCGTATTAATGAAATTAATTTACTCCACAGTCCACTATTAATTCACGGTCCAGAGTATCCAAGCTTTAACGTGAAGTATAAATAGCTTAATTTAATAATATTCTTTGATGCAGAATTTACGTCGATGTCGTAATAACGGTTAATTAACCGAGAGTACGTATTTAATTAAGAAGGTATCTTTCTGTCTGTGACTGAATTAGAATAAATTACTACCAAACATCCCGTTGAGTGGCAAACTCGTGATTATAATATTGACCTTTGATGTTATTCGTGGAACGGGAAAATAATATAGACGTTACGATGTAAGGGCCATATTGTATCTATAGATTGAAATCTAGAGAAGAATGTAGGTATACATATATATACTTATACTAGCCACGTAGCCAGATAAGACTCGATTAGATATTTTTTCGTTTCTTGTGATATTACATAAAGTTCAAGTATTCTTAAACTTTCCTTGCTTTGCTATCTTGTTTGAATAAACCATGAAGAAAAATTATTTTAAAAGCTAGATTGCTTAACGTACCTACAAAAACACACTGAGCTACTACAAAAATATTCTAAACGATAATGGTTTAGAAGTAATTAGCGGAGAAAAAGAATGAGTACGCGGATAATGACTTTGTTTTATACTAGATATGTATAAGCTAAATTAACTTAGTATTCATATTGCTTCTAATATACTTACTAGATGTCGCATTGAGAACAAAAACGACATAAAGGGTTATAAATATAATCAATATTATTCGTTTAAAGGCTTTCAAGCTCATTTCTCATTAATTGAGACTATAGACATTATTGTCTAGACTTACATAAGTGATAATCTTTACTGTTGCCTAGGATATGACTGTAATCTGTCAGTGCACCATATTAAATAAATAAATAAATAAATTGGTAGGTACTTAAAAAAAACAATATATCTACCATCTAACCACCAACCAACTGCTGGTACACCTTGCCTAGTATATCGTAAAAGGCGACTAATTATGTATGTACTGGGTAATATATAGGGTTTGTGATATTGTAGGTGATTAGCAAGCCAATGAGTTAGTTTACTAGCATTTTTTTAAAGTCCATTATGGAGATTACGAAAAAAATATTGCTGACGTACTTATTTTATCTTTTGTTCAGCAAATCAAAAAATGAAAAAGATACAGCGTGATAAAGTATCACGTGACATCACTAGGTCCAGAAAATTTTCTCTGAGTGCACTACTATTACTACTATTTGTTAATTATTTATCACACCGTTCGGTATTTGGGAACTGAATGTTGATCACAGTCAATATGTGAAATGAAATATATAACGAGGACCACGGAAAATTTAATCGAATGGCATGCCATCTGCATTTTATTAAAATGGCATGCCAATCCGTGGCATGATAATGATATTCAAAAACAAAGGTCTGCTACGTTTGTATCTGTGCATTAAAATGTGTATATAATGGACCTATTCCTGGTCCTATATACTTAAAGGACCTATATTAATGCGTCAAATAAGTTGGAAATTACATCTTTGTATATGTGTACTTTGCAAATATCGTTATTTTTGCATAAAAGATAAAAAAAGTCTACACCCTTAAAATATTTTTTCCAAGTAGGCATATTTCGTTCTTGTTGCAAAATTGCTGTTTTTTAATAAACCTACGGTCATTTGAACCAGGTTTTGCCAGGAGGCTTACCCAATTATACGGTAATCATTTGAAAAATGGGAAAACCTCACAATATCCAGGTGCCTTAATCGTTACGAACGGGAAAGTATAGGGTAATACCACACTCTGGTGGTACTACACAGCCATATGTATTTAAAAATAAGCCAAAGCTGACCCTAAGCACCGGATACCGTTATGTCGCGCACTTACGTGTAACATATTTTACCGTACCGCAGCTATTAGTCACCGCACAGGCCGGGGTTCGAACCCCGACTGGCGCGTACCTAAGTAACGACCGAACGTAATGCGCTCACATTCCTCTCGTATTTTTCAAGTCGAGCCACTGAGGGAAATAAGATGTTTCTGCTGGCTTTGGACTGCTGAAATGGCGCTTTCATTTAGTTTCAGCCAGTGTTACGTAAGGAGCTGGTGATAGATGAATGCTGGTCGACGGAAATTCTTGCGCATTATCACGGCGCTTCCACCGGGGGGTTCAATCGTGGCAGTTGTGGCAGGAAAAATATCTTAAGAAACTGGGCATTTAAAAAAGTAGAATTTAAAACATCATATCCTAGGAAATTGTGAAAATTAAAAAATTAATATTAAATAAATTCTTCTGACTGGCACACCAATTCCCTAGTCCCAAACCACAGATAATCTGTATCCCAAACTAAGCTTATTAGCTTGTGCTATGGATACTTGGTGAACGGATAGACTTACTTAAATACGTTTATAAACATCCATGACTCGAGTACAAATATCCATGTTCATCACACGAAATATTTGCCCCTAGCGGGATTCGAACCCGCGACCCTTGGTTTCGTGGCCAGGGTCTCTGACCACTCGACCAACGGGCCAGACTAAAATGAAATGTAATGACAAGGATCGCAATAGGCTAGTTGACTCAAAAATTATATAGTCCAATATTGAGATTACAAAAAATATTGTTCAAGTGTTTGTCTTTTGTTTAGCAAACCAAAAATGATGAAGATAGAGCGCGTTAACATCCCGCGTGACGTTACTACATAGTTCCGTAAATTTTTCCGAAAAAGTGACGTAATACGCCCCGCTCCTGATCTTTAAAGGGCTGTATTTTCTTCTATTTTTTATTAGATGAAACAAAAAATTCGAAGTCAATATTATTTGATTATCTAACATACTGTCAAAATAAATATTTGAGTCAACTAGCCTATTGCGATCCTTGTCATTACATTTTCACAATTTTCTATATAACCCATTTTTTTTATTAGCGCTAATATTAGTGCTCCTTCGAAGCTTACCTCTTCGTGGATTGCGGGTGTGATGTGCCGGGCATACTTTATTAATTTGTAAGCTAAATAAAATTTTCAAACAATAAATAACAACTGAATCACTTCAACAACGCAATTACCGATAGTAGCAATATAGAAAGATTTATTAAACAGAGAGTGCATTAATGTGTATTGTGGAATTTAATAATGAGGCTTGAACCGGCACGCATTTATTGGTCCAATAGTTTTAGAAATTAACTCAAACGCGTAATGAGGACGATAGACAGTTGCGACGAGTTGGGGTTGCGGTTTGGTTTTCCGTGTCATTTAACTCATTAATGAGTTTTATATTGTGCACGGCGTGGTGGTAAGGTAGCTCAATAGTAAGGACACGCTTCTCATATGCGAGAGGCACGGGTTCGAACCCAAATACATACCTTGAGATGTTTCTAGTCTATGTATGTAGGTATTTGTAACACAAACTGAGCGGTCAGAAAAATCCTGCACATTCATACAGCTATGGATGTGTAACCATGCATTGATTTGTCTTGTGGGGATATGAGGGCCAAATCAGCAGTCGCTTGAATGCAAATTATAGACTCGCTAAATTCTAGTCTAAGCGGACCACGACTAAGCACGTGATAAAAGGGTAGGGAGATGATGATGATTTATTCATTAATTGAATTTTATATTTTGCACGGAGTACTTTCGTAAACAGTCGCAGAGCTTCCCGCGTTACAATTGCCAGTCGTGTCACGAAACCACGGGTGTGTTCGTAACTGTTCACATATAACACGGTACTTGGGAAACTCGAATTCACCATAGAACATAACTTGGGGGCGGTGATGCGGAACCTCACCCTGCACGTCTGGTATATCTCGCATGTGCGCAAAATGGTGAGGGAAAATTACCCTATTATATGTATAGGGTGACATGTTCCTATTGATTCCATTATGAAGCGGGACGTGATTTGAATGGAGGAGCTTGAAAAGGCTCTAGAAATGGCGTTGAAATCAGGATCATTCTTTTAGCTTTTGGTGTTAAGCGGAATTCTTTGGATTCGCGGTAAGAAGTCACGTAATTAGGGACTTATAGCACACGGGTCTTTGGTAAAAATGATTAAGGATATGTGAAGTATAGAATTGTTTTTTCAGAATACTTTTCATTTTGAGAAAACCAATATCCAAATTAAACGCAACAAATACTTATACTCCCAAAGTTGTCTAGGCTACGATCCATGTACTTAATACAAGTTTACAAACTCGGGACCCACCTCTAGGAAATTGGACTGCAATCAATATGAATAAAGGAAGGAAGGAAGGTTGGTGTGTCGTTCTACAGGCAAGGCCCACTCAGTATACACTTGGTCACACACAATATTTTGGGAAACCCTGCTCTGAACTGTAAAATCTACATTGGTCTATATATGACGTCATCTATAAACTTTCTTACTCATTCTAGGTATACTTTACATTATTAAATGAAATTATTAAATGAAAATGAAACAACCGTCCGGTAATTAAAAAACCATGGGTCCCGAAAAAATAAGTTACTTAACATCTCGTAATGTGTTTAAGAAGAATCCAGAGACAAATAAGTTGAAATAATTTCCAAGGTTATCCCAGGCCAGTGTAGCTACATGTTTATACTTTCGTTGGAAATTAGATCTTGATCCAATGGCATACAATACTCTGCTCCGAACGTTTGAGTGCGGAAGTGTTCCCGGCAGGCAGGTCTACTCGGAGGGTCATTACTCTTCCCTCCGCCCTACTCTAAGTGACTTCATTGTCGTTCTCACTTCCTTCCTTTCGTAGGAAATAATTTCAATTTAAGACTCTCATTGAAAAAAAAAATAATGTTATTTTTTCCTGTTTTCGAATCCTAAATAAACTCACCTTTAGCTTTACTTTTTGATAATAAAATTTCTACGTGAACAATGCAGCAGGGTAGCGTTTGAATAAAGATTCTAGAAATTACAAAATGAGCAAAATAACAATTATTCGTTAGCTTTCAATCCTTTATATGTTATACGTACATAACATCACGCCCATAATCTCCGAAGGGGTAGGCAGAGTCAAAGAAGCAGCATGCCCTTTTAACCACATTCAGCCAAAAATAAAACTGGGCTGGGTTAGATGGAAAATTGTGAAAAAGTAGTGACAAGTGGCTAGCTCGTCGCCTACACAATCACATAGCGAAAACCCCATATACCATTAGTTACCTTTAACGACATACTAGGCAATAAACACAGTTGGCACATTATTTTTTAAGTCCCAGACCAACATCGGACAAAATATGTATACGTTGATACCATTTCATTGGTATCATGTTGCAATTTATATAGTAAATAGTCAATGGTTCACTGATTAAAAATCAAGCTTCGAATTTTACGAAATCTAAATAACTTTCAATTATTTAGTTCATTATTTAGGAGTAGACAATAGAAGAAGCTCTATATAAAATGTGAACGGTAAGAAGTTCAAGAAAAGCAATTAGCTACGGTACTTAGAAAAAATAACGCTACACATGTTTTTTTCTTTTAATGTCACCTAGTACAAAAATATTGTTATATATTAAAAAAACCTACGTTTGTAGATACTGCCGCGCGCCGCCTCACAAGATATTTTATTGTGAAAGTCTTACCTACTTTTTTTTTCATAAATGAGGTATATTAACGATACCTAAGGCCTAGAAAAAAAATGGAGAGTGGTATTAAATGCATGCATCTTGTATATACGTGCACCCCAGCATTGAAAATACGTTTGCATCAAGTCGAATAAGTATATCGACGCGCTACGTAACCGTAGAAAATCTACAAACAAACTCTGAAGTCGTTTTTCTATTATTTTGTAGAGAAGATGGAGTATAAAGTGGCAAAAGTATGGCGTCGGAGCATTATAGTGCAAGCAAACTTCGGTTGAATCGAGGACGCGCGAGATATTTATGACTTCCTTCGGCCCCAGAGGCTCTCTAGGTTCAAAAGCTAATAAAACGATGTCGCGTATAATGCAAATTTTTAGAGAATTTTTGGACAAACTTTTAGCTTTAAGATTAGAGTCACGATAATCTAGCCTTTTAAAGTTTTATGTTGTACATTTAACGGGCAAAAACAGAGTTAAGTGTAGTTTTATTTAATAATTTCATGTAAGAAGAAGAACTACTGAATAAAAATATAGTAATTCGTTACAATTCTAAGTTATATGAAAAGTCTATTTATTATTATACTTTCTAATAAATAAGGTCGCCTATTTCGTGCAAAGGCTTACTTTTTACATGTCGTTAATTTTCATTTCGTACCGGTTGCTTTTTACTTTTTTATTGTTATGCAAAACATAATTTATATCAATATCTGCTGCTGCACAATCAATTTGGACGTAAACGTAATCGAAGCGACACGTAATAAGTTAAAACTCTTGATGTATGCATTTTATGTAGGTAGTTAGAAAAGCTGTTTATATAATAACTAACATATTATGCACCTGAGGAGCTTAAGCGTAACATATAATACACGTACGTATAGTTATAAGTAACTTCCTATCTCGCTAAGTTCTTTTACCAACTTTTAAAATGGCCACATAACGTTGGCAGCTCGCCTCTAGAACACAAACCTGTTACTGTAACAGTTATTAATTTCAAACCGTTCTTCTATTCTGTGGAGACAATAAGTATGCACAACTATTTCCTCAAATACATTCCTTGTAGTTTTAAGACGAACTTGAAAGGGATTTTATTAAATCAGCCTAGTTCATAACTCTTGGAAACTTATATATTAATACCATAAGCGTAAATGTTTGTACGATTTTAGTTCTGGATTTTTATTGGAATTAGTTAAAGCGGTTTATCCGATTTATAGGTAATTTATCAAAGGCCACTTAATTATTTGAGTTTGAGCATATGGTTTGAGAAAGAAAGAGGGTAGTTTCTATTCCTAGGAAAACATTATTTTTATTTATAAATAATTCTAAAAACATATTGACTGTAGTGCTCGCAAATTTCTAAACAAACCATTAAAATCCATCCCATATCTACTATCTGTTAAGTACCTTCACGATTTTTTACTAGAAAATTACTAGACATTCATCTATAGAGATAAACAGTATTTATTCAGGAATAAATAGGAACCTATACAAGCAATCTTATTCAAAGCCTATAATCATTTCATTAGAAATAATCGTATTTAAATTCATTACCCAAAGTTTAGTCAATACATTTTGCTCGGTTGTGCTTTATTTTGCTGCTCAGTTCCAAGAAGTCTATCAGTGATTAAATCACTGCTGACATTAATTTAATTTATTCTAATTTAGACTTTCTATCTCTCAAGAGCAGTCCTTATTTCTGCACAAAATCTCTTTCCCATGTTTACTTTCAGTTGGCCCTATAATATTTGCTAGAATTTACTCATAGTACCGTACTATCAGTGCAAACTAGCAAAACCAAGCATTAACTTATTGTGTATAATATAAAAGAGTAATGCAAAAACTGTACAGTGTATAATAAAATTTATATAAAGACGCCAAAGATATGCGCAATTACAATGAGAGCAGTTATCTTACTAGTCATTTTTCCTTTCGTTTCTTTGACATCTAACGATAACTTTAGGACAATTTGGGACTATCGATAAAAACTGTGTAAAGATTTTTAATCGCAGTAAATTTAATCGACTCCGAAAAGCAATTATCCTGTTGTTTTCATCAGCATAATCCTCGGTGAAATGTAAAGGGATAACGCAATGATGTTTTTGTTGTTAATTTGGAACTTATTATTCTAACTTTAAGTAACACCGTTCGGAGCATCCGGCCATAATTTATACCTCCCCTTCCTGAACCTATTTGTCTTGTTATCGTAACTTAAACTTCGTTGGATTCGCCTCGTGTTTTGTTATCTTCGTCTCAAGTAAATTATTTTTTAAATTTCATGATGGCTTGCTCCGTTTTATCAATTTTCTGGCTGTTCTTTTATACAGTAATAATTATATATTTGAGCTATGCAGTCTTAATAAATCTTCGACAAACGTTAAGGCTATCTTTATATTTTTATATTCATGAATGTCTTATATATTGGCATTCATGTATTTTTCCTTGTAAATACGATGGTTTTGTATTATCATCATGGACAATATTTGTGTGGTCGCTAGAATATATTTTATCGTACTATGTAGAATAAATTCTTATCTTCGACGAGTACAATTGGTTTGGCGTACTATAAGTAAAGTTTGTTATGATTCGATTCTACTGTTCTTTTCTTATACAATTCCAATAATAAGCTGTTAATTTTGATAAAGTTATATCAAAAAAGCCCATACACTTTATTCTTAAAAAAAAGTGTGTTAAGTAAGAAGCAATGATTTCTTTTTAAAAGTTTAGGAAAATATATCTTATAACAACTACTATTTTATATAAGGGAGATTGGATTCAAACATTCCTCAATAAAATAATGTCCGTAATGTTGACCCTAGTATATCTTGCAGTTGAAATTATAGTTTTGCGAATAAAAACCGTATGTGTCGGGCCAACGTCGGCGGACGTAATGGCATTCTCGTATTATAAGGTGCGAGATAGGAGGCGGGTCGCGCCACGGCTCGTTTAGATAACCCGCCTGGAGTGTTGAGTGGGTCTTTCGAGATGCAGTACAGTTGGCCTGTACAGTGCATACAATTTTTATAAAGTCTTGCCTAAAAAGTACAATCTTTGTTTCTGTAACATACGCTAAAACAATACATACATACATACATAAATAACATCACGCCCATAATCCCCGAAGGGGTAGGCAGTTAAGGCCCAGACCAACATAGGACAGTGGGCTGGGTTGGATGGAAAGCTGCAAAAAAGGAGTGACAAGTAGCTAGCTCGTCGCCTACTCAGTCACATACCCAAAAGCACGTAAACCGTTAGTCGCCTTTTACGACATGCTAGGCAAGAACCACAGTTGGCACATTCTTTTTAAGTCCCAGACCAACATGGAACAGTGGGCTGGATTGGATGGAAAGCTGTGAAAAAGGAGTGACAAGTGGCTAGCTCGTCGCCTACTCAGTCACATACCCAAAAGCCTGTAAACTATTAGTCGCCTTTTACGACATGCTAGGTCAGAACCACAGTTGGCACATTCTTTTTTTTTTGTCCCAGATCAACAAGAGCCAAGTCCCAGACCAACATGGGACATAACTGTACTAAAGCTAAAACAATACTGCCAAGAGATGTAAAAAAAAAATATCTTTTTTGTATAATTAAGACGTCAAGCAACCATGAGGTCTGCTTGTTAATAATTAACAAAAGGATACATTTTATTATAACATGGGAAATAAAAATGGGATATATTTTTTTAATTATTTTAGAAATCATTATTATTAGTTTAACAAAATTATTACCTAACCTAAAACTAGGTAAGAAGCAGTACATCAAAATATGTATATCTAATAAATCTCTGTATGTTGTGGTACAAACGCCCCTGTTTTTTTTATTGACTCTAGTTGAATTACAATCCACGACCTTTGGTATTGTGAACACCTCCACCCAGCATCCGAACAGTGTATCTTTCTGCTTCAAATATACTCTGATTAGTTAAAGCGCCTTGTTTCACTGTACTGTACTGATGCAGTAAACAAAAGAGGCCACTCTAACAAACTTATTTCGAAATCGCGCCCTTCCCAACACTACCCGACAGCGCGGGACATTCTCACACGCCTTCAGTATAATTTGAGAATGTGGTTACCGAACAATATTCGCACCGAGCTTGGGGACTTGTGTTTTGTTTAGATTAAATTAAGCTTAGTGATTTTGAATTGTCCCCGACGAGTGAGGCTTCGTTAATTGACACAACCCTGAGAATTTTAATTGTAGCGTCGTAGCATTAGTAGAATATCGTAGCATATACGCTACGAGTGTTACAACGCTACGAGGAAATTTTATGAGGCAATTTTTATAAATTAAACGCCCTTTATAATAAACTACAGACGTATGTAGGTACTACATCATACAAGCACATCAATCTTTGTTATTAATACTTTTTGCTATCCACTGTGTCTACTAAAAGCTGTCTAGATTTTCAGTTGTATTACAACGATTTTTATTCTAAGATAAAAAAAAATATGTAGTTTTAGCAATATTGGTTCAATTTGTTATATATATTATTAATATAAGACTACTAATACTCTTTTCACAGTATGTGCGAATCAAATTCGCTTTAACAGTTGTCTTTGAGTCATTACAATGTAGTAGAGGTTTACCATGAATATATGTAAATACTAAATTATTTATAATATTGAGTATTTTGTTTAAGCATTAAGTAAAATATATACATATAAATTATATTCCTAGGGGCTAGCATAATCCGCATTAAATTCTTAACTATCTAACAAGGCTCATATCGGGATCTAGATATGAATATGAAATTACCGGCGCCATCTTTCCAGAGATCGCCTCTATGGAAATTTCAACGTTCGAAGTCCAATATCAGGGCCGTGAAAGCTCAATAACGTTTTACATTCAGCCGTGAGAAGTAACATTGGGGGGTAAGTGTGCCAATACCGAGATAAGGACCGGTAACAACGCCATCTTAGGTTCACCACCTGGAATGGTAGAACTGGTTTTATTTTAATTAGCAAATATTTTTTTTCGTTAACGAGCTGCTTAGATGTATACATGGAAATTTGGACGATTATATTTTGTATGGGTTAATATAAATAAAATGTAGGTTTTTATAATTAATAAAGCTATTTCTCAACATCTATTCTTATCTATTAGCTTATCAATTAAATTATAAAATACATTATTGCTATTATTGTCGCTTTACATCACGTACATATTATGTTTATGTATGTGATATCATCCGACATAACTGGAGTAAAAATCTAGCAGTAATGGAACTGAAACTCGGGTATTTTCATTTATTTAAATAATTTTATCAATATTTCTTTAAAGCTTTTTGTGCCGTGCTTTTCTCCTTTGTGTTCGCATTTGTTTTATGCCACGTATAAAATAATTAAGCAAATAAAAATGGTCATAACAATACCAGTCATTGTTAGCATCCGTTGCTCACGTTATTTTCAGGTCATCATCTTTGCAAAATCATCTTTCTTGCCGTATAAACGGGTCATAGTCAGTCACAAATTATCCATTGCTCTTTAATTTATGTCAACTTTCTCTCAACCCATTCTTTGACCGTCCTCTCATCTCCGCTCTGAATATTTAACGTCAGAATTGTCTTTCTTGTCAATGGGTTGGTATCAAATGGGTCGTTGAGAGCGATACACTCATGGTATGTATGAATTTCTTATTAGCACACATGGCGCCAGCGGGCTGAGTGCGACGATTGCCTTTCTAATTAAACGTGTCACCACACAGAGCATATTGATCGTTACTAACTATGTGTTATGAATGTTCCGGGTCGTTATCAGCTCCTCCGCAATGCCGGTATCAACAGATGAAATTAAACTTAATGAGGGAATCTTAATTTACAGTAAACATTAACGAATATTGTGTCTTAAATGTTGCCCGTTAAAGCTCACTTCTATGACTATTTTTGTTGTTTTATAATACTGATTTTGATTGAAAAACAAATAAACTGTTTGATATCTATGTTCCTTCCTTTTTTTTAAGAATGAATAGTAAAAAATACAAAAATATAAAAGCTATTTATAACTATTACTAAGAATAAAAAGGTTTAAGTCGTTCTCATTAAGGACTTATAGGGTTCCCTTAATCCCATGACCTTTTTGACACGTAAAGGAGACGGGGATCTCTGGACCCAATTGTAATAGATATGGTTTAAAAGTTTCTTTATTTATTCCAGTTTCAAAATAAAAAAAACAGCTCAACCCACACAATCTGAGAGACGAGAAATCTTAAAAACAGGTTGTAACTCATGACATAGAATAACGATTACTGAGATTGATTTAAATAATTCAACAAGAATCATTGGCACAAGATGATTGATTCAATCAAAGTGAATAAATACATTTCATATTACCTATGTAACAGCATAAAAAAACGAAATATCAACCTTATAAAAATAATTCTTAAAATCGATGCTCCAGCTCGATTTATTACTAACTAAACTTCATGCCACTTCCCTAGCGGGGTAGGCAGAGAGAACCGAACGCCATATGGCACGATCTTTACATTAATACTGTATTTTTCTCTGTTTCAACAGTGACAACAGTTCCCTGACTCTCAATCTATGATCATTCGTCTCTTATTGTCAAATGGACTTGTGTTTTGTTTTTTTCCAGGTGTTTAATTGGTATGTTCTCCTCGAAAATAACATTTTTGTATACATTTTAGTCCATAGCTCTCTAAGAGGTAGGGAAACAATTCCTAAACATAACTGTAACTGCAAAATTACCGGAATTGTCTGTAGGCTGCTTGGTACATTAATCTCAATAATATGGTACCTGGTTGGGCTAGGTACCAAGTTAATACCCCCCCGCTGGGGTCTTCGGTTTGGCGTACCGGGGGGGCTTAGTAGGCCCTGGTGCAGGACAGGGCCGAAGCTAAGAGAGACCCCGAGGTGAGCTGCGACTGCTCGGCATTTCCCACCGAGCAGTTGCGGCACCGGCCGCAGCCCCCTGCGGCCGGACTAGGATTGCCGAGGAAGAGGAGGAGCTGAGTGTGTCGTTGCTCGCCTCCCTATCCTCGGCAACCCGACAGGGGCGCGCTGTGTCGCGCTGTGGTGGGTCGCAGAGGGATTGAGCGTCTCGATGCTCTCCCTCTGCGACGACAGGGCTAAGCCCTCAATCTGGGTCGCCGGGCGGAAGGCGGCCCCTTCGACGAGGCGCTCTCCGCGTGCCCCTCTGGCTTAGCAGAGGGCACAGCGCGAGAGTGGGCCCACGACGCCGGTCACGGGGATGATCGGCGTCTGAATCCTGGGCGGAGTGGTTGAGACATGCTGGGTGGCCTGGCATGTCTCGACGCGCGCGCGTGCTCGGTGCTGTGCATCCGACGACTGTTGTCGTGGGCTGCACAGCATCGACCACCGCCGCGCGAGGTGGGCTGCGTAGCGCGGCACGCGCATCACCGGAGGAGCAGTCGTATAGTCCCGACAGTGGGGATACAGGCTCCTCCGGGACTGCGCCGCTGGAGGCCACGTTGGGGTTTTAGTCGGTTCGAGTCCGACACACCGCCCTCTGCTTCCCCGAGCAGAGGGTGACGGCTCGTGGGAGTTTCCCCAACTAAAAAAAAAAAAAAAAAAAAAAAAAAAAAAGGTACCAAGTTAATATAATTTTATTTGGGCACTTCTTAGACTTGTCATGGATGTTTATAACCGTATTTAAGTATGTCAATCCGTTCACCTACTATTCATAGCACAAGCTTATAAGCTTAGTTTGACTAAGGAATTGGTGTGTCAGTCTGAAGAATTTAATTATTTATTTATATTCTGATTACAATTGAGATGTATAAAAGATAATTTTTATTTATTAAGTGTTTATATAACAACACATCCTTGTCTTCCCTATAATATAGTGTTATCTATTTGCTTGTTATATTACATTCTCCTACTCAATACAATACAATAAAAACTAAAAATACTACATTATTTGTAGTTTTTATTGTATATTATTTAAATAACTGTCTATCTTAATAAAATAGCAATCGTAGTAAAAAAATCAGCTGTTTAGTATAGTTTTCTGTCAATTTGTTGCATAACCTCACTTTTACTAAATCTGTGTAAGTACTCAGCTCTCAGATTGCCAAAATCCGCAAAATTTTCAAGATTGGTTTAATAATATATAAGCCCTTAATTGACACCACTTTCATATTTTTACATCTAGGCCAAGAATGTATGAACCCGTATTCGTCTCCTTTATCAGGTATAAATGTTTTTAGTGAATTAAATTTTAATATAATTTGACTGCATTTAATAAAACCACTCAAATTGGGAGCGTTTCAAACTGCAACTTTTGGTTCGCATATTTTGGATGTCACGCGTTGTTATTGTTTCTACTATGATACCAATGAGTCCGGATGCTACTTTAGGTGTTATTTTACAGTATATGCAGGTCCGTCTTAAGATATGCTGGGGCCCTGGGGTACAAAATAATTTGGGGTCCTTTTGGAAAGTACACAAAGCGAATTATACTACATAAGATTTTGCTACTATATTTCTATTTCTGTTGAGAAATATCTTCTGTTATATCTGTCTTCAAGGTGATATTTTTAGCGAAAAACATACAAACTGTTGGTCCTACAGGGCCCCCTGAGAATAGGGGTCTTAGGTACCGTGCCCCCTTGTGGTAAAGACGGTATTGCCTTAAATAGATCCACACATCCATGCCAGTCTAGGTACAATGGTACAATGCTGTCTCTCGGCAACCATATACGCCTAAGGACAAAAATTTAATTCCGAATGTCCCAGTTAGCGGATAACATCGAAATTCTTCGCTTAACGAAACTCGTCGCAGTAGTTACACTGATACAAGTTACAAGGCCGAAGCTGACACTTCCCGCCTTTGTATCGCCGCCCACAATCACTTTGGAGAGCACGAAAGTAATCAAACTTCTTAACGAGTTGCATAATTAATTACGAAATCTTTTCACTGTAAGTAAGTGCTGAACCTCGAACGCTGTGGTATTGTGTTAAGAAGATGTCCGCTGTACCTCCAGATTGTTTGTTTAACATAGTTAACTACTTTAAAGTTTCAGTCCTCTCTATTTAAATGTTATTATTCAGGTTCAGTTTCCTCGCTAGTATTTACTTGGGACAGATATACGGTGATTTGATAACTTTATTAAGTATACAGTGAATTGTTGTTTATCCTTACTTTAGCTATATATTGTTTAAGTATAAGGCTTGTATTATTATTCCTTATATAGAGCGGAAAAATGTAACAAGATACTCTAATTTCATAAAGATTCTAGTTCTAATCCTCACCTGGGTATTAAAGATAAAACATTATTTCAGAATAACCTCAAAAGATAATTTCAATTTATTGAAATATACTACCACTGGTTGGGAATGTTGCTTCTATCGAGAAGAACCGGCAAGAAACTCGATAGTTAGTTACTCTTTTAAAAATATCTAACACAAAGTATCTGTAGGGAGGTAAGCGGAGATGCTAAACTTATAAAAGGGCCATGTATGCCCTGACGAAGGCTATAAAGGCTAAACGATAAACAAATTAGCCAAACACGTAAAATTTGCCTAACAATGTGATCGTAAAAATATATAACACAAAAAAATTTTTCACCATTATAAAGTGGCTTCAGAGTACTTAATTATATTATAATTCGATTTAAATTTCAATATTTCCACATTCGGCATGGTATACATCATGACAATTAGTGAGCTAATAAATTAACGTGAATTCGAACGAGGTTACTACCCTTCGAATTGTATAAAAACATGTCATAATTTGACTAGTTAAATTAACAGCACGATATTAACAACGAATACCTACTATTAAGCTATCAGAAAAATACTTTGAAAGTGTTTCGCCCTCCAATAACCAAACCCATTTCTCTATTATACATTTCCCGCTACGAAAAATTTTAGCAATTTATTTTTACAAATTACGACAACATTATGTTGCGAGATAATTGAGTTACTAATTTTCAATTAGAGAAATAAGACGCGCCTCGGGTGGGTTCGTCGTGACCTGGATGAAAAAGTTAACGGGATTAATGTTGCCCAAACTTTATAATTAATGATTCACTAATCTTTCTTAAGACTGACGCGTAGGTCTGCGCTTGATTTTTAATCTGAGTTTATTAGTTGTGTAAACTTGTACGGATTTTGGTTATGTTTATAATTGTTGACTTGATGTTTACTTGGCGAAGTAAGGGACCCGTGTATAAACTGCGGCATTGTGTTTGCACTGTGAGCTAACAATTATGTCAGATCGGTAAGACCCAACGACTTTGGTTACAAACAGAGTATTACTGTCAATAACAGGTAAGGATAATAAAGGTTATATTTTCATATTGTATGGCTTCGTAGCGTACAAAAACGCAAATACTAAAAAAATTTACTGATCGACAAATAAAATGTCATTATTTTTATTACCAGCAAACTGAATGTTTACAAAAGGATTAACAAATTCATCCCTTTAGTAATGAAATAAAAATAAACAAAACACCTGCATAAATAGTATTCAATGTTTACGATCTCTGCCGGCGCAGCATCAGCTAGTTATTAGTATATGGCAGTATGAGGACACAACAAGTTATTAGTGGGTAATCGAGCGAAGGAAGTACTCATCAACGACTGCCCAAACTATGTCAGTTAGTTAAGCGAACGGCCGCAGTCATTTGAGGACACTAGCGACTACTAAAATTTAAAGCGTGGAGCTGAAAAAATGCCATAGAGCTGGAATATCGAACCTAATAAGCCTTTAAAACCCATCAAAGATTCCTAGATCATAAACGGGTGGAAAATTTTGAAAAATTTATACACGAACTGTTCAGTGAAATAGCAATGCAGAAACAGGTCGCTTACCTATTTATGCTCTCCGAATGGCGTCGGATAGTTATTAGTATGGCAGTTTGAGGACACGAAAAGTTATTAGTTGCACAACGGCTACCCAAACTATGTCAGTTAGTTAAGCGAGCGGATACTGGCCGCGTTCTAGCGATTCGGCACCAACAATAAGGCATCTGCAACACTGAGATTAATAAGTGAAATTCTTTAGCAACTACTGAAATTTAAAGCACGGGATTGAGATGGCGTAGATAAAGCTTGAATGTCGAACTTAATAAGAAATTCCCAAAATTACAAACTAGGTGAAAGCTTTATACATGATCAGTTCAGTAAATAGTATCTAATGCAGAAACAAATTGGTTTCATATTCACGCTCTTCGAAAGGCGTCGGATAGTTCTTAGTGTGGCAGTTTTAGGACGCGACAAGTTATTAGTGGGTCGTCGAGCGAAGTCGGCAGTCGCGAATGACTGTCCAAACTATGTCAGTTAGTTAAGCGAGCGGATACTGGCCGCGTTCAATTGATTCGGCATCTACAATCAGGCGCTTGCAACATGGACGTTGCTAAGTGAAATACTTTCGCGACTACTGTAATTTAGGTAAAGTGTAAAGCCGAGCTTGAATGCAACAGTTGTAAAGTTTCTTCCAATTTTAACTAAAACATAAGTTTTACCTAATAACTCCAAACAAAACTTTGGAATTAACACTACTTTTCCTTGGGTAATGTTTAATAATAAGTTAAGTTGTAGTAGGTGCATTGTTTGTTAAAAACTAGATCACTGTACCGGCTACTGTGAAGAAAAAAAATAGAAAGTAAGGTCGATACGGAATTACTTTATACCTACTATAAGAAAGTGTTTTAAGTGATTCATATAGTCTTATATATTTATGTTATATAAAAAGAGTATACTTCTATAAATATATGGTCTGGGAAAAAGTTTGTGGCATTTGCCGATAGATGGCATTAGTTACAAATTATTTAGTAAATACTTATTGCAGTTACATCGTCAAACATTCATTGAAATAGTGACATTTGAGACGTCAAAATAAGTTATATATATATATACTATACGAATAAGTAGATAGAATCTAAAGAGCCAGACCAACATATATGATTATATGTATTGTATGTATTGTAATATGCGTGATTATAAACCATAAAAACAGTAATTTTCATCAGTGCTAATGGTTACTTATAAACCTGGATGGATTAATTATTACAAGGATAAACTATTATGCACAAACATACCTAATAGATTAAGTAATTGGACTAAGATTAGTTTTACGATAATGATTACGGTTCGCACAGATTAACGATAAGTAGGTACTTATCAACGGTTAAATGCATCTCTAAGTTATAATGTTACCCGTTGACAATAATAATGTTGTTTTAGCTATATCACGCCCGTAATACGTAAAGTGGTACGCAGAGTAAAAGAGGTAGCAAGCCCCTTTACCCACATATAGCCAAAAATAAAACTGGGCCGGGTTAGATATAAAGAAATGTGAAAAGGTAGTGTCAAGAGGCTAGCCTACGCAATTACATACCGAAAACCCATTTAAACCTTTAGTCGCTTTTTAAGACATGCTAGGGAACACAGATGGCACATACTTTTTAAGTCCCAGACCAACATGAGACGGCTAATTGATTTTAAAATCATAATTTTTGAAGCTGAATTTGTCGTGACTCTTCAAATATTGCAATTATGTATGTTTTTCCGTTCACCTAGTATCCATCGTACAAACTTAATTTTAGTTTGGAACTAGGGAATTGGTGTGTTAGTCTGGAGAATTTATTTATGTATTTATTATTTATTTACTTTGTTAATAAAAGTTACATCGTATAATAATATACTTAACAAAGTGTTGGTATTTTATACCTTTCAAAAGATCATTAATTCAAGGAGAAAATACAAAAGAAAATGTCTACTATTTCTCACAGGTGATTTCATTTATAAATTCTAGGTATGCTTAGATTGTGAAGACCTTTAATAACTTAGTGGTTACAGGGAAGCTTATCCTTATGGTCTGCTATCTACATATTTGTATAAAGTGTACTGTATTATACAATACGGATTAATTAATGGGTAGGTACTCAGTTAACATAGCGAGTTTATGAAAAATAATAGGGCTTACTGGAGATTTTTATGAAACATTAATTTAGATGAAAAAAAGCGTCAATTTTCAAAGAGACAACGTGAATAAATAATGCTAGGCATAGATGAACCCTATTATACATAGTTAACTAAGTTAGCGTGGCGACCCAAAATAAGTATTGGCGTCCCATAATAAGTATTGGCGTCCCATAATAAGTATTGGCGTCCCATAATAAGTATTGAGGTCCCATAATAAGTATTGGCGTCCCATAATAAGTATTGGCGTCCCATAATAAGTATTGAGGTCCCATAATAAGTATTGGCGTCCCATAATAAGTATTGGCGTCCCATAATAAGTATTGAGGTCCCATAATAAGTATTGGCGTCCCATAATAAGTATTGGCGTCCCATAATAAGTATTGACGTCCCATAATAAGTATTGGCGTCCCATAATAAATATTGGGGTCCCATAATAAGTATTGGCGTCCCATAATAAGTATTGAGGTCCCATAATAAGTATTGGCGTCCCATAATAAGTATTGGCGTCCCATAATAAGTATTGGCGTCCCATAATAAGTATTGGCGTCCCATAATAAGTATTGACGTCCCATAATAAGTATTGGCGTCCCATAATAAGTATTGAGGTCCCATAATACGTATTGGCGTCCCATAATAAGTATGGGCGTCCCATAATAAGTATTGACGTCCCATAATAAGTATTGGCGTCCCATAATAAATATTGGGGTCCCATAATAAGTATTGGCGTCCCATAATAAGTATTGAGGTCCCATAATAAGTATTGGCGTCCCATAATAAGTATTGGCGTCCCATAATAAGTATTGGCGTCCCATAATAAGTATTGAGGTCCCATAATAAGTATTGGCGTCCCATAATAAGTATTGGCGTCCCATAATAAGTATTGAGGTCCCATAATAAGTATTGGCGTCCCATAATAAGTATTGGCGTCCCATAATAAGTATTGACGTCCCATAATAAGTATTGGCGTCCCATAATAAATATTGGGGTCCCATAATAAGTATTGGCGTCCCATAATAAGTATTGAGGTCCCATAATAAGTATTGGCGTCCCATAATAAGTATTGGCGTCCCATAATAAGTATTGGCGTCCCATAATAAGTATTGGCGTCCCATAATAAGTATTGGCGTCCCATAATAAGTATTGGCGTCCCATAATAAGTATTGACGTCCCATAATAAGTATTGGCGTCCCATAATAAGTATTGGCGTCCCATAATAAGTATTGGCGTCCCATAATAAGTATTGGCGTCCCATAATAAGTATTGAGGTCCCATAATAAGTATTGGCGTCCCATAATAAGTATTGGCGTCCCATAATAAGTATTGACGTCCCATAATAAGTATTGGCGTCCCATAATAAATATTGGGGTCCCATAATAAGTATTGGCGTCCCATAATAAGTATTGAGGTCCCATAATAAGTATTGGCGTCCCATAATAAGTATTGGCGTCCCATAATAAGTATTGACGTCCCATAATAAGTATTGGCGTCCCATAATAAATATTGGGGTCCCATAATAAGTATTGGCGTCCCATAATAAGTATTGAGGTCCCATAATAAGTATTGGCGTCCCATAATAAGTATTGGCGTCCCATAATAAGTATTGGCGTCCCATAATAAGTATTGGCGTCCCATAATAAGTATTGACGTCCCATAATAAGTATTGGCGTCCCATAATAAGTATTGAGGTCCCATAATAAGTATTGGCGTCCCATAATAAGTATTGGCGTCCCATAATAAGTATTGACGTCCCATAATAAGTATTGGCGTCCCATAATAAATATTGGGGTCCCATAATAAGTATTGGCGTCCCATAATAAGTATTGACGTCCCATAATAAGTATTGGCGTCCCATAATAAATATTGGGGTCCCATAATAAGTATTGGCGTCCCATAATAAGTATTAGCGTCCCATAATAAGTATTGGCGTCCCATAATAAGTATTGGCATCCCATAATAAGTATTGGCGTCCTATAATAAGTATTGGCGTCCCATAATAAGTATTGGCGCCCCATAATAAGTATTGATGTCCCATAATAAGTATTGGCTTCCCATAATAATGAGGCTCTTATCATAGGATCTCGGTTTATCCTACGCTAGCTCTAGCCAGTTCCATATAGATTCTTTCTGAACTCTGGATCTTTCGGGCATGGATAACAGTTCGCCTTTTTACTCTTAGCTCTTCGCCTATTCTTTAAAAATTCTAGTCAGTATGTAGCTATACCTATCTAAGTAGGCACTGATATAATTTCCACGTCAAGATATTGATATCAAGTTTTTGTTATATTCAGTAATAACCTTAAAATTGAGAACATTACGTCAAGCAAAACATTTTTTCGTTATTATGTCCAGCTAATTATGTCTTCAAATTGTCTCACAGTTTGAGGGTCACATTTTGACACTTTTAAACAAAAGTAGTTAAACACTTGACCTTCATTGCTAAGGTTAGTTTAATTTATCTTTGTCTCAATTTTTATTCTATCTCTTAGAATGAAATGGATTATGGGCGTGATGTTATGTATGTATGTACTTAGAATGAAGAATCGAGTGAGTTTTTAAATATTTATTGTTAAGTGAACAAACTTGACTAAAGAATCGTGAGACCTTTAAAGTTTGAGCAGACAACTCTTGTGTTGACCGATTTAGCAAAAGCGGCCGACCTAAAAATGTATTTCATTCTTCAATATTCTTCGATATAAAAGTTATTCTAGGGGCGGAGAATACCCACTTAACTATTCTGTTGAACAAAGAAATCCATTGGAAAGCTGTGTAAACTATTTTAATTTAAATAGATTTAATGAGTAGGTATCTAATAATATTAGTTTCGCCATGTTGTAGAACAAGACTATAGTAATATCGAGGTAGAAATTATAATTGTATTTTGATTAATTTATGATTACTAAATTTGTATTACATTTAAATTACATTAATTTGTATTACATTTGATTACATTTAAACCTGCCCGGTCTAGATAAATGCTATTTCGGCAATTATTATTAGGTATATAAAACTAAATCTGAGACGTGTATACATTTATTATTTGAATATTGTTTAAAATTGTACTTTGTACAGAAATAATTGAGATTTCGGGCGTGATAGCACATTGAATTTAATTATAATAATTAAAAAAAAAACGTATAAAATTTTGCGTTATGGATCATATGAGTATAATGAAATCGTTAGATATGTAATATATAACATCAGAATTTGATTTCAACTTAATTAAATGTTGTTCAAATTTTTCTAAGTAGGTACAATAAATTAAGCCATATCACGTTGAATATAATTACTAATGCATAAAATGCAAATTAATCACCGACTTTTATCGTGCCCCTGTCTCCTCAGGCACAGTTTCCCCAAACTGCAGAGCCGGGCTGCCCGGAGCGACGCGATAACGACTGCGCCTTGACAACTCGCTCCGCAACTCGTGACAACTCGCGGCAACTCGAGGCAACTCCGGCAACTTTCGGACCGCACCTAGCCAGATCACAGTTGTTTTATTTGTTGGAGGCGGTGATCGTATCCTACTTACTCTCTTTAAACATAGTGAAACTATTAAGCGATTGTGTTTATTTAACAGTAGCTGTTCATGCGTGAGCGAGCGCTCAATAATTCAATTAAATATAGTATAGACATTGTATGTATGAAAGACAAATGTATTGTGTAAGAATAGATGGAGAAACAGTCTTTCCTGATTTATTAGAATTGAATTATATCAATATGTGACGTCACATTAGTCTATTAAGAAGCATAGTTCCGTTAAAAAAATAAATGTATTTTAAATAGGATAGCGTGTAAAGTTTGTTAATTTTACAAACTATAATAGTTTTAACTATTTGAAAGTAAAACAGATCTTTGATAGAAAAATATTATTAAAAAAAAAGGCTATAAAAAATACTTTATAGGTAATTCCGTTCTACGAGTATTTCACGGTGTCTCATGTTATTAACCATGATTTATATACTTACATATAATAACTTCGTACCTACTACCATATAGCAATCAGGGGGTTAACTGATTTGTAATTACATCACTATCGGGTATTGAGTAAGTTACTGTGTATGTAGTGGACGAGCTAGCCAACCGTCACTTCTTTTTCATTTAACAAGTCCAGGTTTTATATTTTAGCCAAAAGTGGTCAAAGAGACTTGCTGCCCTTTTGAATGTGCCTAGCCCTGTGGGAATTGCGGGCGTAATGATCTGTATGATATGTTCTCTATGTAGGTACAAAAAAGTTAGGTTGATAAAAAAACTGTGCCTTAACGGTCTAGCAAGCAACTCGTGGCAACTGTAGCAACTTTGCGGGACTGCAACGAGCCGGCTCACTGTTGTTTTATTTGTTAAGGACACGATGCCCCTCTGGCTGCACTTCGTAGTTGCCGTTAGAATAGTTTCGAACTACCCGCGAACACATTTACTTTGGAAATTTAAAAGTTCTATTTTATTCCCTATGTAGGTAAGTAATGGACTTCAAACGTGTCGTGATGTTCTCAGTGAATACAAAGGATAGAAATGTTCATAGGTATATATTACTGTATTTAGATATTAATATTCAGATGTTATTTCATAAATACCGTGGTAGCAAGTTCAGGACGTCATTATGCGTTTCATCAAAGTCAAATATTTCAATATTTAAATCTAGATCATTAAGACACCTTTTAAAATAAATTGTCAACACTAGTAAGTGTTAATTTTTTTTGTTTATTTACAAGTGTCAACATTGAATTGGTCGCTTTTTTACATGATCAAAATGTTTGAATCTGATATATGAGTACATACAGAAACCGTACCTAGTTGATTAAACGAGATCAGAGATATACAGTATTACTATTTTAAAATGTTTACCTACTCATTTCAAATTGACATTTCCACACATGATTCATATAGAAAGGCTCCTAAACAGATGAAAAATGAAACAATTGTTTATGGGTTCTGTCGTCGCTCATACCAGTACGAGACAGACAATTACAGTAACTACGTAGCTATAAATATCAATACCGAGAAAATTATCTATTAATCAACTGGCTATTATTAATTATAATATAATATTATCTAGCTGTTATTATTGCTCAAATTATGGAATCAAGTTCGGTTCTAAGTCTGACCTAAATTGGCGCAAGAGCGGGTAAAGTGGCTGAAGTAGGCAACAACTGCGGTGACGCGCAACACTAACATGCGCAACTTGGCGTTGTTGCGAACAATAAATGTGTTGTGTGTGTGCTACCTACGATCTATTCGGGTTATACGCTCATAAAACTTGTATAATTTAATAATAACGAGGCCTTAGATGCGAGAGTCTATTGTTTCATTTCGTAAAAACGTGCGCTTATTAGTAACAACTTCATGGTTCATGCAATTAAAACACCGTGAAAAGGTTTCAGAAAAATACAAATAAATCCAATTTATCTAATCATGAGGACTAATACTAAAGCACCAAATGGGTGATCATTCCTATATTGAATTATTTGATCAACTGTAGTGTACTTTACTAAGTTATAGCTGCTGGCAAAACCGTTTATTAGCCCATTTTTCTCTGTGTTTCAAGAAGTCAAATACTATATCCCTACATAATAGGTTACCTACATAATAAAACAAATAGTTAGGTTTTTGGTATCATAATGAGCTTGAAATTGAGAGCCAATTTCGAGACGCTATTTTTCTAAATAACTCGTCTGGAAAACCAATTTGTAACTTTCACAATACAAGCACTACACAGTTCATGTTTTATTCTCCAAGAAGAATCTTAATTACCCTTTCCTACTTTCCAGGAATCACTCCACTAGACAATACGCGTTTGGGTTGTGAGCTTGTTAAATAATGTAAATAGGGATAGATTAAATAAATGTATTTTAGCATACGAGTCGATGTAAATAGAGGTACATATGTAAGTATGTGTGGGCAGACAGAAAATCTGATTTGCGTATTAACAAGTTGAGATGTTTATTGACCCACTAGAGACTATACAATATCACCAAGTTTGACATGTTTTGCGAGGCTATTTTGTTAGTTTACTTATTTAATAACAAGAAAAGCGTCTAACTGTTTCGAAGCCTGGAGATATTAAGGCTGTTTTAACCAAAAAATACACACACTAAGTAATTTTATTACAAAATAGTTTTACGTTCTTTGAGTTTATTATTAAAAAGTTTAAATCAAGCCAATAGAAAAAAACATATCAGTAGAAATATCTAAAAGCTATCAAAACACGATTACTGCAAGCATAGCGATAAGCTCGAGCGAAACTTCAACCGCCATGAATTTTGCAGTAAACTGACTGGCTATTAATTGGATTTCCTGAAATTATAAACGTATTTTAAACATAATTTAAATATAATAGCGTATTTGACGTCAAGTGGTGTGCGATTTATAATAAAATTTATGGAAAATGGTGTCAATATCGTTAAGCAACTAACTTTTCAAAAGGTATTTGTAAATATAGGCTGAATTTTCGTCGACAAAGGCTTTCGAGCTATCATAGCGCTGGCAGCAAGTTCACAAAGTAGTATGGCAACTTCACGGAGGTACTCAACAACTCGTCCTGCTATGCACAAGAGTGTTGGCTCAACTTGTTTGTCCTTCGCGCCTCGCAGTGAACTTTACAGACAAAATATTATTCTATCCTACCTATCTCCCGCGTTCATATACGTTGACGGGCTTCTCATCATTATGATGTACCTATTAATGTATCATGAAGGTCAGAATTCATTCTTTCGGAAGATATAAATGCCAAAATTTAATTTTGATTTTATTATTCATTACTTGTTCCAGAAACTTCATTAGCATGATTTTTTTCGTTTAATTCTTCGCCAGTACACGTACAGCCTCATTAATGTTTCATCGCAATCCGATATGTAGTATAGGATCGCTGGTATACTGAAAAAACAAAGACACGTCAATGTTAATGTATCTATTGTATATCGATTTTATCATCAGTAAGCAACCACGATACATAATTTATTTTATATTGGATTACTACTAGTCACTTGTAAATATCTAAAAACAACACGAAAATACGTGGCTATGTTTACTAAAGATAAAGAAATACAATGAAACTGTGGAAGAACAGAGGAAATGAAATGTAATGAACACAGATAAACAGCGATTGATTTGGTAATGTTGATTTGTACTCTTTTAACTTCAGTTTTCCTTCCAGCATATTATTTTTACTACCGGCCATGTTTTTCTGAGTAAATAGTGCACCTCTAAAAGTGTCGTAAATATAATCGTTGTTTTGATGTTCTGTACCTATTTAAAATCTTTATTTCTTTTAATCGTTATCTGGCAGTCAGCCAGCCAGTGTTCCTTATTTAACAGATAAAAAAAATGTCCGCCCATTGTCAGTGCAAATCAAGGAAAGTTTACGTAACCACTCCAAGACCGGTGGAAATCTTATGTTTGTATAGGAGCTGCGACTGACGCCTGGGAGCACGTATCTGAAGCAGTGTACTTCGGAGTCGAGATAACAGCTGCGGATACACGCGAGCGCAACTTCTTGGAAACTCCTCCCGGGACGGACGAAGTATTGACGCACTTAAGGGCATCAATATTCTGCATTGGCGTTTTTTGTTTTTTTATGTACTAAGTTTCCTTGGGTAATGGCGTATTGAGGCTTCTCACATGTAATACGAACTGTTCTGCGAAGTTACTTAGAAGAGTAAGAGTAGGTAAGTAAAATAAGAAAGGTAAGTAAGTTTACGTTTCTTGTATTATTTATTCTTGTGAAGTGTGTGGATTGGAATCTTATTATCTTATAAATCTTTATGTACCTATAATGGTTACGAGTACTTTCAGGCGTAGCTAAGTGCATCAGCTCTTTGTGTTAATGCAAAACGCCATGATACTGCAAAGTGGAGGTGGCCCAGAGAGCCGTGTATTGCTAAGGGTATCCCAGATTCTTCCGGTGCTGAGCAGTAGGTAACATACCAGTAAAAAAATTCTGAGTGAATGGTTAAAGAATTTGTCATACCAAGAAACAGAGGATTTATCAAAAAAATAAATATATAAGTAGTTAGATGAGATTGAGTGTATTTAAATGTATAAGCCTATGTTACAGCATGCTGTGACTACCCTGGGGTGGAGACCTGATGGTCACACAATTTTTTTTTACTTACCGTAGATCACCAGTCTAGAAACAAGTAATATCTGTATAGTTTTAACCTTGAATGTAATTAGTTAGTAGATATTTTTTGTAACTACTGCTTATTTGTGGTAAGAAATAAATGAAACATTTATTTATTATTATTATAATATATAAGAAATAAGAAATAAGTTTACGCATCCAGCGAAATGATCCGAATACGCTGTGTTAATTGAAAATAATTATCTTATCTAAAGGTTAAATTCATTACGTAGTATTGGTTCTCTGTTTTCTTTTTTATTTGTTACAATAATATTTTATAATGATAGATAATAATCGTTTGGATTTCAGGTATCATTAATAAATGCACAATTTACAAATACAGCATAACGGTATGTGAATTTGTATTTACAAATACTGTTTCCTAGTTACATTTTATAAACTATATTGAACAGAAATAATGTGAGGTTTAGAAAACAAACGTGGGAAATCCGAGGTCGTAAAAGTCTCATGTTTTTGTAAGACAGTTGAAACTGAACGCTAGTTTAACTTGAGAATTGCAGGAATTACGGCATGGTCATTTTAGGGCGTGGTACGTCTACATATATTATTATAATAAAGTTTCATTAAGATCCATTCCGTATTTTTTGCGTGATAGAGTAACAAACATCCACTTATACATCCACCCATCCACACAAACTTCCGCGTTTATAATATACTAACATCTAAGAAAGACTAAACTACTGACTTCTCTTGTTTTCATGCAAATGCATACAGAAATAAGTCTGTATGCATCAGAGTTTTGAGGTGTAGGCAACGGTGCGCAAATGGTAGTTTTAGCATAACCCGAAAACTTGTTGATCTCTCTGTACATTCAAAGTAGTCGTACATATTTTGTACGTAAATTTCAGTCATATATCTAAAAATGGGAATAACCTGAGATTAACGTAGTCATCTAAATTTGATCCTTTAACAAATCAATACACAAATTTTCTTGATATTTATGACAACGATCATATTCGTTTCAGTTATAAACTTAGTTTTAGTTATTCGACTCCCATTTTACTCTTTTAGGTATCCCATAGATTGGATCACGGTTATATATCCAGCGCTTTCTGAATACAGGTTTTCACTCAATAAATGTTTTCTATCTCTCTCATATTTTTCAAATACGAGCTTGGCTGTCGACTTTCCTTTACGAATGGGCGCTTTTTTGTTATCTATCCACGACAGAAAAACTTATTTTATCACAAGATTAGGAAGAAATAATTACATATTTAATAGACATAATGCATAACAATAAGATAAGATAAAGAAGAAAGATAAGAAAAAATAAGATACATAGCCATTATTGCCACTGAGCATTTATAACGAAAAAGGGTGACAAACTGTGATTTTCAATGGTACCGGCTTAGCAAGAGACCGTGCGTAATAATCCTATCAATAATGCACCTATATATAATTATAGAGTAAATATTTAGAGTACATAGATCCGATAAGTGAACATACATAATAATTTATGAAGAGATGAGGTGACTATAGGTAATAACTATATTTACATAACATCACGCCCGTTATCCCCGAAGGGGTAGGCAGAATCAAACAGGCAGCAGGCCTCTTTAACCACATTCAGCCAGAAACAAAACTGGGTTAGATGGAAAATTGTGAAAAACTGGTCACAAGTGACTAGCCTGTCACCCACACAATCACATACCCAAAACCCGATACGCCATTGGTCGTCTTCTACGACGTGCTAGGCAAGAACCACAGGTAGCACATTCTTTTTAAGTCCCAGACCAACATGGGACAATGAGCTGGGATAATCTATTATATATAAAGCTAAATTACCACTCACTCACTCACTGACTGATCGGGGGTGTTTTTGAAGGGGAAGGAGGGGGTTTAGGACTTTTCGACGTATGGGGGGTGGGTTTAGATTTTTAATCAACGCAGCTTTTTGTTGTTTTTTTTTTTAAATTCAAGATGGCCGCCGAGTATGGCCTCGCGGGGGGAAAAAAATGTAGGGGATGGGGGGGCGGACTCGACTGTTTAAGATGGATGTTTGCGAGTTAAAAATGGAAAAAAAATAAAATGTCAAAAAAACAAGATGGCGGCGGTGTGATTGCGGTTTGAAAAAAAATTTTAGAGTCATTTTTGCGCAGTCGTACTAAAGAGACGCGCATAGACAGATGAAAACTTTCTTTTGGAAATTCTTGCAAGTATAGTCGACTTGACGACCCGTACCATAGATTATAAAAATTCAATATGGCGGCGGCGCTGGCGACCATTTTGTCCCGAGAAAAAAATTGGCAGTTTTTGAAGGCGTTTTTCGGGTGGATGGCAACACTTTAGAGAATCGCTTGTAAGAAGGCTATGGTGGGGAATTTATTCGAGTGTTACCATGTGTGAAAATTTCTACCAAATTCATGGTAGTTTTTGAGCCATGGTAGAAAATAGTAGGAAAAAAAAAATTTGGATTTTTGAAAAATCGAGTATGCAGTTTTGTGGCAACCCCGACCCGCTTGGGCCTTTTTGTAGTTTTTTTGAAAAATTCTGGCAACCCTGGGAATTATTGGTAAAAAACGTTTTTTCGACATTGTCGTCTTCTAGGAGCCCTGTGGGTCAGAGGAAGCGTCGGAGGAAAAAACGAAAAATGAGGGTTGATGGGTTATACGATCCAGAATATGGGAAAAATATGGGCATCACAAAATTCAAGATGGCGGACGCGCTGGCGGTAATTTAGTAAAACTCAAAATTTTCCAAAAATTTGTTTTTGATTTTTCGGGTAGATGGCAACATTTTAGAGAATCGTGTTGTATGTGGCAGGGGTAGAGAATTTATTCAAGTGTTGCCGTGCGTTTGAATTTCTACCAAATTCATGGTAGTTTTCGAGCCATGGTAGAAAATGGTATGGAAGAAATTTTGACATTTTGCGAAAAATCGAGTATGCAGATTAATGGCAACCCCGACCTACAATGGCCTCATGGTAGTTTTATTGAAAAATTCTGGCAACACTGGCGACAGCGGACCAAAACATTTTTTCGACATGGTCATTTTCCAAACTCTCTCTGGGTCCGAGGACGCACGGGAGAAAAAAACGAAAAATGTGGGTTGGTGGGGTATACGACCCAGAATATGGGAAAAATATGGGCATTCGGAAATTCAAGATGGCGGACGCGCTAGCGGCCATTTTGTGAAAATTTCACTTTTTCGAAAATTTATTTTCAATTTTTCGGGCAGATGGCGACACTTTAGCGTTTCCCAATGTACTAAGCAGATGTGTGTCTGGTCGAGATGTGTTGCCAGGTGAAAAAAAAATTTGGTAGTTTTTGGTAGTTTTCGAGATATGGCCCAAAAAGTTCGAAAGTAGAAATAACGACTTTTCGATGAATTCATTGCCAGGTATCTAGAGGGCGGGTCCATTAAAATGACATTTGACTATTTTAATCTCATTCGCATGGCAACACTCGGAGCGGCGGGGAGGTGAATCCCGAAGGCATGGTCTACTTCCAGAGGCTCTGGAGGACTCATTATACGTTGGAGGGAAAAAGTAAAAATGCAGTTCTATGTGGTATATAACGTAGAATGCCTAAAAAATACTGGCTTCGAAAATATCAAAATGGCGGACCAAGTAGCGGCCATTTTGTAAAAATGTGAATTTTTCAGAATTTTCAAAGTGGTTTTTGGGGCAGTTGCAGTTAGCAAAGCTAAATTTTGATAATGACTTTTGTTGTAGAACCCTATAAGACCTATCGAATGGTTACAATTTTTTTCCAATTTTCGGGGTAATTTTCGAGTTTTACCCCGAAATGTAAAAACTCGAAATAACGACTTTTGGTAGAAAAAAAGTATGAGGATGTGTCAAAATTGGCCATTTATTTCCATTTCGATCCAATTTTGGACAATAAATCAACAGTCAAAAGAAAAAAATTGAAAACTCCATGTCATGTTGGTATTCGATTTTCCCATACATTTTGTACTGGAGCCGACCGCAACGATAAGTTTGTACGATTTTGTATGGGGAAACGGTTGCATAGTATTGCGGTACTGTCTTTATCATACAAAATGACTATGTAACTTTGCGTGGGCATAGGCGGATCGCCGCGTAGGGCGAAGCCCGGAACGGCCAAACAATTAATGATGTTATTTTGCGAAGTTGAAGGCGGAGCGCCGCGTAGGGCGAAGCCCGGAGCGGCCAAACAAGTGATGTTATATTACGAATGCATAGGCGGAGCGCCGAGTAGGGTGAAGCCCCGAGCGGCCAAACAGTTAATGTATTTTTTCGATGTTATAGGGGCACAGCCCGGAGCGGCAAACATATAATGTGATTTCGCAAAGACATAGGCGGAGCGCTGCGTAGGGCGAAGCCCGGAGCGGCCAATTTAGTTATGTTATTCTGCAACTGCTCAGGCGGAGCGCCGCGTAGGGCGAAGCCCGGAGCGGCCAATTTAGTTATGTTATTTTGCAAAAGCTTAGGCGAAGCGCCGCGCAGGGCGAAGCCCGGAGCGGCCAATCAAGTGATTTTGTTTTGCAAATATAAAGGCGGAGCGCCGCGTAGGGCAAAGTCCGGAGCGGCCAATCAAGTGACGTTGTTTTGCAGATATATAGGCGGGGCGCCGCGTAGGGCGCAGCCCGGAGCGGCCAAACAAATGATGCAATCCCGCAAATCCATAGGCGGAGCGCCGCGTAGGGCGAAGCCCGGAGCGGCCAAACAAGTAATGTTATATTGCGAATGCTTAGGCGGAGCGCCGCATAGGGCGCAGCCCGGAGCGGCCAATCAAGTGGTGTAATTTTTCGAATGTAAAGGCGGAGCGCCGCGTAGGGCGAAGCCCGGAGCGGCCAATTAAGTTATATTATTATGCAAATCCTTAGGCGGAGCGGCGCGTAGGGCGAAGCCTGGAGCGGCCAAATAAGTGATATTATATTGCGAAGCCATAGGCAAAGCGCCGCGTAGGGCGCAGCCCGGAGCGGCCAAATAAATCATGTAATTTTGCAAGACCGCAGGTCAAACTACGTACGCGAGGCCGGAGGCCTGGTTCTTTAGGACCCATTTGATGGTACATAGGGCATCAAAAAAAGAATAAGATCGCCATTGCGAACGGTCCAACCCAGCCATGTAATCTAAGCGAGGCCGCAGGCCGAGCTGCGTATCGCGAGGCCGAAGGCCGAGCTCCGCGTAGGGCGAAGCCCGGAGCGTCCCCCTCCGCCTCGCAGAGCTGGGTTTTGGCAAGCACACGCGCAGCGTGTGCGCCAAAAGCTAGTTTAATTATATAATTATATTTATAATAATAAATTACTATATTTATAGGTTAAGTAGGTATCACAGCAAAACAGAAACACTGAACGGCTGAACTAAATAAAATACATCGTTTTCCTTCCGAAGAGAATATCCTCGTGTCGCAAGGTTGCAGTCTCTAGAGCAGCTCGTCTCTACCCAGCGCAGTTTGGAGTCGAGATAACATCTGCGCGGACTCGCTCTCGACTTAAACTTGAGCATTCCCTCTCGTCCACGAACTTGCAAACTCCCCCTTCAATTCACTGCACTTTGTGTTATTGGTACTAGCAATAATAAATAATGGGTCTGTATGGAGTTGTAAATTATAAATTGTTGACTGTTTTTAGTAACTTGAAGCAATAAGTTATGGTACTACAGCTCTGTACTTGCCTGGCAAAAAGTATCTATTGTGAGATTTTTAATTGTCTTTTTTGTTAGAAATAGCTAGTCTGCACATTTGTTATTAATTTTATCCCTTTTGTTGATTTTCTAGCATATAGTCGAACATAGTTTTTATGTTATGTACTAGTATTTCAGATCAACAACTTTTGTTTTCTCGTGATTTCTCTATAACTTACCTATATATTACTTTGAACTTGTAAATGACACATTCATTATCTGCAAAAGTATTATTGTGTCGAATTTTATTTACTTTCCAGGAAGTTCATTCAGAAAGTCCAAACAATTAATAACCCCACATGTAATGACTTTCCGAAGATAAATGCAATTAAACGTGATGAGGGGTAAACATTACAGTGGACAATATAATTTATTAATTAAAATTTTAATGAAAATGCTGTGTAAACGAAAACACTTTTGCAATCAACACTAGACACTATTACAATGCATTTCTCGTGATATCTTTTTGTTTTTCACTTATTATAACCAACGTAAAACAGTAGAAATTTAATGTCAAAAAACATTGTAAGTATGTTATGTTAGTCTAGCACCTTCAAAGATTTATGTAAAGGGGAATAGGTATTATATAAGTTTATTGGCCAGTGTAGTAGCCAGTCGACATTGTTTGTTTATAATTTTGTACCTACCTTATTTTTTTTTAATGGTAAAAATTGGTTTAAGGAACCTCTCTGAGATAGGAGAACCAGATATATTAGATAATATTTGCGCATAGTCACTTGAATAGTCAGTTTTCCTCTAAATTCCCCTCATCACCAAACAATAGCTATAAATCCGTAAGTATAAATTATTAAAATCCGTAAGTATATAGATTTAAACAATCCAGAGGAGTTTACAACCAGCACCCCTAGTGTGTGAGGAGCGTTTACCATTAAGCTACCATCTCTTCGAGTATTACTTTGAAGGTACTAAGCGAAATGTTATTTAAGTTTATAACTATCTGCAAGGAAAGTTATTTCAATTGAATAGGATGTTAGCTAAACCGATTTCACACCACACATCCCGTAGATTTCAATTACCTGTTGTATTTCAACAGTTCCGAATGGCCACCTCGGTGAGACCTCAGTATCCGATGAGTGACCGCATCCAATCCGGAGTCCAACACAAGCTTCAACAGCTATCTCGCTCGCTCCTCCTGATATATGTGCTTGTAGGAAAAGGATACAGTTTCGATATTGAAGCCGAAAGTATCAGAATTAGGACTAGATAGGTTTCGTTTCGAATAGCAGCGGTATCCTCGCGAGACCGGTCTTTGTACGCGACCCTCGTTAGCGACGCCACTTCAAAGCCGACAAAGGGTGCTCCCAGTAGTCACAGGTATGTGCTGGTGAGCCTTTATTGTACTTTATCTGTGTTTAGTAATAGTTACAACTCAAAACTGACCAGCCGGAAAATGCTACTGAACATAAAATAAGCTTTTCAGCCAGTCTGGTTTGGAATATTGCTATGAAAACTTTTCATAGCAATATTCCAAACCAAACTGGCTTTCATTGATAAGTGTGTTTTTGAGAGTCTTTGTGCTTGATAGCGCGTGTTGTCTCTGGGTACATACATATGTATTTAAAAAAATATAAATATTTATTGTTCATTGCGGAGCTGAAAACCTAAACAGAAAAAACGAGCTTGTCTCCCTATTTCGTGTTGTTAAAAGATTAAATACTTTATGATCGTAAAATTTGGAAAATCTTTCCGGATTGTGCGAAAACAAATAGATTTAGTATGCAACTGTATACAACAAAAATCTCAATATCGCACTCGGGATAGTTAGATATGTAGATATAGGATATTAACTACTAGATCGATTTAGGTAGAAAACTGCCAGCGCTTAACTGAATTTAAGCAGATCGTAAGCGTAGGCACGATCCATTTACTAGCTAGATTATTTTGTAGGTATTAGTTTATACTTACAGATTCTACCTAAGTATAAAATACACATATTGCTTAAACTAATGTTAGGCATCTAAACCTATCAACTTCAAATTAATCTATAGGTACGTGATGCTTTCGTAAATGTAAAAATGGTGAAATTGCTAGTAATAAGTCTTCAACTATAAAATCCAACGACAAATGTTATTTACCTCCTAATTACTCTCTCAAAGTTATTTAGTTGGCCCTTTTTCCCTTTGACCAGGTGCTTAGGCATAAACTTACTCGGAACTTCTTATTGAAAATTTTATGAGTCAAAGTTTTGACGAGTTAAGTGTTACAATACTCGAGAGTTGCTCTAATTTAAAAACGTCCACCTGCTAGACTGGGTAATGAAGTTCCCTCATTAAAAGTTTCAAAGAAATACTTTTTAGAAAAAAGAAATGTTTTCCAAAAAGACTAGGCAGCACTATATTTTTTATCAAGAAATTAATTGGCGCTAAGTGAAAGGAAATATAAAAATCAGCTCTGTTAAAATTGCGTATATTACGAAATGGAACGAATAAGATAACGTTACTACATTTATTCTGGTTTAATAATAAAGAACCGTAAATACTGCCGTCATTTGTTTCTTGATATCTATTGATGAAAGAAATAAAAAAGGCATCACCATAAATATGGATCGCGTGAAAGAAATAAATAAGACCTTATCATAACATCGGTCGGCTTACTTTATCATTATCACAGGTTAGAAATCACCGCAACAATTTCCCGCAGACAAATTTTACCATAGAAAAACCATTAACTTCATTAAGGCAGAATACATAGAAGTTAGTTGATGAATATTGAACGATCCCGCTAAAAGCATCCCAGTTTGGCTGCCGTAAGCGTTTATACGCTTCGGCACAAGTATCTATTATTTCCAAGGCAATTATGTTCAGGCGCGTTGTCTAAGGATACGTCGGATGAGCGTGTGCGTTGAATTGCCCGATGAGTCTCGAATAATTTATTTGTTTCGTAATTACCTGCGCCTCTGCGACAAATAGTTATTTATTGCGTCGCGGGGAGCGGTCGCTCGGAACGGTGGAGGTTAGAGCAAATCCAAATTAATGTTGCCACTAGCGATTGCGATCGTTGCCGGCGGTAAATTGAATACTGCGCGTATACACCTCCGCTACGAGTATAATACTCGTACTTGCTGACTTGTATACATATCAGTGTATGCGTAGGTCATAATATTGTTATAAAAAAAAACTAGTATAAATGATTTGCTGTTATATGACAACGAAAAAAATTGGCCACAATAGAAAAGTGAGAGACATGCTTAAGGCAAAGATTGCAGTTATACTTATATCGTTATTTATCGTACTATTCGGAATCGGAATATAAAATCTAGGTACTGGGTCTACACTTTACTTGGATGTGACAGAAATAGGGTAGTATATAAATAAATTATTTCTCCAGACTGACACACCAATTCCCTAGTTCCTAACTAAGCCTATAAGCTTATGCTACGGATCCTAAATTTAATACGTTTGTATATCTAATATTTGGCACGTAGTTAATTTTTTTTTGTTAATAAACGCTTATGTCAGATTCATCAGATTGTCCCATGTTGGTCTGGGACTTGGCCCATGTTAATCTGGCACAAAAAAAAGAATGTGCCAACTGTGGTTCTTGCCTAGCATGTCGTAAAAGCCGAGTAATGGTTTACGGGCTTTTGGGTATGTGACTGAGTAGGCGACGAGCTAGCCCCTTGTCACTCCTTTTTCACAGCTTGTCATCCAACCCAGCCCACTGTCCCATGTTGGTCTGGGACTTAAAAAGAATGTGCCAACTGTGGTTCTTGCCTAGCATGTCGTAAAAGGCGACTAATGGTGTATCGGGTTTTAGGTGTGTGATTGTGTGGGCGACAAGTTGGCCGCTTGTCGCTTCTTTTTAACAGTTTTCCATCTAACCCCGCCCGGCTTTATTTTTGGCAGAATGTGGTTGAAGGGGCAAGCTGCCCCTTTGACTCTGCCTACCCCTTCGGGGATTATAGGCGTGATGTTATGTATGTATGTATGTATGCTTATGTCAGAATATGGTTCATATTCTGATTTGAGCGTGTATTAATAATAATGCGTAACAGATATAAAAATAAGGCCACCTAAGGACTAAACTCTGTATAGTCAAGATCTAGACTTCGCGATAACACCGTTAGAATGTTATGTATCACAATTCACAATTATTTTCACTTTCTGATTTAAACTTGCTTATCCAGAAAAGAATAATTTGAAATAAATTATTAAATTATACTAAGAAATTTCATTACTATTAAGTAGAAAATTGAATTCTCAAGTCTTTTGTACGATGATCGAAATTCGGTGAATGTAGACTATTTCCTAGAACACTCAGACGCGAGAATAAAATCTGACTGATGTTAATTATTAGTACAATTTCTCAAAAGGAAGTTCGGAATTTCAAAGAAAATTAGAAATTTTACGTGGTATTTGAAGTAAAAGTATTACTTGAACAAGACAATTCTACACAATATACATAAAAATCAACAATGAGAATTTAAGTTAAGTGAGAAATATCTTTTCTTAACTTTCGCACTTGATACCTTCAAATTGGCCCACTACCCAAACTAGCTAGCACCCGTACATTTATAATAGGTATAAATACTACTCTATACCACACATTTAATTTCTGAGACAATAAGTAACGTCTGGCGGCCCAGGGATCTCTATACTAAAAAACAAACTCATAATAATTAACGAAAGATATTATTTGCAAATTTTCCTTAATTAATCTTTATGCGTACATAAAGGAATGGTATTTCTACACTTAATTACAAATTTTTAAATACATATATCTAAATATACATATTAGACTTAAAGTGAAAAGGAGAGGAACAACACAAATACAGGCTTTTATATCAAAGAAACGTCGCTTCTTAGTCTTTGAAAATCTCGAGAAATAATATTTAGGTCAAGTAAATAAACAGCAATAAGCTTTCACCATACGTTCTCTCAAATTAGATTCTATTTGTGTTTTTTCCATTGAAAAATATATGACTTTGTCTTGCATAGAATTTTGAAATATTTAAAAAATAAAAAAAAACCGGTCGATATATTGTTAAAAAAATATTCTTAAAGATTTGTTCTAATTTTTAGGTTTCGTCCTTCAAGGGAAAATGTCGATAAACAAGGAAGTTTTTTTGGCTGAATGTGGTTAAAGGGGCTTGCTGCCCCTTTGACTCTGCTAACCCGTGTTCGTGAAGGCGTGATGTTATGTATGTATGTACAAGGAAGTACCATTCAATAAAATACCCTGAAGGTTGTATGTAACATGATTCGTGGGTTTCAACTTCACATAAATTCTTCACATAAATTTTAAACTTCACATAAATTTTTTTTTGAATTAAAATGTTGAGAAAAATGCACTTCATTATTACATAACATCACGCCCGTAAACTCCAAAGGGGCAGGCGGAATGGCATTATTATTATTTAGATTTTTCTGTTAATTTTTATTATTTTATCGTAAAAGTGCGATCTAAATAAAACACCGTTAAAACAAACAAACCGTAAGCCTTAGTATTATGGCAATGCAGAGCATAATAGTGCCTATTATGTGGACATATGACAAATAATCGAGTGTAATCTGGTCCGGATCTTTTATAAATAGACAGCTATCTAAGACTCGAGAAAAAGGTGCGAGGGTTCAAATCGAGATAAAGCAACATACTGTGTGTGAGAACGAGAGAAGAGACTGCCCGTAATCCCCACTAATACAACTCACCGGTAGACTTAGGAAATGAAAGCCAACCGAACCCAAATTCATTAATGTTATCGTGTTTGCCATCCTAATAAAGGCATGTTTCCATTTGGGAAGCTAAGTGGCTTTTAGGCTATAGAAAATTTATATATTGCAGCCGAGCGAGGTGTATATTTGAAATCGCATACATGTTGATTGATATCGGCGTATTTAATAATTTTGCAGCAAAATTAACCGTGAATATGCCATTCCTACAAAGATTTTGCTCTTTTTAGATATTTACATATAAAGTTGCTATTTATTTTAATTCCAAAGTAGATAAAAATTATAAATTATCTATTATTTCACAAAATTATATAATATTATATAAATATAGGCATTAAATGGTTTATGTAAGAAAAAGTAAGCCCTTTATTTTTAGGGAGCTTTACCACAGACTTTAGAATGAAAAAATTCAGTCGAATTGAGAACCTCCTTCTTTTTATTGAAGTCGGTATCATGCCTTTAATAGACTTTTCTATATTTTTTGTTTAGCATTGCATTGTACCTGGGTGACGAGCTTAACCGGTGCAGAGGAATGAGAGCTGCAGATAACTCGTCAGACACTAAAGCGGTTTTCATGCCAATTTGCTCCATTTCTGATGCTTGACTAGAATGGATTCCGAAAGGACGCATTTGTTTGCTGATCTTAAATTCTAACTGATATTCATTGATGCATCGAGAAAGTTTTATTAACTGAGTATTGATATATAGATATGATTCGCAGTTCTGTCTGCACGGAATTTGAAAGTTATCGTGCGTTCATTTTCTTTTTCTACGTTTTTTGCTTTAAAAGATCTTAGGATTCATATTTTTCGTGTACAAAATTTATCACAATCGGTCTAGTGGTTTTAGGATGAAACTGTAACAGACAGACAAGAGACAATAGACGAAAGTATCAAAGTAAGTAAAACGTAGGTATAATATATGTATCTACTATGGAATACATATACTTATATCAGCAACATGTTTTAACTGCAGCATACGGTTATTTCTGCCTTTTGTCCGTTTTGTACACTATTTGTCGCTAATAAATATTTACGTGGGAGCAATGAAATTGGTTATTGGTTTTAAATCCTGTTTTTAATAAAAGCTTCATCAAACAACATAGAGGACAATTTTATATCGCACTCTATCACGTTTGATCACCTACATATTAAAGCTGCGCACGTTTTTGTGACTGAAATATTGAACGCGTGAATCGGTTTCGCAATGTACCTACTCTTTGGAAGCTTTATTTTCTTATTAATTAGTGTGTGCTGAGTGAGATTTCCTATCGGCGACATTATATAGATTTTCTTAAACAGTGAAGAATTTATTAAATTTTCTACTTGTGTCTTTTTTTATTAAAAAAATCGCTTTGCCTTGATCAGCAAATAGGAACCAGGACGTCAGTTTAAAACTATGCCATTTTTTTATATGTACATTTATATTTTGAAAGACAATTCAGATAATAAAACACTAATCAGGATTCACGTTAGTCTATAGTAATAATGCTACCATAAGATTTTAATAGCTATGGCACTTTCTTTTTATAATATGTAGGCACTTAGATGTACTACAGATTGTTTAGAGATTGGACTAAGATTTATTTATTTAATTTAAAATAGATAACATCACGTTATAGGCGTGGAAGTTAGTTTTATATAATAGATAATTATTGTGTCATTTATGTTTTTATTAAACGCGACTTCAATCTGCTAAAATCTCAAACGCTAACATGAACAGAAGTTTATTTGAATGTGACTAAATTTAGTGTAAACCAATAAAGCGTGTTTGCGCGTAAATGTGTTAAACATAATATTTCAATTTACGCCCGTAGATCCATCGCCTCGGAGATACCCACTTATTTTATATCAGATCTTGTTCGGGATACACGCATCGCCTTCATCGGTTCTAAGCGAAAATTGAAAACGCGCCTGATGAAAATACAGCTAGCAACGAATTTTAAAAGCCCCTCGTGGAAAGTGGCTTTTTGAATTGGAAACTTCATATATTATGCACGTAATATATGACGTTTCCAATTCTGCGGTAGATACGCACTACACTGATTCTATTTTACTACGTTCAACCAAAAAAGGGACGAGAAAAACGGCGCAAAAAGAGGCCTTCATCTAGCTGTGAGTGGATATAATAGGCTGATTAGATAGATAGACGGTCAGGCAATTTCAGTGGTGGGACTATATACCATTTTAGTAATAGGTCTGTCATACAAGATTAATGATATTAGTGTTGTTGTGACACAGTTTGCTTAGAGGACCAGAACCGCCTAGTGATTTTACGTAATGATTTTCTAAGATTCATGACAGATAAAGTAATGGTCTAGATATTTATGTAAGCAATTACATATTAATATATGTATTTCCTATTATTTATTGTATAGAAATATAACACATTTTGATAAACATCAAAAAAAGCAAATCAAAATGCGCTATCATTTTGATTTGTTTTTTTTATTGCTTTGTTCTCTGTGTCAATGGACACATTTATTTAGCAGTTTCGGCTACCAGTTGTACTAGTGTTCATGTTTTCGGGATAAAACGCAGCTTACGTTTTAATCCCTGTGATCAAAATCTATCAGAGTTACCACCCCGAACAAATTGCGCTACATATCATAAGTTTTATGATAAAATCCGTTCTTCTCGGAATGCGTAAATAAATATTTAAACAACATCAAAAATCTATTTTAAAGTAGCATTAGCTCAATACTATTCAGGACTTTGTAAAGATTTAATAATATATTGATGACTATACAAGGATAGAAGAGTGGTGATATTTCTTATAGATGTTGCAAAGACAGCTTTGTTGTAACAAACATAGGTATAAGTCCATTTGGAAATTGTTAGTGACTTGATGGGCAGCGGAATATGCTGATAGCGATTGCGTGATTTAGATTCATCGTCTACCCAGTACCAGCTGAAAATGGAAAACTGGCCTGATGAAACCTTTCACTCTGTGAGATATGAGTGAAATACACCTCTTGAATATTCATAACGATAAAGTGCTTGGCTGGATAAATTGATACATTCCATTTGGATTTTTTCTGTCGCTTGGTAATTTGATCACTTAAAATGTACTTTTTAAAGTTTACTTGTGCATTACCCACCTAAAGATATGAAAAACCTGTGATGCGTTTGATATGCTGTGTTGTTTATTGTTGAAAATATATATTTTCGTACGTTTCTTACGTTGGGTACGACGAGCCATAAATACTAAGATTTAAATTCGTTGAAGCATATGTAGGTATACGTTCTACTATTACATGTTTTCGTGTTTATAAGTGAGTAAAAGCATAAATATTCATCAATAACGTTCCACGCTAATATAATTTTAGCGTAGCTGTCGAACATCTGAACACCTCTTACAAACAACAATTGATGTATGAAACTTGTAGGGTAACTATGTAGTACATAACGGGAAGTAGTGGTACTTACATCCTATATGTTTTAATTAATTAGTTGTTGCATGCAACAACTGAACAACAAGTCGAGTTTGCATCTTCACAGATTGCACGATACGAGAGATACGGTGCGATTAATCGAGGTAAAAATGTAATTTAGTTATGGTAGAGGATATCCAATTTCGAAAAGATAATTTGGCAAGACGATATGTTATGTAATTTTTTTGCATTGATAAACATGAAAGTATTGCACTTTACATATTCGGAGAAATATATTTTTTGTAAAATAGTCCGAATTCTCTCGTTTACACAAGTGTCACTTAATTTATTAACAGCGTCTCTTTAACCACTTCATTGACAAAATCAATTTTGTCTCTTGTAGCATGATGAAGCAATAGTTACAAGATAATGAATAATAATATTCTACATTTTGTCTTAGTATCAGACAAAAATACTCTCCGTTATATTATTTTATATATATTATCTACCCATCATCACTATTTAAAATGCAAAAATATTCACATAATGCAAGTTACTTATTTTATCCTATGTACATGTATCAAGAAAATGGTGACAAAGGTACAAAGAGCAATCCTGGTGAAAGGAAACTTGGTAATCTCCTCTTCTCGTTGGAGCCATCACCGTCGCAATATATCCATTATAACGCGACCCCTGCGGACGCCTTAAGGTCGACTTTTACAATCGCACAAGTATTGATAACGGGCACCGCGGGGGCCAACCAAAGCTGGTAATTCGACAATCGCTTTGTAACTAAGTACTTGAGCTGGCTGTGAACATTGTTATGTCTATATAATCTCAGTCAATAGCTTGTGAATTTGTAAATAAAGTCAGTGACCGTCTCTGTTAGGTTTTGTAAGTTTGGCACGTAATGAGGTCAATGGTAGGCTCGAACGCTACACAATAAGCTGCGTTGTTTATACGGGCAATAATAATAAAAACGTACTGTCTTCCCCTACACTAACGACGGTGAGTATGCTTCTGTTTTCTCGAACATTGAAAGATAACGAGTATTGACAATATTTTTTAAATACAATATGCCAAAAAGCTTTTTCTTATATTAAATCCTGATTGAATAACCAAGTTTCCTATATAAATGTGTATAGTCAAACTAGGCTCTTGTCTAGATCTGGACGTTCGGTTTTAAGGGGCTGTTTTAAGAGGTTGTTCGAAATATTAACGCGTTCAGGCTTATTGGTATTTTTAAAGATATTTATACTAAGTACTTAGAGAGGCGTCAGCAGAAACACCTATTGCCTCAGGTTAGGTGATACTATATTAGGTATTCTTCTTACGCCGTTATTCACAAGACGATTACTAGATTTTCAAAAACCGACTTACATTGGAAGTGGATTGCTTCCTCGCTGGCATGGCTGGCTCTTTGATGATACTGTTGGGAATTCTTTTTCTCGTTGGTAAGTTACACGAGTTGATAGTGCTGTTGGGAATTTCATACGAGTGTGTTGTTTTAATTGGATAATGTCTGATATTCCAAAAGCACTGTGTCTAATAATATTATTTCCGAAGGATGATTTGAGTAATTAGTCTAAAACATCTGATCAAATATTATCATACGATTCATAATTGAATATATTACATAAATACGAAATTATTAACTATAAAAATAAGTTAAAACCTTATATTTAAATTTTAGATTTTACACAGTTATATATAGATATATGACTGGTTCGATGGCTCATTCGGTAGTGACCCTACCCCATGTGCCTAGAGTTGTGAGTTCGGTCCCCACCCAGGACAAACATTCGTGTGATGAATACTTGTGTTTTGTCTGTGTTTGTTAATATTAAATATTTAAGTATATATTTGTAATAACACTAATGATTCTGATATCACGTAACACAAGCTAGTCATATTTATTTATTTATAGTTCATTTAATTTCAAAGCCATAGAAACAAGTGCAAAATTTATTAAATTCCTAGAAGCACCTCTGTACATGTTGCAATATTAAACTGTTATTTTCAAAAGTAATAAAAAAAGTTGTATGCAAGCTAGATAGCATTTTCCCAGCTTATTGTTATTAATTTGCACTTGTGCTAAACAACAGTGTAGTAATTAACAACTTATAACTTAACCTCAAATAAGAATTAGGACTCATGAAGTCACAGTATTTTATAATAAGTATGTTAAGTACGTGAAAGACTACCTAGGCGTTTGTTGTATCTCACAATAAAACATCGCTGTGTACAAAGCTTAATTTATTTCAGAAGCAGCTCAAGAGCGTATGTGAAATCCTGCCAAAACATCAGAAGTACTGTCACGTACAATATATGCACGATGTTCCATACGTACGACTATACACACGTATAGTATAGAAGCTGGAATTATTGTCGGAGGTCTCTGGCGCGCCGCATTATGCCGTCACAATTGAGCTAAATAGACACATTGTGTTGAGCGAACTCTGATGCAAAATTCTGCTATTCGATTACAATTTCAATTGAGTGAGTTGATTCCTTTCGCCGTTATTTCAAGAAGCTTTGTTCTGACGAAATCGATTAGACTGAACACTCGCAATTAATATATAACTAATGAGAGCTTACCTAATTAAACACGAAATAACTAGTTGGTTATGCTTTATGGTTCAAGATACTCAATCAATCAGATTATCGTTAACTGTTGTTTAATTGTTTTATATTAAACTTATGGGCATCAGTTGTAAATAAATGAATATAATCAGTATTGATATTTGACCAAATATTTCAATTTACGCAGGTAAATAAAAATATTTAGTGGTTTGATTTGGTTTGAACTATATTATACTTATTTTCCTACTCTTCCTAGGAGTTCTAAAATCTCCTGATATGTCCTATGTCCTAAACATATGGGAATATCATATATTATTCTCTTTCAGTTTAACTTTGAATTCTAAGTTGAAATAAAATTACTTGGAGCCTTCAAACAAATGTTTATTCAATATTATAGTATTCATATTTCAATTCCTAATAGCCCGTTTAAAGATCTTAAATTTCACAGATAAGACCTAATCAGTTTGTTATTTGTCAAACTTGAAAGATTATTCACAAAATTCTTAGTCAAATTCATAAATAATTGTATACATTTTGTTTGCTCAGAAATGTTTATTTTCTTAGAATAATCAAAATGTAATGAATTTATACAATTTAACTAAGATAAAATTCGAAAGAGAAGATAATTTATACTTTGAGTCTCAATGATTTAAACAGTGGGACCATTCCTAACTCTACATAGATGTGGGTGTAAACAAAGGCTTTAATATTATTTTCATAAAATATAGCGATACATTAAGTTTTATAGCGTTCGTATCTCTTTGTAATTTTTTATGTAAACCCTTTTCAACCGCGCATCAAAGTTCAGTCATAAAAGTGTCAGTTACGACGTGTTACATTTTTCGAGAGCTGCAAGCTTGCTGGCGCCTGGCGGTGCGGGCTTGCCACATGCTTCTCATTTGTTACAATATTCGTAACTTTTGCCCTCTTGCTTAATTTGCAACTTTGGTTTCAAGGGGTGCAGACATTTATCACTCCAACTTTTTAATTACTCCTATTTTTAATTCGCCCTGTTTTGCGTTTCGTTCACGGAAAAGTATGGTAGAGTACTTTATAATGAATAGTTTTAATGTAAATATGTAGTAACGAAAAACTTTAAACTCACGTATAAGTCAGTAATCATGGATCAGAGAAGAGGAAGTGAGACAATTTGCATTTCAAATTTTAGTAAGTAAAATGTATTCGGTCACAATCTACTATCTTTTAAAATCCTAAAATCGATTTAAAAAATTAAATTGTCAACAAAAATCAGTATTTAAAATTTTTAATCTCTAAAATATATACGAGTATATCCTTGGCTAGGACACCAATAGTCTAGGGTTCGTATTTCACTAAATGTTTGGAAAAAGTTTTATGTGATGAGCTCATATCATAGATGTTTAAAAGGTATTTAAGTATGTCGTAATATGCATAGTACAAGCATAAACGCTAGTTTAGAGCTAAGGTATTGCTACGTAAATCTTATCTGTTTCATATATCAATATACTGTAACATTTTCTCGACTCAGAATGTGTGAAGCGTTGCAATGTATCTTTTAAGTCAAGTTTGCTGGCAACACCGCTCAGCGAAGCCGTTGAGGGCCTGTTAAGCTGATATATCGCCGAATTGTTGACACGCGCCCGCTACCTGCGTCACTCGAATGTGCACTGCAGCGGCATTGCGTCACAAATGTGCTTGACTTAATAGGGATGATGATTGCATTAAAAAACTATAATTCTATTTAGTCCATCAGTTACATTATACAAAAATTCTAGACACATATTTTTCGCTTTATCAAATTAACAAAAAATCACAATAATAGAGAGCATCAAAGTTTTGGAGTGGGGGCTTGCGACGTCACTATTAAGTACAAATTATACGAATGTGTGACGTCAGGCGCAACTTACTCGTATACTCGTACTCGTACGCGTAACGCACTCGTACAGCTCTTTGCCGCCCCAGACCTAAAACAGGATTAGTCCGCCACTGGGTCTCACAGTACATTCAGTTAACAAGGCGCAGGATATCTTTAAAAATATACATATACGAATAAATAATATTTGTACCATAGTATAGTTTATATGTAAGCTAAAAAGATGAAAAATAGAAGATGGACTATAGAGAACCTGAAACATTAATTATAGGTAATTATAATCCTTCCTTTACATTTCAAAGCCAAGTTCAAGATTAACTATTTTTTACGGACTTCTGAGTACATTTAACTACTTCTCATGTCATTACTATTAACTTCATCATTATAGGTACGCAAATAAAAGTTAAATAAAATAGTTCTAAATCAATTCGAAATTCGATTCAGTAATAAAGTATTTTTTTTTAATAAGCGAGACAACATAATCGTTTTCCAGTATACAAAAGCTCTCATTAAACCGAGGCCCTATGCTCGTGCCCTAAGGGGACTGGAACTGGTTGTACAGTACTCGGTCCAAATACGTCTGGTGTTGACACAAAAATACCTCCAGGTGTTTCAATTATTAACAAACACACGAACGGAATGGACGGCTATTTTGCCGGTCGCGTTCCATCGGACAGGAAGCTTGTGAATATAACACAGCTATTACGAATGTTCTCATCTGTGTTTAGTGAAGTACAATACAGACAAACTCTAATATAGATAAACTTTCTAATAAAACACTTTTGGGGTGGTTTATTTTACTTACTTGAAGTCTTTCATGTCTAGGTAATATATTACCCAGAACTTACTTAATATATAAAGTCTATATCAATATCAAAGCAAATACCGCATCCTATAGTTTATCCTAATTTACATACCTGCATAAACAATTCATATGTATGTAATAAACTCTAACCTAGTACCTGCTCCGCTCATAATTCTAAACAACTTTTGTTTTACGAGCTTTGAGAATTTGCATAAAATTTCCGACTTTTCATACGAATGCTATTCAGTAATTTCGTTTTGGTGAATGCCGAAAGTCGGACAATAAAAAGTTGCATAAAGCGATTAATACCCGAAATGCATGGCTAAAGCTTTTATTTTATCCCTAAACACACACAAGATAATAAAAATTGCTTAACAATATTTTATGCAATATATGCTTACTAATACTTACTAATAATACTACTAAACAAGCATTACATAAAATAAACTAATATGTAAATACTAGATATCATGGTACAAAATATTATCGTATATTTATTTGAGCATCGCATTCTAAGAACAAATAGCAAGTAGGTAATGCTTACAGGCAAAGATTAAGGTAGGTATAATATATATATCCAGTATAAAGCTATAAGGTACTTTTCACAAGGTGAAAGTCAAGTCTGAGCTACATCTCACTGAAACATGAATCGGAATGGAATCGAGATGTAAACAAAAGTCCGCTTACAAGTCCTTTGTGTCCCCAAGCACGGAAACTTTCTAGACAGACGTATCTATATTTAGAATTAGGAAGGATAAAGGTAAATCTTTTTTGTTAAATGTAGGTACAGAATTCCTTGGCATTGTGCAAGATGCCACATATTTTAGTATATCAAGTTTGTTAAGTTTGCTATAAGTAGTATTTTATAATAAACACAATATTTCTTAATACTCTTGTATCACCAATATTTCCAGTTAAAAACATTCTAAACGATATGTTTCAATTCTAAATATTTGGATGGCTCGATGGCGCATTCGGTAGAGACCCTGCGCGAACAGTTGTGGGTTCGATCCCCACCCAGGACACATTCGTGTGATGAATACTTGTGTAAGTATATATTTTTAATACCACTGTTGATTCTGATATCCCTAACACAAGTGCTTTAGCTCGGAGTCAGATCAATGTAATGTCATAGGATATTTATTTATTTTAATGTGCCTCGAATATTAATAAAAAAAATAATCAATAATAGCAATTAATTAATAAACAAGCACATCATCAACTATTAAAGCAATAAGAAATTTCAAGAGATAACTGACCTGAATCAGCAGGCAGGTGTGCACCCACCCTCTCTCCTTCATTTAGCATTTCCATGCCCATTGAGCATTGAGCATCTCAATTTGTTACAACTGTCTACACAATAGATTGAGTTGAGGTGTTCAGTATACTCAGATACCAGTCATAGCTGCAAATCACACCCCTGGGATCTGACGCCGAAGCCTGTCATGCACATGAATGCTAATCAATCCTTTTGTTTACAACACGCCAGTGAAACTATGTAAGTTATGTACGTGGTTACTGGAATTCCAAATGTCTAAGTCGGCACCAACAAAGCTCATTGAAATCAAACACCTACCTCAACTGATGTAAATTGATAACAACCAGACAGGCGCCGAAGGTAAGGCAAATATTTTTGGCGTTTTAACTTATTTAAATGTCCCATGCTGATCTAGCAGTCGAAAAGAATGCACCAACTGTGTTGTTTGTCGAGTATCTCGTAAATTGCGACTAATAGTGTACTGGGTCTTGGGTTTGTAATTATCTAGGCGACAAGTTAGACATTTGTCATTACTTATTTGAAAGAAGCTTATTGCTTCATGGACTCTACACACCCTTTCGTATATTGTCAAATATCATATAACTGAAGGCAGTCTAAGGAGAAACAGTCACTTTGGCAACAATAATACCAAACAATGTTATTTTTCCATTCAGTGTTTGTGTCTAATTTGGAAATTCATGGATGGACGGAATATTTTCACGCTCCATGTATTTTAGAACTGACGAATTTAAAGAATTAGCTGGCTTACATCACAGACTCCTAGAAAATGTGAAAATATTATAAACATTTTCATAATATATTTAATATGTGACTACTGCGCCACAAATGGCGAATCTTGACTATGATTATAGCCCCAATAATATGTTAACAGATGACGTCGATCGAACATGCAGACACGCCATACAATCCTGCATCACGCTGACGAAGTTATTTTCGCCACTAAGTATATATACAATACACCAAGACGGTTAGTCGGACCTAGGTCCCCGAATAAGCAACACCTAGCGCAGCGGAAGTACTTCCACTTGTTTGGCCAAAAAGGTGCAATTTCGGGCATCCTCAGAAAAGAGTATTTATGTGAATATAAATAATACTTGCACGATTATGTTACAAATAAGGAAAACAAGACCAAATATGTAATGATAAAGAGATACATGTTATTATGAAAAATACGTATAATCAGGTCTCTACTTTAGTAAGTACTACTATATGATGATCAATTTTTATGCCTTACGGAGGAAAAGCAAAGTCACGGCAGCAAACAGTTTATAATAAATGCTTACGTGGGCGGTTCGAATTCATGCACGCTCGGATCTTTTATAGACGGTTGATTCTCTGATTCAGAAATTTGATTTTGGTCTCGTCTTTTGATGTACCTACATACCTAGTAATGATATTTGACTATAGATAGAATCGTATTCACCTTCTACAATAAGTACCAACAAAACTGTTAAATATCGGATTTTATCCGGTGATGTCATACTACGTATATTTAGGGAAGGTTCACTACATTTCATGCTGAATTATGATGTGAATAAGAAAGCCAAATAGTTCCTTACGTTAGTCACTCTAATGAAGTCATTATATTACATAACTAACTAACACACTAAACTTCACGCCACTTCCCTATTATATTACATATGATAATATATAGCTATATATAAATAAAGATTTAATTAGTGTCGCTAATTATATGAATCAGAAATGTATAGATTTATTACAATATCCCTGTCTGCATATGCGTTGCCTCCTATGGAATATATATGATACCATTGAGATATAGTGGATGATACTTCTCTGACGTTGGGAAATTGACGATAAATAAGTTGATTTTAAAAACAAGGTTTTCCTTTATTTTACTTTTCTTATGTTGAAGTAACAGTTACGTACATAAAGTTCGTCAAGCAAAACATCACTATTCTCTTAGATTTTCTATTATAAAACTATTTACAAGTATAAAACTCACTACATCCAACCCACTTGCTGATAAAATCCGTTTATATTCACTGTTTTCAAACTTTCGAATCACTAAAACTTTAGTCTAAACACTGATAGATGAGAAAATGACAATGGTTCATCATGTTTCTTTAGTCTTCAGATCATCGGATTGACCTGAAACAAAATATAAATATATTAGGAAAAGAAGATCCTTGATGTCCAAAACAGTACTATAGTCCTCATCATCATCCTCTTGCCCTTCTCCCAGTTCATCAGGGGTCGGCGCAAAATGTCTTCCTCTTCCATATGTGAGTACTATAGTACTCATTTGGTAAAAAAATACGCTATATAATGTTTTAAAAATAATGTCAATTATATATATTATTATATATTGACAAGCTCGATGGCGCATTCGGTAGTGACCCTGCCCCATGCGCCAAGAGTTGTGGGTTCGATCCCCACTCAGGACAAATATTTGTATGATGAATACTTGTGTTTGTTCTGTGTCTGGGTGTTAATATTGAATATTTAAGTATATATTTGTAATACCACTGTTGATTCTGATATCCGTAACACAAGTGCTTAAGCTACTTACCTCGGAGTCAGATCAATGTATGTGATGTAGTCTGATATTTATATTTATATTTATTTATTTATTTATATAAGAAGACATTCGGTTAGGCTTATCTATTTTTATTAACTTTGGAATGCAATCATTTTTATAACAGAAATAGCGTTTTTACATGCAAATTTATTTTAAAACCCAAAAAAAGTTCAAAATAGGGCAATTCTAAAAACTCTTTTTATGCTTATGCAGCTTTTGTGGAAATTTTGATCTATGAAAGTTTGTACGGCCGATTTTATCGGAAGCCAATATATGTATATCTATACTAATATTGTAAAGAGGAAAGATTTGATTGTTTGCTTGTTTGTTTGTTGCATTGAATAGGCTCCGAAACTACTAAACTGATTCGAAGAATTTTTATCCTACTTCATCAGCAAGTAACATAGGGTATATTTTATCCCCGAATTCCTACGGGAACGGGAACAACGCGGGTGAAACCACAGAGCGTTGCTAATTATTAATATAAATATAACGTCAAAGGTTGGATGAAAATGCTCTATTATTATTTGCTATCTGATCTGCAACAACTACTACACTTAATTAATCAAATAAAATTGTTACAATTAAGTCAGTGTAATTATTAAAAAGTATTTATAGGAATATCGATTTGCGAAATAACACGCATTCTTGAAACAAACATTGAAATATTCAGAGAGAACACATGCAAAGCGGTCATTGTACGAAAACCGATTTCGGAGGTTTCGGATGTAAAACATTTTACTTGTGCGTATGACGTCACTCACCAATGTGTGTAGAGTAAACAGTTGAGCATCGTCAAGGCGACGACCCTCGGCGGGCTCCACCGGCGGCCTGTGACAACAAACGAACGTCAACTGTTGTCTGAATCGATGACAACAACACCATAAAACCGTGTTACGGCGAGATATTTGAAGAGGTTTCGAAATGCTACTAGAATAATGGAGATGTTTATTGCATAAAATTAGTAATAATAGAAGTAAAATAAATCTTCTATTTTCTCTTATGCAATTAGTTATGTCGATATTTAAACTTCAAATTAAATAACACAATACAAAAATTGCAAAGTGCTCTTAAAATTATACAAATTGATGTTTTAGTTGGCTTATTTTGGCAATCTTTCTTGTTAATCGTTTATCTGTTATTTTGTGTTCATGTAATTCTGCAAATGTAGTAATATATTTTGTGGCTTGTATTATATTGTAAAAATCTAACTCAGTTTTATTTCAAAAAAGTCGAAATAAAAACGAAAAAATGTGTCTATTTTTATAATTTATTTTTACGGTGCTTTAACATTATGGAAAGCCATTTCTATATCATGAGAGTTGTAAAATCTGACTTTAGACAGAGATAGGTTTTATCAAGTAATAGTATTTGTTACGGTTCAATTTTAGTTTTCATTCCATACTTAGGCACACGTAACTGTTTTTTTAAATATTTGAAAAATATATGTATCTTGATTATGCTGCAACCAGACAATACAAAAAACGAAAACATCAAGTCTCACAAATATTCTAAAACACGCTACTGCGTATAATTTATAATATTTGTATTTGATAGTCAATAAAAACAAGGATTACGATTATACCTACACCGTTCAATAACATGAGATGTAAAAAATAATTGTTCTGATGGAAAAATTATTCAGCCATCGAATATAATCGACAATGTCAGAGCCATTAGAGGCGGCCGTGGCGCGGCTGTGACGGGTCTGCTCAACCAGACAACCGCCCACGCATTATTTATTCTTGGTTTCAACTACTCAACTAATTAAACATTGGAGTATTTAATGAACATTGATCCTAAATCATTTGACATTGGAAAGTCATTAAAAATGATATTTGTTTTTTTTTTATTTTTTTTTATTTTTTATTTTATTTTTATTTTATAATAATATTTATATTTTTATTACAAAATAAATGAAAGTTACTAGAAGGAATAAAAGTTATTTATGAGACTTAATTTCGTTTCAAATGAAAGCGTTTTTGTTTACCTTGTTATGATTTCGTAGAATACATTATTTTTTACATTTTATGTAGCATAAAAAAACTAAACCGGTTGTCTGTCCGATCTACTATGCTATCAAATAAACTCAGCAGTTCTCACAAATAACACGACCTAAACTATGTACCTATCGATAAACAAATTATAATAAACTAAATCAGACATAAATATTATACATACAGACAAATTAAGAACTTGCTCCTTTTTTGAAGTCGGTTAAAAACGGTCATACATGTACAATTAAATACGTAGTATACGGTAATCAAGGGTGTATATTATCCAGCTTAAACGCAATTTGTTTAAAAAACATTAGCATTAGAATTTACCAGTAAAAGGGACACCATAAAATGTTCTTTAGCCATTTTATCGACAAATATTTTTAGTCATGTCAAATTACAACCTTCTGAGTTCAGTTGTATAACTTAAAATTTATCGCTGATTTTGATTTTACTTTCAATTAAAAAAACTTGTAAAAGCAATATAGGTAACTAGTATCATAATAAATACAATAGATAAATACGTACTTGCAAATTTAACATAAATATGAGATCTATTCATCATTTTGTCATAGGTATCAGATATATGTAAATCAGTAATATTTTTTCTTCGAAGCTCGAGGTTATTTTCCGCGTTGCTCAATTTAAAATCGTGTCCGAAATACGTTGGCCAATGAATACCCGGCTTTATTTAGCGTCACTGATGAGTACCTTCCACAAAATAAATATCGACATTCAATGTTTCCGAGAAATAAAACTTTGGCTTCGTCAAGCGTAAAAAGGGGACAAAGCAAACATAATAAAAATGCCATTACAATTGGACATTGTTTGGTAACATAGCCTCGTAAACCCGGCCGAGTGAGGTTGGGTCTGGCGCGAGGTAAATAATAATCATTACAGAAATTGATGATCAGAATTTGGGTTTGTAGAAATTATGCTCGAGTAGGAATAACCCTCCGTATACATATACATACTTGCATTGATGGTACTTAATAGGATAATGAATTATGGTTTTTTTCATTGACATTCACAGGCTATTTCTGTTTCACATTCAACTTTATAAATTACGTAGAATATATCAACATTAATTTTCATTCATCAACGACTCTCAAGGAGTCAACTATTGCGGCCAAAATACTAAATTAATTCAGCCTGTATCTGGTTTGAGAACATCAAAATCGACGCCTAAGTATTTCGTAAGTGACAAGTCAGATTGAGATAATATTTCATTCACTCACTCTTATTCTCAACGGAAGGTCAATACCAAGAATTCATTGAGGAAAACATAATACATTTCAACTCAGAGTGCTACAGGTGAACTTATCGTATGAGCTACGGGTGCTACGTTCCGTAGCACTTGATTCGTAGCCTACTACGACCCTTGTACATTCGTAACAGTCGACTTGCGGTTGGCTCTTGACTGCAGACGTGAATGAACGTTATAAGAATTAACGAAGTATCTTCAGATGTGCCTATATAATATAGTAACTAAACAAAATAATACTTTTAAAACTCAATACATAAAATAAATTCAATCTTAACTCTCAATTTAATTTGCTCTCGTATATTTGGTAGTTGATTTTAAAGTGATAAAGAGGCCGAGACCAACAGGTCACAGAAGGTATAGCTATAAGCAGGATGTTTTCAAAAGTTAATTAATTACGAAATTAAGAACTCAGACTATTAAAACAAGGTCATAATAACCTTTTTATGTTTCGTCCGCACGCACTTAAATTAATTTTGTGACATTTCATTAAAGCTTGTTCAATGTTGGTCTGGGACTCAATAAGAATGTGCCCACTGTGTTACTATTAGTCGCCTTTTAAGATATCCTAGGCAATCCTGGTTAAGGGGGTTAGCTTCCCCTTTCGCTCTGCCCACCCCTTCAGGGATTACGGGCGTGATGATATGATTGTATGTATATCATTTAAGCTTATCACCTTTCTTACTTATAAACCTCTCATGAATTCGTTTTGTGAATTTTTTTTACCTGTATTTGAGTCCCGGGAACCCATGACGGGCGCGATTTGCGGCCGTTCTTCGTCCAACAGGAGCACCCCGCTCGCCGACCACACGGACAGCACGCGCGCCACACACGTCACGTTCAGACGACCCTACACATACATTAATAACTCAGAAAAAATGCGTCGATACACTCACAATGCACCGATGATTGGATTTACTCAAAATTGCGCTTTAGCGCAGCAAAATGGAATGCGCCAAGTGAAATTATGTTGAATACTTTTGAACTCTTCCAGTCCTACCTAATGCGCGATACGCCTACCTACACGTTTTGAGGAAGTGAGTTAAAACATCTGGCGCAGTGACTTGAGTTTGACTTCACCCAGTCATTTGAATCCAAATAGGCAATGGATTTTCAAAATAATTTTCAAGGTTTATTAAGAAATCGGATATTCAATTTTATCATTTTATTTTCTCACTGGCGATTGTATTAATAAAATTCTGCGTAAATTAATTTGAGTCACCCAACTGTTTCCTACCCCACTATTATAATTTCAAAGTCAACTTTAAATTTTAACATTTATTTTCTTAAGCGGTTTTAATAAAAATCCGATTGCTTAATTAAGAACGTTTTACTTCAATAAACTCCGCATGTTACAAATAGGTATATTTACTAATTTCTATACGTATCTGAGGCAAATTTCAAACTGTTCCAAAAGATCTAAGCATTACTTTAATTTTACTAATTTACTATTTCTTAGAACCCTTTTAACTAACATACTTATAAATTATTTTAAAAAATTAGACTGGCCTATTAAAAGTTCATATTCAGTGAAAGCTATTTCAGAATGACATACCCATCACTCTTTCTGACAGTCATTTAATTGATTTTACCCACTTTTTCGATAACAAATGTTGCATACATAATACGCGTATAAAGTAGCCACAACATCAATGAATAACAAAACCAATTGACGCGAAACACATTTCACTCGACGTCAAAACCAGGTCCCGATCCGCGATTCGCACACGTACAAACAGATTGTAAAGAGCGCACCAATAATACTTACTTTGCGAAAGTGTACGGACTTTACTCTCATAACAAGCTGGCTGAACGAAGATGATTTATTAGATTTCTCTTCTTCAGTGCTAATGTTCAATTTATTTGCTATTTGCCCGGCTCCGGGCGTGAGGCGGGTGGTGCTTTCCTTGTTTTTCCGATCGGTATAAACGTCGGGCGAGGGCAGTATGCCACCGATATTGCCTGGAATGTCTATTACGTTGTCGGTCGTCTCGTCGAACCCCGAGATTGCGTCCCATGGACTGAATATAATTCTATTCGCGTCCTCCAGTGACGCGTCGGTTATCGCTGGGCTGCGGCGCGCGTAGGGCGCCTCCTGCAGCGGGATGTCGAGCCCCTTCACCTGTGGACCAATATCGTCATGTCGCGGATGTTTTATTGGAATTCAGTAGACAAAAGACGTGATCGGAACGTGTATTGCGCCTTATGCGTTTGATGTTACTTCGGAATATCCAAGTATGACTTTGACTTTCATGTGCGTCATTACACTCTACGAAATTATGAAAGAAACATGACAAACAATATATATAGGACACGTAAATAAGAGAGATCAGAAATGAGCAGAGAATATGATAAGTTGCATCACTGTTGATAAATAAATATATTAACTATTAAAAAAGTTTATTTAATCAATATATTAAAATCTACACTAATTCCTTTCTGAAACCAGTATCTTTGATATATTAAATAGAGTCAATGAAAATACATATTTAGATTAGTAGGTCATTATATATTCGAACAACCTGTGTCGACATCAGGGTTAGGACTGTTTGGGGAACGCAAAGGGTTGTCTCTAGAGGCACCTCTCAACATTTGAACATTAGACATTGTCTATTATGGTGTTGAGTCGAAATCCTTCCATACAACAGTAGCCTCGATTGTATCAGAAAGGTCACATCAGAAATTTAATAGATGTAAACATAAAAATAATAATTTCGGAAATTCACTACCTACATTAATACGATTTTTATTAAAATTTTTGCACGAACACGACGGAGTCGCCTAATTTTATTTATAAACCCCCGAGTGCGAAGCTGTCTCCTCGGGGCGCATTAATTAAACATTCTATGCCCGGTAATCCGCTTATGGACACCTCTTAGGAGGACATTTGTAAATAGCTACACATCACATTTATGATTATGTTGCTTGTTGTAATTACTGGTATATCACATTTCCAAATAAGATGCTATATATTATTGTGTTTTATAGAATTTGATTATATTGTGTGCATGTTAACGGAACAAACTAAAAAAGTTTTGTTAACTTTTTCGAAATTAGAACATACTTTAGTATTTTTTATTAAGTTGAACTGGACAAAAGATCCATTACATTTTATTTGCTCAAAATATTAGAACCTATCGTTGGCTATGCTTAATCATAACAAACATTTAATGCATAGTAAATTCGGAATAATTTAAATATGCTTCATTATTCATAGATTAATGTTTTTAAGAACAACTAATATATCCAATTAATAAGAATAATTTAGGAATAAAAATATCGTGCATTAACGTTTTTAATAACTGGTTAAATACACAAAGGTACTTGGTTGGTTGGTGGTAAAAACCGCGCATTAAAAATTGAAAAAGAAGTCGCTACGGCTGTATGGTTTCAAACAAAACGCCAAGTTCAAACAATGTGTGCAACAGGTGACCACTCATGCTACCTGCCTTAACAAGAGGTTGAATGCTGCCCTTAAGCATTACGCGTGTTCCATTATGCATAAAATGCTAACATCTTGGCTTTTCAAATCAAGGAGTCAATGTATCATGTTCATTTCGTCAATGTTCTGAATATTAATCTACCTATAACAACTGTTATCTAAAACAACTTTTCTGCATTATTTGCAGTTGTATAGATGTGATTTGTAAAGACAATATAAATTTCTACTGTTCAAGTATGACGTAATTAAGATGTGATTTCTAAGTCCTATGAAGTAAATAATTAACAAATCAATTTACTTATTTACATAAGATATGGCTACATATATTAAGATTATAATAAAACTACGTTGGAGTTCCTGCCTCGAAAAATGGTTATGATTTAAAATTATAGACATTTTTCTACAATAAATGTCTCTCCACACACATATCATCATTTACTTAAAAATCTTTTATATCACCCAAAATATTCAAGAACACAACTTTTAAGTCGTTTAATTGTTATGAATTAGACTTATTTTGGATTGGTTATTCCAACATTTATGTATGGCCTGTGAATTATGGACTCATTTATATGTGTGAATGGACTGCAATGTATATAAAATCTAACTTAATTTATCATACATTACCTCTTGCCCGTTTAGCAGCCAAGTAAGATTAGCAGGCGGGTCGGCCGGCGGCGACGTACAGTTCGCTCGGAGCATGTCCCCAGCCGAATACCAACTCTTCTGAGCCTGCACCTTCGGCATGGCATCCGGGAGCTCTGCGCCAATAAATATTCAGGATATTAATCTGCCTAACTGCATCCGCATTATGAAATACACACGAATATTTTCAACTCGTTTCGATAACAGGAAATTAAAATATCGGTAAATATAAGAGGCACTTCCTCCTTGGAAACGTTTTGGGAATTATTGAAAAGCGCTTTGTTGATCCTCGATTTGCTCACTAGTCAACAGCCGACCAGTATGCATATCGCTATATCCTTTATGCAAACAATATCTTTGTATGTGTTTTACATTCTCTGAACAATAGAAAGATTGTATGAAAATGAATTTAAAAAACCAAAAACCAGATATTCTCTGGTTCGTGCATGTCTCAGGGTGAAAAATAAATAAATGTTATGTTTATTTAAAAGTAGAAGTATTAAAATTCTTTTTTATACTTCTCCTTTTGAATAAACATAAAGATTATTGTCTTATCCATTTCGACGACTTGTCAAACATATACATTTACTTAATATTGCTACTTATATTACCTTTTCTATTGCAATGTGCAGTAGCTCGGTAGTGCAACTAAACAATATAGATTTTCAATATGCACTTCAGTGGTTTTAATCGCTTTACGATTTAATCTAAAGAAGCCATCAAAAGTCAAACTGCAGAGTGGTTCTTTTGTACTCGCACCTATCGATCAGGCTGTTCTAGATTTCATATTATTGCCTTACAGAAAGCCAGAGAAGTAGTTCGTACACTCTACTATATTATTGTAATCTACATTCATTGTTCTTATATACCTAAGTAACATTTGAACTATTTGAATATGCGTATTCAAAGTAGTAAATACGTAAAGAATATGAAATATTGTTCCAAAAAGAGTAATCAAATATTATTAGGTCTTTTTTAATTTTATTGGATATTATTAAATAAACAGTATTCTAAATATTTATTGTATTTTCTGGTTGTAAAAAGTCATTGAAATTAAACGTTTAATGAATTTATTTATTTGTAAAACTAACAAAGTTTTATCGGTATTCTAAATTGAATTACCGCCAAATCATATTCCTAGTTCCTCTTAGCCATCTTTAAATTTTACTTTATTAACCAATATTCAAAACCAAGCTTATTATTTTAATTAATTTCACATCTTCAAAAAATTAAGGATAACCAAAACGTTTTACAATGTACCTATAGCAAAAATTATACTTTGTTGCAAAACTATGACTACATCGTACCTAGACTTTGTTATGAATCAACGAATATATAATGCTAAGCGGATTTAACATAAAAGCTAATCGTCTATACTAACAGGCATGCGGGCTGAACGAAGTCAGCACGGTTCAAATCACGAGGGAATAAGCAAAATACTGATCGCAATAAATAACAGAGCAGAGTGTGCATCCAGGGCTGTCGATAATATTTAGATCTACATTTTCACGTCTACGGTACCTTAGCACACGAGTACAAGGGGGTCCTGGTACTCTTGTGCCAAGGTACCTGCTGGTCTATCAATAATATTGAATTGCCCCGCCATAGACCAATAAATATTGTATTACGAGTGACACCAAAAAAAATATAAAGAATAATCAGAAATTAACACATAAACGTATACAGAAATACAAAGACTTGTATTTCGTTTTTGTGTTAATTACTTGTGTTAATTATTACTTAAGGTACTGTATAGTTTTGTAATAAATGCCATAACGGGTACGTGTAACATTATTTTGTAATTGTATCTGCTGATACGTATTGGACATAATGTTGTAAATATCGATATAACTTTGTAATATAATAAACCAGCATTATGTTACTAATTACAAGGAAGGCAGCGACAATTTCTTTGAAATATATTACCGTACCTTTACCTTTATTATTGAATTATATATATGAGCTTTTTCACAGCTTTCCATCCAACCCAGCCCACTGTCCCGTGTTGGTCTGGGACTTAAAAAGAATATGCCAACTGTGGTTCTTCCCTAGCATGTCGTAAAAGGCGACTAATGGTATATCGGGTTTTGGGTGTGTGATTGTGTAGGCGACCGGTTAGCCACTTGTCACTCACTGCTTTGTCACAATTTTTTATCTAACCCAGCCCGGCTTTATTTATGGCTGAATGTGGTTGAAGGGCATGCTGCCCCTTTGACTCTGCCTACCCCTTCGGGGATTATGGGCGTGATGTTAAGTTAAGTTTATATATATGAGTTCGCATCTACTATTTCGAGTGTAAAAATAAGCAAATGCAAATGTTATTGCCAAACACTTGTACTAACTTAATCTATTTCACAACAGTCAGAAATTTATTTTCCAATTAGAGTAGCCTTTTGGCACTTTACCAGAAAACGACTACGGCATAATACAGAGGCTTATATTAGGACTGATTCGCGACAGTTTTTTAATCTATGGTTTAAAACTTCCGCGTTTCGTTATCACTTAATCAGCTTGTGATCAAGAACGTAAAACTATATGTTAGTACTTATGTACTTCCTACATATTGCATATTGTGTTTACATACTATCTTCGAAGGGATAGGCAGGGTCCAAGGGACTGCAAGCCTCTATAACCACATTTAGCCAAAAATTAAGCTGGGTTGGGTTAGATGGATAATTGCGAAAAAGTACAAGTGGGTAGCTCATCGCCCACAAAATCACATCCCGATATACCATAAGTCGAATTTCACGACAAGTAAGGAACAGTTGGCACGTTATTTTGAAGTCCCAGTCTAACATGGAACAAATTGCGTTTAGTCCCGTTAATATAATTTTTAGCTTTTTAATCTTCCAGTTATCGCGTTAGTGGCAAGGGTAGCCCTGCGGATGCGTTTCAGAGCGCGACGGTTGACGGCGCGGCGCGGCGGGCGGCGTCGACGTTGCATATTCATCTTTCATACGCGCCGGTCCCATTTTGCCCCAGAATTTTGTAGGAAGCGGTTAAAACGCCGAACAGACAAAATGGCGGCCCAAACTAAAACTCGGCGTGCTTTTGTTTGCCAGCAGCGCCCTCTATTACTGCGAAGCGGCGGAACTCGCCGCCGAGCAAAGTTTTAAGTGTTTACATTCCTGTTCTGTCGCTTTTTGCCAATTCTACTTAATGGGAACGCAGGGAGTTTTCCAGCACCTCGTTTAATTTGGACGTCGCGGGTGTATTTTTAGTGTTTATTTAATTCAAGATTTGGCAAATCCACCCCACTTTCATAAGCAAACAATTATGTTTTCTTCACGAACGATCCCTTAACTTATATTGTTATTTTGTAGCACCACGGACCAAGTTTCAAGTAGAAGTAGAAGTGTTTCCGTACAAATGCGAGCGGAATATGCACGAAGTTTAGTGTTTGAATTGAACTTGGCGTATAATTATAATGCAAATCGATTAAGCCATGCGTCTACTAAGTCAAATTGTACGTAAATTCTATGGATAAATAGTCATTTGTCAAAAAAGACAGTATATATTCCATTGTTAAAGAAAGGAACTGACAAATTGACAAAAAACCATTTCATCGAGCCTTTTTAATTACTTATGGTAGGTATACGTAATGAAAGAAGATTGAATCGTTATTTCGTAGTTTCAAAAGGTAGTCCAAATTACAAAATTCAAATTCAAATTCAAAATCTCTTTATTTATATAGGCTTCAAAAAAGCACTTATAAATAGTAAATATGGACAGAAATGAAAACATTACTACCGGTACTTTTAGAGACTTAATTTTGCAGACATTAGTTTTTAACGCGGTACCTAAAATCATATTAGAACTAAAATTAAAGTAAAAGCTAAATATCGCGGTGAAGTGTGCGACAAAAGTTCAAGAAAAATTAGAGCCGAGCCGATGTAGAAAATAAATACGGGCAGATTCCAAGAAGTATTTCCATTTTCACCGGATGACCGCCTGAAGAAGATATTTGCGCCTGGTAAAGGCAGTTGCATTATGTATTAATGATTGAGTGTTAACTCACGTCAGTGTCTACGGGGCATCCGATTAAAATTGTCAGCTACCCTGCAAAGACCGTATCTCGTTTAAATAAGTTTGTTTTTTTATGTAAACGTGTGTGGCATATTAAATAACGGAAGTCATAAAAGTTTTATAAAACTTCTTAAGTTATTTTTCTAAATGCTATTTTCGTCTTTCTAACGTGTATGTTAGTTCTTAGGTGTGGTCCGCTTTGACAATAATATTCAATAATAGATTGGTGATTATTATTATAAAAACTCCCATCTGATCTCCCTCATCACAAATAGGGGAACCACACAAAGTCACACACTCATAGTTGACTTTTTACATATGTTTTCTTACGGAGTCAATATAGAAGCACGAAGGCAAGATAGCCGATAATAATATAATGTCTTTTGATTTCGTTAGAAAACCTGAATGAATATGCTATCCCAGTGTATCAAACTGTACTTGGATTTTCTCATAATCCGTTTGTTTCTATTTGTACCAAACCTCTCGTACGTGAGGCACAGATTTTTATACGGTAAACTACGATATTGCCTGTATACATTGATTAATAGCAGGAGAGTTAGCCTCCCAACTTAATCCTGCATCTAAATGTAATGAACGGCTCTCACAATTTAAACGGGTGCTCATCCTATGAGCTAATATACATCCAGTCTTTATAAAGCTAGTATTTCGTGATCTAAATGTACTTAACTGCCCGCTTAAGTGGTAAACTAATTCCGCCTCTGATTGTACGATTCGGACTTTACCGCGGTCGGAACAATATCGACGGCCACTAACGCCGTTACAGATCCATCTCCGAAAGGGCTGAGACAATGGTAGTCATTAGATCTCCCTATTGAGCTACTAAATACTTGAACGATGAGGCTGCCGATGAGTAAAGATACTATACCTTTACGGAGGTCATTTGCATGCAACATTTTTACAATGAATTTTAATGGCGAACTGATTTACTTCAGTGTTAGCGACATGCCACGTGTAACACCGCTCAAATTAATAGCGAGCGCATTTGTGACCTGAAATACCACCACTCTTTAAAAATTTTTGGTGATCCAAATGTACATAAACTAGCCGTTTAAGGGGTAACCTAATCCAGGCTTTGATTGTCCGAGTCGACCGCGCCAGGCGCAGGCGGACCGCGGCGTGCGGTCGGAACAATATCGACGGCCACTAACGCCGTTACAGATCTATCTCCGAAGGGCTGAGACAATGCTCGTCATTAGACCTGCCTATTGAGCTATTAAATACTCGAACGACGAGGCTATGTTGATGAGAAAAGGTATAGGTACGGTGAATTTAGAAAGAGGTGATGTGCATTCGATAGCTCTATCCTGGGCAATTATGTTTCTGTAAAGTGACTATGTTATGCCGGATGTCGTTTTTTCATGACGCTTTATCTAAGACTGCACAAGTGCACATAGATAGAGAACCATATAAAACGATCATGCCTCGTAAACTACACTTTGATCTAAAGAAGCAATCAAGTGATTATTATGAAATTCATATTTAATTTTTTTTAACCTGTATCTGAATACCGCAAACACGTTAATTGACTTTGCGCCGTACGGCACGCTCAGTACGTAGCTTTAAATAAACATAGAGTAAGCCATATTTTGTAAGATCAAGTAGTTAAGACGAGTAGGAATTAATTAGTATATAAACCGTGATTATGTTATAATAAACTAGGCATCCAGCAACTTTCGTCTGATTCCACAACATCCCATTTGCGGTTATAACTTAATATTATATATCTACTTATTCAACTTTGTTGCCAATCAGTAAACAAAACTTCCATTAAAATAATAAACAGATACGAGATATTTAATATAAACTACACGCGTCACATAATTTAATATTTACTACACGCTATCAGAATCTTAAGTGAATTATCCTATCTCGAGTTTAGTAGCGAAGACTAACTTTGTCAGTACCTACAAAACAGTTACAAATAATAACATGAACAATCCCGCAGCGCCTCCCACCGTCCTAAATCGTAAATCAGAACTATTGTTGAGCAATAAATGTGGGAATCGAACACAAGGGATGTTTGATTAAGGTTTATCTTGGTTAATTTACGATTATTGTGGCATTTCGCCTGCTCTAGTGTGAAGGTGACAGTCTGCGGCGCTATGATGTATACAAGTACAGGTGGAGTTTAAATTGTAAATAGGAATTATGTTTAATAGAAACGAGTAAGTACCTAATAATGTATTGTATGTACATGAATTTATTTCATAAAATTAAGTTTAATCTTATATAACAATAGTTTAAGTTGTGTCTGGCTAATTTACTCAATAAAAAATTATAGTCCGTAAATTAGATTATCCAAAAAATATTGATGATAAAAATACTCGAAAAATTACAAAGATACAGCGCTTCAAAGATCGGAAAGGGTGCTCTTTATGTCACTTGGTTTCATGGCAAACAAAGAAACTCATTATTACCATTTTTACCACCTTCCTGGCATTTAACACCGCCTTCCATGAAGTACCTACTTGTTTACACTCCGTTTGACTAATAAAGTGAAAAAAATATTGTGTTCCGCGCAAATAGCATACAAATATTGTGGTTTTTCTTTTATTAAAATACTCCCACGCCCCTTCCATACTATTTCGGGCGCGACTCTTCGGGCATCCTGTATTTCTAAGGTAGGTAAGTGCTCTGAATAATTAGGTTGTAGAGATCCCGGATCCCGTGTGATGTATTTCTCGGGCGGCCGCCGTAAACAGGGGCGGCACTACAGGTGCGAGTAATGTAATAACGTCCGTCAGATAGCTGCAAAACAGATTATGTGCTACCTGAACTAATTTTGTAGTTTGCATCGGATTACGGGAATAGTTTTTTTTTTTGACATTACATATCAGAAACGCTTGGGGTAAAATTCTGGTGCTTGCCGCGTTTTGCTCTTTGGAGGGACTGTGACTTTAACGCAAAAATAGTATTAATGTGGTAAAAGTGCATTTGGTTTGGTAAAAATATGAATAATCTAGCCGATCTAGTTTACAGTTACATCACTTTAGCTCCAAATCCCCGAAGGGCTATGCAGGTCCTAGAAGTAGTAAGCTACTTCACCCAGTGGATAGGATTGAAGAATGCCACAACAAAACTTCCAAAACGAAATTTGAAAAACTATTCGCTTTGATTAATGAATGTAGCATATTTTTAATCCGGGTATGCCAAACATCTAATTCAGATAGGTAACTAATAATTGACCCACAAACGTCTGTACAAGCGTCGAAAACTTTCACATTTATAGCATTAGCAGTGTTGTTGCCAAGCTTTCTGACGCCTCGACGAATAATGTTTTAATTAAGTTGTAAGTTTCACCTGGTTTGTGATAACGTTAAATCATTACTTGTTTACCCAGCCCAGTTCTACCTTTGGCCAAATTTGGTTAGACTTTCTGCCCCTTTAACTCTGCCTACCCCATCGTGAATTACGGGCGTGATGCTATATCTGTATGTATGCATTACTTTTTTAGGTAAAGAACTTAGAATTTAAATAAAAATGTATGTGTACGTATGCTGGTTAAAGTTACGTAAGTTAAAAAATGCATATCTCAAGTTCTTGAAATATATATACCTTAGGTATATTAGGTAATTTAATTCAGAAATATGTTAATATTTATCAGGTCTGATTAGGTTTTCCCTTTTTTATGAAGACCATCGCCGTTACTAAGAACACTTAAATTATTTTGGAAAGTTTGTTTCCTAAATAGACCTTCCTTACTTTTGTCAAGCATCTAAAATACAGAGTCGTTATTCAAGGTAGCGGATAACCCTGGTATAAAGTGAATATCAAAAGCATAAATATCTGACTAAATAAATAGCACTTGTGTTATGGATATCAGAATCAACAGTGGTATTACAAATATATACTTAAATATTCAATATTAACACCCAGACACAGAACAAACACAAGTATTCATCACACGAATGTTTGTCCTGGGTGGGGATCGAACCCACAACTCTTGGCGCATGGGGCAGGGTAACTACCGAATGAGCCATCGTGCCAGTCAAAGTTTATCTCGTTTGAGCTGATAATAAAGTGGAAACATTTTGATAGATTATTTTGGTATTCGTTTATGTACCAGAAACTCTCCGGGTGTCGGTAAAGGCTAAATAGTTACTCCCAAGTATGTTATAAACCTGAAACCGTAACGGCTATCTAATCGCGCTGAATCATGCCCAACTGCGTAGTAGATATTAATAACTGTGTAATCTAAACATCTACTTGCGTCGTATTTTCGCAAAGATCACGTTAAAGGCATCAGAAAATAGCTAAAAATCATGAAATTCTGTCGGAGGGAAGGATGAGACCTCGATTCCGGCTAAAAACCGATTTAGGCCAGTTCTTTTTTGCGTGTTTTCGGCGCGATGGAAACGACAGCAGTAGCAAATATTTTTTAACCGACACTTTGTTCATGTTTACCTAAGATTGACTACAAAATACCCAGTTTATCACAACTACTATTGTGTTTTTAAACTTTTATAGCTTTTTTAAGAATTCATGCTATTTGAGTGACTTAATTTAAGGTTAAAAAGGTACTTATCTCGCCTGACAGCTATGATGTATGCGTTCCTGACAAGAGCACGAGAGGCATAGAATTTTAACCAAAAATGTCGCGTTGGGATTGGATACTCAAAGTTTAGTTCATGGATAACCATCGTTTCCTGTTTGCTACATTCGATTTCGGAAAGTCAGACCCCTCTCATTTTTTACGGTTGTAAAATCATATTTTTGGTGCAGTGGTTCTTCGGAAATCTCTTAATTTCTCCACTATAGGTATTCTGAGTTGATAATTCTTCATTGTGATCTTAAATCTTCACATTTAAAAAATTCAGGACCCAATGTTTTAACGTGTTAGGAGAGACACATATTACAAGAAAAAAAACAGTTAGAAACGGGCCGTAATTAGAAATAAGCCGATTGAAGCTATACTCCCGAATTTATGTAAAACATCTTAGGGTTCTCAGTTGTAGGTCTGGTAGGTCAGGTTTATAGGCTTATTCTACAGATAGGTCACTGTCGATTCCTCTACAGAGGTCAACCGCATTTTATGGTTGAATTTACTCGCGCTTAGCGGGTGCCGAGTTCCGCAATTAATTTAGGACTTCCATTTGTTCCTCGCTGGGCTTTGCTGGCTGACATGCAAACAAGGTCTCGCTTGCCAGATTTAGATTTGCATTTGTAGATGTTTGACAAACTAGTCATAATATGTTTATGAAAAACAACATTCTTTAGACTGAGACATCTCATGCGTGGGATTTGAAAGTTATTATATTATCAATATAACTAGGTATATCTGTATTCATTAAAAAGCTTATATATACATATAAAATATACTTTTCCTAATAAAAGTTTTATATAATTTTGTAAATATATGGAATTTTATTTAGACGCTTTAAAAAATAATAACATAGAATGCGTATTAATATAAAATCAAAGTTAATCAAGCTATCGTAAGTGCAAACTTTAAGCTGTCAGAATTGCGGTGGAAAATCTATTTAACCCACCAATTACCAATGAGTTCCAATGAGTTTGAAATTAAACCTTCCGTTTTGTTCATACGCCTTATCCATAGCACCATCAACTTTTGAATTAATTTATCTTAACGAAGTTATGAATTAACTTTTATACATTTAATGTATACATCCTCATCAATGCTATTCGACTGTCATGAAACTTAGTGAGTTGTTCTATAGTTAAAGATTCTACCATTTTATTTCTTTACCTGTCATTGTAACGGATATAGGTACATCTAGTAGAAGCTGTTAATAAGCACCAGCATTGTCTGATAAGAAGCATCTTCAATTATTATATTTATATTTAGGAACAACAGTTGCAACTAGTTTGTAGACCATAAAATCCTTACGAAAGATCTGTGTGTTGTCACGTAATACGATGTTTCTTGCGAGTGTCCACATCGAGCAATATAGGACAACAGGTGTGCTATATTAACGTTCTTGTGAACGTGTCCGATGATAGACAGTATTTTATAGAACCTCGTACGATATTGCCATTTTCAAGTAAATGTTGTTATAAAATTGTGCCATTTTTTTTAACGTAAATATTCGATGACATTATAACATGTTTACTATATAAGTAAAGCTGCCTAAATAATTTTAATTTCTTCCATAGACAAGGCTTTCAGAGGTGAAGAATCATATCAGTTGTCATGAGGTAACAAAATATTGGAAAAAATAATTTTGAAATTACATACATACGCATATAACATCACCACGCCCATAATCCCCGAAGGGGTAGTAGGCCCCTTTAACCACATTCAGCCAAAAATAAAACTGGGCTGGGTTTGATGGAAAATTGTGAAAAAGTTGTGACATGTGGCTAGCTTGTCGCCTTCACAATCACATACCCAAAACCCGATATACAATTAATCACCTTTTACGAAATGTAAACCGTAATTGGTATAAATATTAACGAAATTTAATGCCATGTCTTGAAAAAAATAATGGTCTCAATGACAGCGGCTATTTTTGACTTACAGCAAACATTACTTTCATTCACATGCGAATGATAAAAGCTACATGAAACTAATAACTAAGCTGTTGGCGCTGAGTCCTACAAATTAAGAGCCTAAATATAAATTTATTTTTAACTTAAATATTTCATTTATTTATATATAACGGAAAACAATCATACCTACATATAAAAGCTTTAAAATTTGCAATTAATGCAGATTTTAAGTTTCCATCTGGGTTTCTACCTATCTTATTTTATTTTGCTTCCGCTATCAAATACTTAGATCGCAATATGGCAAATATGAGAGAAAGAAAAACGAAAGAGAAAAATAATGCGATGCGTCAAATTTTTCTAGATTTTCTATGCGGCCTATTAAATATATTGTACTTACCAACAACTCGCATGTAGGCGCTTTTGTAGACCGTGTGGAAGAAAGGTGCATCTGCGGAGACCTCGCACCGGTACCGGCCGCTGAGGCCGCGCGTGGCCCCTCGCAGCACGACCTGCTGCGCGCCTGACCGAGACACCTGTATCCAAAAATATTATACTTTATTATCATATTTCTAGTGTTCAGTCCTATTTATAGTTACAGCCCGCTTTATTGGGTAGTCAACACCGACAATCATTTGATGCGCTTATTTGATTTTTCTCAACGCAAGCCTTCTTCCTTTACGATCCATTATGGCCTCAAGTAAAACTCTAAGTTTACAAATAATTGATTGAAACCAATCAGTGACTAATTGTAAATAAAATGCATTACGGAAATAAATTATGACTCGAAATTACTATGTTTGGAATCATCGAGTCAAATGTCTATCTATATTATAAAATTATATTAACATATCCCAAAGAATAGGGCACCAACCAACAAAGTTCTGCAACGGATATGTTCGTTTATTTAGATACAATGGAAAGTCGAAACTACATACTCGTTTTTCGAATCCCTATGAATCAATTTTCATAATAAAGAACCCATTCGGATTCTTTGCCATTATATTTTGACGAAGACGAGTTATTTGAGAATCACTATTCTGCAACCAGATATTAAATCAGAAAAATATTTTTTCTGTACGAATAACCTTTTGTTCATTCGTCCTTTCCTGCTCTTATCTTCCGATTTTATTATTGAGAAATTCATTTCTATATAAGTTTACTCTATGGGCTGTTATAACGTACTATCCGGTCGCAAGCGGCTTAGAAACTCGCAAATATTTTCCCCCAACCAATTTATCATTGATTACAGGTGGTATTCGCAGCTCATGCGTAATTTATACGTAAGCCGTGGCGTAATCCCATTACAAGGATCCTTGTGCACTTTACCGTACGCAGCTGCTAGCGACTCAAATTGAGCTAAAAGCTTCGATCCATCTTACGAAAAGTCGGTCCACTTTGAGAAACCTCCGAACTAAATCATGCCGCTCGCGCTTCAAGACGTCTGACCCGATTTTGAAGGACCTCGCTGCGTTCGTATCCGAAGCGGTTTGACTTACTCCGATGTAAACTTTGAGTATTCGTTATTCTTTGAAAGGGTTTTTAATGTATTATTTTGGCACAATGTTATAGCTCGGCTGTGGCGACGTGCCAACAGCTAAAGGTTTAACGTGCCCGCTCGACGAGATTCTTAAGTGAGTTTTTGCAGCGCTCTTTGCGACGGCAGTTTAACGAACTAGCAAGATGTCGCAAAGCCGTTGACCCATATATAATCACAGTTATGATGTTGTTTATCGCCGCGCCGTAAGCGAGCCATTTGCGTAGAAATATTGTTTCTTTTACTACCCCATTTATGTTCGCTACAAGTCAGTGATGACGGGGAGATCTTACTGTTCGCTTGCTTTCAATGATTATTTCTGTTGTTCGAATAACTAGACAAGTGCTAATGCCATTTATATTTTGATTTGCATAGCAAGCAAATAGGTCTTCGTTAGCAACTCATTTAAGCTATACGATTTCTAACGATGCAGGAGTTCTTTTATAGACATGCTAAGCTCTTGCTAGTCTAGTTCAGAATGTAATAAATCAAATTATCTCTCATGTCCCAACCTTGCTTCACGAATAATGTGAAAATGCATTGCAGACATAAAAAGTCTAACTATTTGTCATTGAAGAAAATGTCGCGGCCATTATTCTTACCGGGTGACAAGTATATCGTTAATCACCGATTTTCAATTTACGCACTTTTACTTATTGACAATCTCTCCAAGGCTTTTCAAATACATTATCTTCGAAATCATGAACAGGTAGGTACAAAGTATATTTCTTTCACTTTTATTACGTACTTATTTCCATTTTCATTTCATTTCAATTCTCAAGTTCGGACAAATCTAACCTATTTTTTGCTTGCTAACTACTTTTGGATACATTGTGTATGGTCCCACGAATCAAATCAAACAGATATTAGCTTAATCAGTAATTAACTAACTATTTTATCGATTGTTTAAGCCCATTTCAGATTTCCGATCTAACGAAGGAGGTATGAGATTAAAACTTAGCAAAAGTTACTATAAGTAATCCTAAAATTTATTTATTTATTTAATTAGTGCCTACAAATAGAGCGGTGGTAGCTCAATGGTAAAGACATGCGCCTCTTAACCGAGGAGTGCGGGTTCAAACCGGGCATGTACATCTGGATTTTTCAAATCTATGTACGTATTTATACCACTAGCTCGACGGTGAGGGAAAACATCGTGATGAAACCTGCAAATTCAAACAACTTTGGATTTGTAACCATGATCCAAAAATTGTCTGGTTCCCCTATCTTAGGGTTAGGAAGGTCAGATCGGCAGTCGCTTTAATGTAATTACCAGACTCGCTAAATCCTGGATCATGGTCTAAGCGGACCCCGTCTAAACACGGGACATAACGCTAGGAAGATGATGATTAGTGCCTACAAATGTCATTATTACATTTATATTATTTAGCGGCAGAATACAATTTACTTCGAACTATAAATAACGTAGCTTATGCTTTGTATATATATATAATAATCAAGATTTCATTCGAATTTGATATCTTATTTCGAAGAACAATCTTAATCAACTAGCTACCCTTCTTGAAACTAATTGTAAATGGGGTCAACGACCCTATTCCATTAGAGTACATACATAAATATGAGTGCGTCATGAAAGCTCTCTAAACCGACGCTATCGGATTACGTTTGCGAGAGGCATGTAGCAGACAAATGAAATCACGAGTGCCGGTGGACGCTGCGACCACCGTACGTACATGGACACTCTTAATACGAGAATTGTTTTACAGTCTATTTACACAGGTTTATTGCGGTAGTGAAACTAAATATGATTACAGTACATGATATCAACTCTCATTGCTGGCGGAATGTTTATAACTTACACAACATGATACTCAGTGGCGGATTTGCAGTCTCGGCCGCCCTAGGCCCCAAGCCATCAGCCGCCCTTTTCTCAGTATCCACCATATAGACTACATAATGAAATTACTTTATTGACAACTTTTATTTAAATAGATTTAGAAATTTAGGAAAAAAATTATATGGTACATAAGTTGTTACAACTTGTTTTTTGCTCTAACATACTCTGCCAACGTAGCATATGTACGCAATCCAATTTCCTTAAATTAAAATTTCTTAAGTTCAATTTTTAACAAAAATAAAAACCGACTTCAAAAAAACCCCGCAAAAAATGTTTATCAAAAAAAAACACAAATAAAAACCTGCCTAAATAGCTATTTAAATATCTAAACACTAAAAAGTATAAAATACATTCATCCGACTGCTTAGATGAAAGTATTAAACTTTAGCACGTATTTAAATATTTACAATAATGTTAGTTATGGAGTCGGTGCCAGCCCGCGTAATTTTATACGATCGTCATCAATTTGGAATTTTGCAATTTGTTGTTTCTTGGTGAAGGGTGGTAAAATAGGGTTTAAAGATACAGAATCAATAGTAGGTTAATAGATACTTATATTTTAACTAATTTGTTTTAAATTGTTATTATTAAGGTAGAAGTTTGGCTGGCACCGACTCCAAAACTACTGATTATTGTAAATATTTAAATACGTGTTAAAGTTTAATACTTTCATCTAAGCAGTCGGATGAATTCATTTTATACTTTTTAGTATTTAGATATTTAAATAGCTATTTAGGCAGGTTCTTATTTGTGTTTTTTTTTTGATAAAAAGTTTTTGAGGGGTTTTTTTGAAGTCGGTTTTTATTTTTGTTACAAATGTAACTTATTTGTTACTTTTTAGTGAAATGTATGAATAGGTAGACCATCGAAACGAGCTGCTTTAATGAGACAGTGCCGGTCTAATGAGACGAAAGACGAAAAGGTATAATGAGCCTGTAATATTTAAAGAATTACTTAAAACTACTAATCTTCAAGGAGTTATACCTTCCATCATCAGCTAAGCAACATAAGATGATGAGTACCAGACGCAAATACTGGAATAGTTTTAGAAAAATAAATAAAACACTTAACATGCCGTTAAAATTTAAGGGTGGCCCTCGTTTTTATGGAATCCCATCACTAGACCAAGACTTGATGAAATTGAGATATCTCCAGAATAACACTCGATATGACCCTATAATATTGAAAGAATTATCCACAAACTCCTAATCGTTAAGGAGTTATACCTTCCATCATCAGTTTAGCAACATGAGATTATGAATACCAGACGTAAATACTTGAATTGTTTTAGAAAATAACTAAAACAGATTGTACGCGCCTATAATACTTGCGGGTAACCCTCGATTTGCCTAAGACTCCTTCATCAGATCTAGATTTAGTGCCAATAGGACAAACTCAACCCTTTCGAATAAAAAATTAACTCTAAAAATCGGCTTACAATTCTCGAAGATATCAATATTTAAAGAATCATCCACTTATTTCTAATCATTAAGGAATTATACCTTCCATCATCAGCTCACCAACATAAGATGATAAATACCATGCGTAAATACTTGTAAAATCTTAGAAAATGTCTAATACACATTGTATGTGCATATAAATTTTGAGGATTTCCCCTTGATTTTCCTGGGATCCCTTCATCAGATCCTGACTTGGTGGCAATGGGACCATCTCGAGAGCTCTTTTGAATAAAAAAAGAATTTTTGAAAATCGGTTAACAATTCTCAGAGATATCAAAAATAATATAACAAATATATATTAAAATAATATATCTTTTTTTGTTTGTAATATACAAACAAAAAAAAAATCTGTCGAATTGATAACCTCCTTCTTTTTTTGAAGTCGGTAAAAAAAAAATTACATTTTTAATATCTTCGGACTTATATTAGGTGCAAAATCGGATTTCTCGATGCACAGTAGGGCCTCAGGGTCTAGTGTAGGTGCTAGTCGGACTATTGGGCTCTAAATGAGTTTTATTTCGGGCTTCTGGGGTCTAAATGGGTTCTATTCCGGACTAGAGGGATCAATGTCGGCTTTAAATTTCGACTCGCGTAGCACCATACAGTGCAGCCCGCCCGCCATACGCCATATATTTTTTTTGACACGATTGAGGCCGCCCTAGGCCCGGGCCTACCGGGCCTTAGGGTAAATCCGCCACTGATGATACTATTATATTAAAGCAAAAATGTGTTTTTTTTTAATATCCATGCCTGTTGTAGCAAAATACAAATATTTTTTTTTAGTATCTCCATATTAGATAATTATTATTGAGGAATGTTGTAGACTATATGATCGTGCCAGCTGCTAGAAAGATACGCGTACGGCAGATATTTAGTGTGTTTTCATTCTACCTCATAAGTAAAATGGAACAAACAGGATTTTTCAAATATAGTTACTCGTATACACGAATCTACTCAGATAAAGAAAAGGACACTGAAAACATTACTCGACAAGGCACTATCATGAAAATCATTACGTTAGCGCAACCATTTAACAACACAAAGTTTACGTAGCATACGCGTTCGCACTAAGTATATAATAATAAGCAATGCACTCACGTCAACGCTGATCCCCGTCTGTGAGAAGACGCGCGTGTTCGGCAGCTCCTTGGGCACGAATCTGAAGAACTCCTGCGCACCGTGATACCACTTCACAGTGTACAACGCCTCGCCAGTGTCCAGCGCCCATCGGCACCCGAGGGTTGCGCTGGCGCCGATCCCGACGGCATCTGGGACGCTGAGCTGGATGTCTCGGAGACCGAGGACACCTGTGTACAAAAATATAATTGAGATACATACATACTATCACGTCCGCAGTCTTTTGGGTTTCGTACGCGTACCTTGACGGAAGCATTAGGCTAGTTTCACAGTCACGCTTACGCCGTAAGCGAACAGCGCGGGTGGTAAGCGACGCGGGCCACGAGCTTAGTTTTGCCTTGTACCATTTCATATTAAAAAAAACTGTATGCGCTTACCACACACGCTGATTACAATTGGTCTTACAAGACGCGCTTGCCACCCGCGTGGCAGGTCAGCGTGACTTTAAAACCAGCCTAAAGAAATTAATATCGTCGTTCGGATAAGTTTTCAAATGTAGAACGCAGTGGAAGTGTACGTAGAATAACTTTATCCACCGTTACAACACAATGCCAGTATTCCCTGAAGCGGTAGGCAAAGTACAAAAAGCAGTAGCTTCTTCAACACTTTTATCTAAAAATAGTAGTTAGACATTAAAGGAGTAGTGGCAAGTGGCTAGACAGTGGATAGTCTTTTTAGATCCTAGAACAACTTGGGACATAATCATTGAGACGTCTACCAAAATCTTGTAATGCTTCTAAATACCTACTGAAAGAGTCATATTATAAATAAATAAAAAAACCTTTCAAACATTACCTCCCACAGCAACATAATCCTTATATATTTTTTCGTTAATTGTTCTAAGGTAAGTTTTTATTTTTCAAATATGACTGCTAAAGTACTTTTATCGTTTATGACTTATCTTTTATCAAATAAAGTTCGTTGATATAGAAACTACATATACATACATGTTATTCTTAGACAAAATTGGGACAAGCTACGTCTGGCAACCAACGGCATGTCTATACGGAAAGAGCAGATCTACGATAAGGGAGCAATAGGCAATAATCTGTACCCCTCGCCAAATCAAGGTTGCTAAACGAAGTAAAATGATTCTCGGTAACCTAAATTTCATCGTTCTTGTGCATTCCACTAGCCCTCCTTCAAAGGCTTCCAACTGAGGCACGTCATAAATTTAAATCTTGTTTTTCCCAAATAACTATAGTACTATTATTGTCGCGATTAAGAAGTAGGATTGCGAACTTTATTTAGCACCTTCTTTACCAAAGAGACGGGTAAAGACTTTTGAGTCAAAGAGTCCCTGAGAGAGAAAGAGAGCAAAGGTATGATGGGCACTCACGTGCAAAATAAACTTAGGACGCTTTTCCTCAATTCAAGAAGTTTCTACCAGAACAATTTACTTGTAAAATATTGTATAGTGTGTTTACATGCTGGTAATACAAATTCAACAATATCAACAAAACAAGAAAATGCATACAAGATGTCCCCATAGCAACTTAAATAACAATATACGTCTCAAAAACTCTCTTGCAAATCCTTCAGATCGTTCCCTCAGGATGTGGGATACGTTTCTTGTGTCTCTTATTTTGTTTCTTCTGATCCCGCAAAATTTATGTGAACTGCGGAATATTTCTAGTTTTTGCTATAAGAATCTGTGGCTGAAGTAAGCCTGCACGCGACACTATTCAACGTTCTTTAGTAGATGCTAAAGCCAAGATAAGTCAGATACAGTACCTACTTTGGAACTGTAGAAAATTTTGTCAGGAAAATAAACGTAAAATACTGAAAACTACATTAGTTTAATTTGAATATACAATTTTTTTTTTTATTATTCAATCGTAGTAGGTTCAATAGATATATTAGGGTAATGGACCACCAACCATGGACATAGTGAAATAGTGAAATTCGTCACAAAAACGCAATATTTAATTTTGTGTGCCATTAGCATGATATGATGTCATAATCTTCCTACTACCTTTAATGGTACCAAATAATTAAAAAAAAACAGTTGATAGGTAATTAAATATGATCAAAGAATGGCTATCTTAAAAAAGGTTTTGTTGTAAATAAATTAGGTATACCTTGCAGTAATTTTGCAGTAATTTTTGTACATGCTGCCTAGGTGTTAAAAAAAAGTTACAGAAAGAAATTTTACTACAATTAAAAAGCTCTAGTTGAGGAGTGATTATTATTTTATTGGTCACTAGCAACGCCCCGCGGTTGCATCTGCGTACTTCCCGTTTCCGTGGGGATACAATATGGCCTAATGTTACTTAGCTGATGAAGTATATTTATGAAATATTTTTTTCAAATCGGTTAAGTAGTTTTGCTCCGAAACTTATTCAATACGAAAAACAAATCTTTCCTCTTTATAATATTAGTATTGATATACGACTAACTTAAACAATAACTTGGTTAAGAATACGTATAATAAAAGTTTTAAAAACGTCTAAAAATAAAATACCCCTCGGAATATTCATAATAATACCCGACTAGATTGCTAAACGTGCTTAACTTATCAAAAGAACAAATAAACAATATTATATAATAATCTGAGGTATCTCAATCAATAGTTTATCTATTTCGAGTTTTGACTAATAAACCATTATACCTGTGATAAACATAAAAATATATTAATAACTAGCTGTGCCAGCGGTGTCACCCGCGTTTATGGTTAATATTATAAAGACTATTTCCATCATACATGATTTCTATGTAACTTTAACCGTTAAGACCGCACACGCGACGGAAGCTTAAAAAATGGAGTAACTGCTCCCGTTTTCCCAACATTTCTCTTCACTACTCTGCTCCTATTGATTGTAGCGTGATGAAAAGTATACTATAACCTGCCCAGGAGTATGAAGAATAATTGTACCAAGTTTCGTTAAAATTCGACCAGTAGTTTTTGTTTCTATAAGGAACATACAGACAGACAGACAGACAAAAAATTTACTGATTGCATTTTTGGCATCAGTATCGATCACTAATCACCCCCTGATAGTTATTTTGAAAATATATTTCATGTACAGAATTGACCTCTCTACAGATTTATTATAATAGATATCATAAATGAGAAAGTATGTGTGTATGTAAGTTTAGTACTTTTCACTATATCTTATTCAAAATAGGGTACGCCAAATGTTTGAACCCTGGGCAACTGGCTATTTTTATCTCCAAAATTATATATGTAATCAACCGACTTCGACAGAGGACAAAACTTAGAACAAAAACAATGTTGATATACCTAATGAAGAAGAATTAAATACAAATATAGCATTTCAAACGGCAAAGTTGGTGAAGTATTGCTAATCAGTACAGAAAGTAAGCCATTTAAAATTTCTGATGTATATTAATGAAGTACAACTAGTCGCCTCTGACTGAAGTTCCAATAGGTAGGTCTAGGTTGAAACTTTGTCCATGGTGGTGAAGCGAATTTTCAATCAATTTCCATATTTAATGGGTAACCGCGCATCTTAATCATAGAATGGTCACTTCAGAAAATTATGTTAAGTTTAATTTTATATTTCAAATTATACAAATAATAAAATAGAAGAAGTACTTACTCTATTATAATACTAAGATGCGCGGTTACTCATTCTAACATAAAATGTAACGATGAACACATTAAACACATAGAATGAAAAGCATAACTCGGGTAAAGAACCATATTCATATAAAAAATACACTTTAAATATTCTACTCTCTATATTAAATAGTGTGATTTTACCAGTTCTCTATAGAACTGGTTAAATTTGGTGAAAAAAATTACACTATTCAATTAATCAATCGATCAATTGATCTTGCTTTCCTGCAGTTCTATTCCTTCAGCCCACCGCACTACTCGTTCTTAGAAAACAAAAAGAAAATTTTTATTTGCGGAACATTCGTATGAGGTAGGTACCTTAGCAGTTTTATTCCTGTATTTTTTCCCTTGCAGGTAAGTTTGCGGTTGATCCGTTAGCGGTTCGCTGAGCAAAATTCCAGACCAACCGACGTAAGTAATCAAATCTTGGCCTTCAGCTATACTAAAGGTGGTCGGAATACATAAATCAAGTGAACGGTACGTGATCGAATTCAAGATCAACCCAATACACAATTCCCGCCGACATGAACTCATTACAATATAACCAAATTCAATTTACGGTTCAGCCACATCATAATATTTCATCTGCCGGGCTTAATGTATGATGCGAGTTCGTTTCGCATGTGCCCTCTGTTTAAATAAGAATATATGTGTATTTTTCGTGTTTGTTTCCTCAGTAAGGCTGCTTTGAAAATATCATTTCTCGAATGAGCAAATAAGAGTTGCGTTTATCCCTGCAAAATTACTTTTCATAATACTTCTAAGTGAATAGTTTAGAAGTTGTTTAGCTCTTACTCATAAAAATATTGTTGATATAGAAATTATAAGACCGTTACTTACAAAATATAGTGATATAAGTGTGTACTCATACTAACAATTGATAAGTAAAGTACTACTTTAAATAATTCACTATGATAATTACGAAGATAAAAAGAGGCATATCTATCATCTATTGGAATACAATTCTATGAAGAACAAATAAGAATGATTAAGGTTTTAAAATGCTATTATTGTAGTCCGGTATAAATATTACGCACAGCAAGCGACATTAATATGCGGTCCGCGTAAGCAACGGCGTTAAACTTTGTCATTCAATTCATTCTTTATTCCAACCCTTTCCGCAATAAATTTATTCCAAAAAAATAGGTTTATGGTCCGCAGTTCCGTCTCATCAACAAAACCGCTGTCGTAGCCTGGTTACTTAATTTCCAAATACATTTCTCTTAGTTGGCCATAAATGTCAAGGAGGCGAATAATTCACTGAAAGTTTCGCGAAGTTGGATGCGGGAGTGACGTGGGGCGATGAGCGGGCCCGTCGGCGCGGCCGGCACCATGGACCAGTGTGTACAGAGGGCAACTTGCTGCGGTCAGTTAAGAAACGATAGTCAAGTTTGAAACAGAGGCCTGATCGGCGGTGGCTCAATTCATAAGGTCATGCGTCTCACATGCGAGGGCTGTCGAAATATCAACCTATACCTCTAGTTTTTTTAACCTCTCGTTTGGTAGTAAGGCAGAAATCGTGAGGATTCCTGCACATTAAAATAACTATTGATGTATCTTATGGATGAATCATGATTTTATTTTTCTAGTTATCAAGTGTAAACTTAAAAGAGATTGAATGACAGGCGCTTCAATGTAATTACCAAACTCGATAAACTTAGATTAAATTTAATCTAAGACGATAAATGTAAAATTCGTAGTGAGGGCAAGTGGACCGAGAGCCGTGTCTTATTCCCGGAGAGAAAAGAAAAGAATGCTGATTGAAAATTTCCCGCCCACTGATACAAAATGTTTCAAAAATAGTAAACAATTCATATTCATAGACTAAACAGCACAACGCTTATGTATCTACACCAATCATTCACGGTGTCTTGATAAGTATCCTTATGCCTCGTTTAGCACACAGTATGTTATTACTTTATCATCCTTTCCTATTATCCTATATCGTGTTTTGGAAAAACATTAATAGGTAATAGTTTTCTTTATTTTATCTATAAATTTAGCTCTATAACAACATCGACATTCATTCCTGATATAGTAGTTTATTTATTTTTATCGTTACTGGCACTAGAAGGGAGTTTAGCAACTGGTTCATTATTTACCGCACCGCGCTCTCTCGCCGGTTAGAAAAAGCGTTTCTACCGGCTTGCGAGAAAATCCATGAACGTCGGAAAGAAACGCTCTGCTTCTCCCATTTACAAAGAAGTGGCCCCTCTGCTACTCTGCGGCCTCGGCTACGACTCCGCGCCGAGTCGGGACCCATGTATAATAAATGAATGGTCCTGCGTGTTCCGAACCAATAATTTTAGCGATAGCCGTGCGGAGAGAGATTGGCACTTTACAGAATTTTTCGAGAGCAGCGCGGTCTTCGGGGAATTCCAATAATCAGCTTTACTTAAGGGATTGGATTCGAAAACTCAATTGTATCCGGAGTGATTTTAATAATTCATCACTCCTGTACAGATATTCCGCCTTACAAGATGAAAGAGCTTATTGAAAAACGTATCTTTACTAACTAAGCAATATAATAAAAACGTGCCGCAGGATATTTATTGGTTTCGGCGTTCGAATTTTATTTTCGTGATCACAATGTTTCAGTGATGATTTTATTTATGAAATCAGAAAACGAATGTCACGTAATCGGTTTCAGTAATCCATAATTTATTTTTACTTGTTCCGTTATTCCCGTTACGGCCAAACACTGTTGTTGAATAAGAATTCATGATATTAAATATCCAGCAAGGTGCTTCAGCTTGAACGTTTTCCAAGAATATATTTTCTCGGGGAAATGCGAAAAAATTCAAGAGCGTCTAAAGTGTAATGTTACGCTGAAGCTCTAAAGGAAAGACAGTTTTTGTTTGCACCATATAACGGGAGGTGAAAAATGTTTAGTGCATACTTACTGCCACCGAGCCACAGTAATATGGCAGCCAGTTGCGGAGCCATGCTGCTCCCACGAAGGCGCCCACACGTCATGTCCCAACCGCCTGGTGACGGCTTCGCGCCTTCTTTATATCTCCCTTCATTTTTAAACTCCCTCCCTGAACCCAAACTCTGTCATCCCAAACAAGTTACACTCAAGCTACTCCTGCAATATACGTCCCCGACGCAGCATCTCGATCACGTCACCATAGAACTAATCTGAAACAACGATACAGTTATTAAACAAAATTAGATGATCGAAACAAACTTCGCCAATTTTCATTGAGTGCACAGATCGTTTATTTTGATTAGTAGTTAGCAACTAGACGGAACTACGTCTACAAATTAGTGGAGCGGGCCGGCGGAACTTGCGCAGCGCGATTCGGACATGGAATACCTATTAGGTGGCGATAGACGCTCATAGATAAGGATGTGCTCGTAATACTAATTCAAGATTTTCTCAAGAATATTAATGACCACAATTCATTGTTTTGACACGTAGTAAAAGAACCTATATCCTATCTACATCCTATCTTTAGCAACAGCAAATAATAATATATTTTTTTATTGCCCCATCTTAGTCTGGGACTTGAAAAGAAAGCGTCAACTGCGTTCCTTGCCTAGCGTGTCGTAAGAGGTGACTAACGGTATATCGGGTTTTGGGTGTATGATTGTGTAGGCGACGTGCTAGACACTTGTCACTATTTTTTTACAATTTTCCATCTAACCCAGCCCAGTTTTATTATTGGCTAAATGTGGTTAAAGGGGCCTGCTGCCACCTTGACTCTATCTACCCCTTTGGGGATTATGGACGTGATGTTATGTATGTATGTATTGCATTTTTTCATGTGGTCGACTATTAACTTAGTTAAGCGGACCTATTAAAAATGTGATGAAAATAAAAATCCACGTGTTCAAATGAAATATCAAATTAATCATATTTTAAGTGTATTCGTTGTATCTGTCTTTTGTGTTTGTATTGCCTTCATTGATTTTGTTTGTTATTGTGAAATTAGTAACTTTGAAGTATGATCAATTGTTAAATTGATCATAATATTCATAAATTATAATTATAATTATCATACTCTAAAGATACTTTAAAACTAACTGATTATTGTAAATATTTAAAAACGTGTTAAAAATTAATACTTTCATCGAAGCAGTCGGAAGAATTTATTTTATACTTTTTAGTGTTTAGACATTTAAATAGTTATTAAGGCAGGTTCTTACTTGTGTTTTTTTTCATAAACATTTTTTGCGGGGTTTTTTTAAGTCGGTTTTTATTTTTGTTAAAATTTAATTAAAATTCATCACGTCAATGGAAGGTGCAAGCCGTTACAACTCACCAAGCTTCTTTATTACCTACCTAACTGTGACCATAGACGTCTGCATAACGGGTTTAGAAGACAGTAAGTTTGCAGAACTTGCGTATAAAACAGTGGGGGCGTAGAAAGATCTTTCATTAAACGTATCGCAGACGTCGGTGATTTATCGCCCCGCGAGACACTCCATTCACGGGGTGCGTTTTGTTGTCTAGAGATCGATTGGCACCGAATAAAATACATTCACCAATTGAATAGCGCGCTCCGCGCAATGTTTCAGCGAAAGCGACACTTTTTCAGGCGGGCGGGAGGACTAATGGCCTCACGCGCTGCCCTCTGACTTTCAATAAATGGTCGACCCGCTGCGTCCGTCGGCTCCCAATCCGAATGTGGCTAATTTACACGCTTCGGAATGCTTCGCCGGAATTTACCGGCTGTGAAATTAAATCGTAAAAACAAAGCGTGGCGGGATGTACGCCGCTAAATTTTTATGTCAAATCTTCTGTAATTAAATCCTGTAGTTACGCGTGGGGTATGTGGATGTGCAATAGCGCAATTGATGACCTACCCCCTTTCTAGTTAAAAAAAATATCAGGGCGTAACACAGAACGAAGCGGTGTTAGCTCAGTGGAGTCCTGACACGTATTACTACATAGATTTTCAAATCTATGTCATCGGTGAGGGAAAAGCATTCAAAGAAAATTGGACATTTAAAAATGACTGTGGATACTAATCCATAAATATACGGAATTATTTTATGGTCGTAAGGAGAGAGGCTTACATTTGAATTAGAAGAAAACAAAGATGATGGTATTTAAAGGGATGAAACCAGAACGGAAACATGGTTAACGGTTAATGATGTAGTGCTGGAACAGGTGAATGAAATTGTATATCTAGGATGTGCATTTAGCAGAGATGGAAGGTACTCGGCTGATATAGAAAGAATAGTGAATACAGGGAATAGGGTGAATAGAGCGTTAGGAAAACTTCTAGGCAGTAAAGTCTTAAGCCAGAAGGCCTCTTTATATGGAATATGGAAACGAGAGTTGGGTATGGCACTAAGAGCATGAAAGTAGAATAAACGCGGTCGAGATTCGTGCGCTGCGTAAAACCTTCGGTGTATCGCTCACAGACTGCGTTCGGAATGATGATGTAAGAAAGAGAGTCGGTTTGAAAGCGTCAGAGTCAAGGTAAGAAGAGACATGCTCCGGTGGTTCGGACATGTGGAAAGAAAGGATGACGAAAGATTGACTAAACAGATATACAATGCAATAGTGGAAGGATGTAAGAGCTGCGGAAGGCCCAGGCTCACCTACTACGACCAGATTGGTCGTGATTTACACCGTGTCAGGAGTCATAAAAATCGTAGAGCTTGTATGAAAAAATAATCAATGCGGCGAGTAAGTTGTGTAAGGATCGTGCCATATGGCGTTTGGTTCTCTCTGCCTACCTAGCTAGGGAGCGTGAAGTTAAGTTAGTTAGTTATTTTACGGTCGAACCACGATTCCTTTTCTTTTAGTCAATAGTAATAATCAGATTACCAAAAAAGAAAATCATAGTTCTCTTCTTCTTTTTAGAGCGTCATCTATAGAACCGGACATTACGCTAAGCAAAATAAATATACTTACTCATAAAAACGCATTTAAATAATAATTCTCTGATTCATAAAATGCATAGCTCAAAAATATACAATTGTGAATTGGCAAGTTATGCTAAGGTAAGTTATGCTACGGTCGCTATGAGCGAAATATGAAGTATTTCGCTCATAGCGACCATATTGAAAAGTTTTTTAATTAACGCAGCTTAATGAATGTTTATCGTTTTATTTGGAGAGACGCCTTTAGTAATTCCATAATTTATATATTGGTTGTCACGGTTTTTTACTCTCTTTCACTACTATTGACACCATTTTAGATAGCGGCAATTGCAATAGTTGTTGGATAGTGAATTCTAACCCTTTTTTAAAACACAATTATTTGCGGTAACACTATTTGATTGTCATTTGTCACTTATTGTAGTATTCCGTTTTTGCCATCTTTTTCAATATACAGTGTTATTAGAAACCTTCATTGATTATACCAAAATATAAGATATAATACTGAATATTTTGACATAGTTCTACAACAATGTGGCAAAGCTAACATTAAGGAATTAATAAGAATCGATTTGGAACCCTTACAAAAGCAAAAGCAATTCGTTATTCACAACCGAACAACCGAACCTTTAAATAATCCAAGATAAACCGCTAAAACTACTTATGCACCACGCAGCGGTAAGTTACTCTTAAATCGAGGTAAGTTATATAAACGAGTGTTTAAGCCCCGTAGATTCATAGGTTGCGGCCTGCGAGGTGGTGCCGGCAAACATCCAAGCAGGACTTGTTTGGCAAGCTATACTAATTGCCACGTTACAGAACTGGCCCGCGCCTCTCTTTATGGCCACCACGTTTTAAACATTTAAAACTTTCCGAATGGACTTTGTACGAATAGAGCTTTATTTATTACATGAAAAACGCTTGAAAAAACTTATTATCGTATCCTTTCTTCTAAAGTTTGCTGCGCTTACAGTGAAATATGCTCGCAGTAGAGTAGGTACAGTCGAAGGAATAATTAGGTGTACCTGCTTAATCTTGCCGATTTTAAACTGCATACCCAACTTTGTTTTTTACCTTGATTGTTGTTAAGTTAATTAAGTTCGATTTCCCATGCAGTTTCAAGAGAAAACTGTATTGATTTTTAAAAAGATAAACTATGTACTTTCAATTTAACTAAATTCTGTCGACGACATTCGCCGGCGTGAACTTGAATCTGTCACAGAATTTGTATATGATACATACATACATAACATCACGCCCGTAATCCCCGAAGGGGTAGGCAGAATCAAGGGGGGTGGCAGGCCCCTTTAACCACATTCAGCAAAAAATAAAATTGGACTAGATTATGGTATATGGAAAATTTTATCTGTATATGGTATTTTGAATTTATATACTTTTTCCAGGTTAATGTTTAGAGGTACTATGTCTGCCTTAAGAATTACTCACAGTCAAACGCATTTCAAAGTTCCTATTTTACGCGCCGTGAAAAAAAAAATTAAGTGGAGTCGAAGTTAACTGGGTGTTGATCTTCATCCTTTCCATTATGTATATGTTTTTTTTCGCATGTGCAAATAGGGCTGTCAAACGTTAGAAAAATAGGCAGGCGGGCGTGACCCCGCGGGCGGGCTCGATGCGTCACCGGACGGACTCCGTGTCGGCGCTTACATCTGACACCCGCTGATTGCCTCTTTGTTTGTGCCCCGGCTTCGGACAGAATTGAAAATAGTTTTTTGCTTGCTTTCTTCGAATCGATTACATAATCCTTTTACCTTTGTTCACACAAAAATCTGTAAACGGGGTCCCGCGGAAAGTGGGATGTTCGCGAGTCAAAAAATATTTTTTGCAGGATATGGTTGATTTTTGAACATTGATATTTGAGGTTGGTGGGTATAGTGTATGTCGAAAGTTACCTTTACTAAGGTGGTTCGGATCGAATTTTTAATATGAAGTTTTGGTTCCATTATACATTGATAGTCAAAATATTTATCAAAATGCAATTACTTACTTAATACAAAATATTACATTTTATTGTTCAATCTTATCGAATATATTTTGTTTCTATTACCATTCAAATCTTTTCTAATTTCATCGCTGACTTACCAAAGTAATAAAACAATTTTTCAAATATCATTAAATATACATTTTCATTCTGCCGAACCTGCTTAATGTCAACTTTTCGGAAGTTCGTTATTTTCTAACGATGCGGGTAACCGCAGTAGGTACTCCTTACTTAGCTAATTACTTAGCAACTTATTGAGGTGTCAACTTCACAAGGAACATAATGCGGATCATTAATCATTCGCGAAAATTACTAAACCTCACATTAATATGTACCTACGGTAATACGGGTCGCGAATATTACGGTACGAATATTGTGGTTGCGGTTTCGCTGCATCTACTTTTGATAGCAATCTGTCGTATTTTAAATTTGCTCTGCACATAATAGGATAAAATGATTAAAATAGTCCTATTATTCTTATAAATAATTTTGTGGCAATCTTCGATTTCGCCTGGCTCGATAACGCATACGAAAGTAGCCTTGTTCTGTGGGCCAAGAGTTGTGGGTTCGAATCTCATTATGGACAAACATTCGTATGATGGATATTGTTTTTTTATGTGTCTGGATGTTATTATGTATTTTTTTATATGTATTTGTGGGACCACTGTTTGTTCTGATATTCGTAACACAAGTACTTATCTATCTGTATTGTGCGTGTATGATATTACTGTATTATGTGGTTAAGGGCGCTAGCGGCCTTTGGACTCTGCCTACCTATAATATGTATTAATGTATGCGGAATAAGTTTTCGGCTTTGTCATTAAATAAGAAAACAATTCCTTAAAAGCTTAAATCAGGGACGATTTCGGTTACCCGTTGAACGGATTTTTATTGGAGTTTTATGAACGAGCTAGTTAAAAAGCCGAACGATTTGTCTTACCCATACGAAATGGGTTTTGAAACCCTTTGAAACCCTTAAAACCCCTTGATAGGGGGTTTGGTCTGGTTACGACTGATAACCCGAACGAAACCCTTTCAGGGAAAAAACCCCTTGAAAGCGTTTTTTTCTGGTTAAGTGGTAACCAGAACCAAACGCTTTCAAGGGGTAACCCCTTCAAATATCTTACCATAATGACCGAGTTACTCTTACGCTCTGTTTATAGGCAAAACTCCTTCGAAAGGGATTTTTCGAAACTTTTGTAGGGGTAAGACCGTCAACGGGTAAGATCGAACGAATTAACTCATAACCAGGGTTGTGATGTCCTTGGCTTATCATGCCAAAACCTTTATATTACCAAATGAGTTAATAAATAAATGTATATGCCAATCGATAAACATTTGTATAATTGATTGAGCGTTGTTAACCAACGTGCATCATACGTAAGAACGGTAGCTCACAAATTCACCTCACGTCGCAGGCACTACCTTCACGTGTAATTAAGGCTGGCCAAAGAGATCTCTCTAATAGGTAGGCCTCCTTTGAGGTTTGCGCCTGACTATTGAGGGTCTGAATTGTAGACGTTTTCACCAATTAAACGGGGACTCCTGTCGATCAAGCTTATTTGTTTGCTTCATTCGGTAAATTTACTAAATGTTTATAAACTTTTATGTAAAAGAGAGCCTAGTTGAGCCAATGTTTTCATTGCACATATTAATTGTAATCACAATTTAAAAATAATTAAGTAGTTATTCTCACTATCTAAGAAGTGCTTGTGGTACAGCGGAAGTCAAGTAACAATACTGAAGTTAAGCTAATTATGTAGAAATTGGATATTTATTTACTGCCTATACTTTTTAGGAACATCTTCGAATTCTAAAAACCAATTTTTCAGTATTCCAGTGTTCACACAATTAATTTATTAGCCGTTTTTAACAATTTTCATTAAAATTTAATGAAAAAGTAAATTAGATCTGAAGGCTATACATTGAATATTTTTCTTAAATTGATTTTCAAGTGATGATACTTTCAAGAACCATCTAAACACCTACATATATATACCTACCCACGGAGTACTACGCAAATAACTGACCCAAACGCAACTCGAAGGATACCACCCGGTACAAATAAGAAAAGTTAATTTTCCGAATTCATCGATGGGTTTGAAACCCTTGTCACCAGCTGGGTCAGTCGGTACACGAGGTTATCAAGTGCACCGCTATCCGGCACGTCAGCTAACTTTATTTTATTACAAGTTGACGCAACTTTGACGCAACTTCGGCCGGACCCGAGTTCCTACACGTTTCTTGGTAACTTTTGGACATGTTGGACATGTTTGCACGGGTGGGTTCGACGTTCTGTCAACAAAATGAAACGCTTAGTCGGTGTATAAAATTCAATTTGAGTAGGTTTCAGAAGCGAAGGCTGTATCGGTGTGCTAGGGCACTTTTGTAGGTACCAACGTATACCTTCATATGATATAGTATATGATTCATGTAAGCATAAATCTCATTTCGTATTTTCAATAATACCATACATTATAGTAATACTAGCTATGGCCTACGGCTGCACGTGTGTGTAGTTTGATGTATTACAGAAACTCCATTGAGCTTCCTGCGGGATCTATCATTTTTCTGGTATGAAAATAGCGTTAATTATTTTTTAAGGCTTAAAAGTTAGTAGTTTAGGCATAGAGATGTAACAGACAGAATGATTTACTTTCAAATTTATAATATTAATTAGAATTATTTTCACGATAAAATAAAATCTTTAAGATAACCATTACAAGACATACCTACGCTAATTAACGTTTTATCTAAATGCCGACATAATTACCTGCCCAACACCAACAAGCAGTGGCGGATTTACCCTAAGGCCCAATAGGCCCGGGCCTAGGGCGGCTAGATATTAGAGGCGGCCAATCGTAATAAAAATTAAGTGATGACGCTTTAGTACTGAGAATTATGGCCTGGGGCCTAGAGCGGCCAAGACTGTAAATCGGCTACTGCTAACAAGACGTAGATATTTTACATAAAATTGAGACAGATGATATCGTATAACTACCTGCGGTCTTGATAACCTAACAGTAACCTAAGAACACCAAAGTAGGATAACGTAGTTAACGTTATCCTACTTTCGTCCCTGAAGAAAGTCCTGTCTAAAGACTTTCGTGAAGGCAACTTATTTTACGCAAAGATAAGATCTACCTCCTCGATCTAATGCTCCGTAACTTATAGGTCCCTGCCTAAACATGTTCAGCTTCCAGACGATTCCATGTCTTGCCTTTAAGCTGTATTACAATAAAGTCTTTATAAAACTAATTCGTATTGTTGAATCATAATTATACCTCAACGGTAGTTATTTTATTTATTATAGACTTAGGCTCGGGAACAACTTAGTGTAAGATTATTGATTACAATTATATCGAATAAATCCATACTAATATTATAAAACTGAAGAGTTTGTTTGTTTTTACTTGAACGCGCTTATCTCAGGAACTGCTGGTCCGATTTGAATTAATATTTCAGTACTAGATTATTGAAAAAGGCTATAGGCTATACGACATTATCAATAAACTCAAGTGAAACCACGAGCACAGCTAATATATAATACGTTTTAAAAAGATCGTATGATATTTTAACAAAATCTTGGATTTACGTAATCTATCCAGTATTAAACTAAATTATCAAGTGTTCAAATAGTATGTATGATGTATTAGGTATGTCCGCCGCACAATTTATACTACGTTTTAAGCTTGAGTATTGGTGTAGTAACTAAAGTAAACCATTTACTACTTTTACTCATTTTAATTTGCTCACGACTATTTAGTGATATATGGCGATGATAGCTGAATGCCTTATTGCAGGGTTAATTCAAATTCTTAAAAGGACGTACGATCAAAACCATTTTCTACCGCTAGTTTGGTGCTGCGGAGACATAGACATAGAGATAAGATAGGCTGCTATCGTTATTTGCTATCGCTACTTTAATGTAGTATCTAGACTTGTTAAATCTAGGACAATCATCAAAACGGACTACTAAAAAAGGGTTTTAGCGCTAGAAAATACCGCGATGAAATAAGAGAATCTGAGTACGAGGTATGCCATTAAAGCTCACAGAATGTAACAAAAAATATACTACTAGAAATAATTCTCAGTATTAGGATGGGTATTCTCATATTCTGACTTAGCTGACAATGTGAACGTGACAACAAGGAAGCAAACAAGAAGCAAAATATTGTTGTTGTGTTTTTTTCAACAGCCATATCGTTTTGTTTACTTTTGCGATTCGCGTAACTAATTCCATTACAACCAATACTGCCAACGTATACTACTATAGCTTAATCTGGTCTGTGGTTTATTACAATAGGGCATAGATAACGGCTATAGAGCAACGCATTTAGACATTGTATAGAACCCAACTTATTTTTTAACAAACACCGTTAATATACATCTATCAACAATATACATTGCTATTAATATCAAATATTAGTTTGATATTAATAGCAATGTATTTCGTTTCCTAAGATTCCTAAGTAAGTGGTTGTAAGTCAATATTCGTCACTATCCGGGAACAACGCCGTCCCTCTCGTTTGCCGCCAAGTCAAAACAATTGCACCAATTTCGATAAGACATTATGATTTCCACTCCACATAATAAATCCATGCTCTCATAATTTATTACGTAATCGTTAATTTTCCTTTTCAAATTACCAGTTAATATTAAATCTTTATTCCTACACTCATTGAGCGAACTTATTAAATAATGTTATTAACGAAACCGTTAATAAAATACTTTAATGAGTACCAAACGTAACCATTTCAACTGCAATTACTTTTAGTGCTCTTAAATAAGCCCAACTCAAAATACTACGAATTAAATTTTAGTCGCCGTCAACCATAAAATAATTAGGACTCTGTTATTAATTCGCTAGAAACAACGATTCGAGGATTCAAGCGTTATGAATTAAATACGTGATAATTGCCATCTTAGAAACAAGTTCTGTGTTACACATGTTAGTGTAGTAGAATTCCAGGATTTTTAATTAAGTTTACTTATGCTCTGTAATTAATACCGTAGAAACTTAATTTAATATAATTAGACTTATTTTATTATTTTTATAGTTTCGAGAAATTGATCAAAATACGGAGAGGTATCTGAAATTAATAATATGATCCGTCGTCATGCTTAATATTTGAGCACAGCTATACCAATTTGACGACATTTTTACTTCATAATATTTAAACCAAAAACGGACGAAATATGAAAAAAGTACAACCCATTTAAATACGTATAAGTTGAAGAGAAAATTCGGGAACCTACAACACTTGTATAGGTATCACCAAATAAATATTGATAGAAACCACTTTCAATACCGTTACTGCTAGGGCAAATCCCTGACGTTTTTATGTACCTAAACAGAATAGGGCTTAACTGCACCCCATCTTAATGTAATTTTTTATCATTGAATTTGTATGAATTGGTATGTACTACATAACTTTATCCCTTTCACCTTTAAATTCTATCCAAGAAAATGGGAACGACAGTTAAAAAACTCCCAGCAATATTTTAATTCTAAGCTAAGTAAATGGATCCAGAAGCGCTTTCCATTAATGTATTGAATTGACACCGTTTCATCGGGGCCCACCTAACACTCCGCTGACTCCAACTTTCATTCTACCGCTTATCTCCGCTTGCGATAGTCATGAACATATTTTCAGCCTTCTGCGCAAGAGTAATGAGCGTTTTGTTAAATTATGACATATATTTAAATTGATGCGCTCATATATGCTTATTAATATATATTAAAGACTTGACTTTTTAAAGGACTTCAAAAAAAGGAGGAGGTTTTTAATGTTATAAACTAAAAAACCTCGTGTTTCTGCATTTGAATGGCAAAAATTACCTTTACATTGATGTCGTTGTAATTTCTGTAAAAAGTAATTACAGCAAGTCTATAATAACTATTTTTTTAACTATTCTATCTATAATAACTATTGAATAAGGGGGATTATGAAATCAAACTATTTAAGCCGATAGTTTTAGGTGATGTCAAAAAAAGAATATTAAAGATACCAATAAATTTAACTAAGTGACGAACAAAACAACATGTGCCAAAAATATCGTTATATATTAGTGTGATAATATGTCGTAACTGAACTTTAATTTCTGATCTTTACTGAATTTTTATTCAGACATAAATTAAGTAACTTTAATGTAATGGTACATAATTTAAAATTTACGATTATCACTTGCTACGAAGTGCCGTAGCAATACCGTAGTCGACAACGCCGTAGCAATGGAAGTAGCACCAAAATCAACGAAAGTCGTGGCAAATGACATGACAATGGCTACAGTCAACCAAATTAAGTAGGTAGAGGAGAATAGCGATCTCTGCTGAAAGCAGACAATGCAATAACGTGAATTCGAAATGTGTTCACCATTTGTCCTATCATGTGTTAGTATGGCCAGCGTGACAATAAATACGCTAGTTGTACACCGAACAGAACGGTTGATACCATCCTCAAACACACTTTATGGATAATTTATTCTCATGCATCGAAGATTGGTATTTATTAAAAAAAAAAATTGTAGTTAGGTACTTTTAAATAATGAGGCACTTAGTCGGTTGAGTTATAGCACGCCCTGAGATCACTACGTATCATTGTCACACAACATTTATGGAGTATTGGGGTTTGAAATTTCATATTAATTGACTGATGACATAAAACGTTATTCGGTCTCAACCTGGGTATAAATATAAAAAATATAACATTTAAGGTTAGTCCCTAAAATTGAGCCAACAAAAATCCAATTCAGAATTTTCCGGGTCACGTACGAATATTGATGATTATAAGGCAGCTCAGTGAATAAAGATAGCGTTTCATGCGCGTAGTGCTAGTTCGAATCCTACCAGTTTCGCGCTTTACTAATTTCATGAACGAATTTCTATTATAACTACGTTTGTCGTGCGGCTTCGCTCTCTTAAATGCTGATTCTACTATCACTCGGGAACAGTAATTATTCCGATAAAAACCCTATTTCGTATAAAAAATATGTTAATCCGTTAAGTAATTCAATGATCTTTGAGTATATTAAAAAATACTCCCACCTTCGCATAATATATAATATTGTACTACACATCATCATCTTCCTAGCGTTATGTCCTATGCTTAGACGGGGTCCGCTTAGACCACGATCCAGGATTTAGCGAGTCTGGTAATTACATTGAAGCGACTGCCGATCTGACCTTCGTAACCCTAAGATAGGAGAACCAGACAATTTTTGGATCATGGTTACAAATTCAAAGTTGTTTGAATTTGCAGGTTTCATCACGATGTTTTTCCCTCACCGTCGAGCTAGTGGTATAAATATGTACATAGATTTTTTTTAAATCTAGAGGTACATGCCCGGGTTTGAACCCGCACTCCTCGGTTAAGAGGCGCGTGTCCTTACCATTGAGCTACCACCGCTCTTATAATATTGTACTACACATACGGTAGAATATAATATACGCATGGTAAGTAAACTTAGTACAAAATTAAAAGGTGATCTGTATAAGATTTCAAAGGTCAAATGTTAATTTAACAATCAGGTCTTATCGACCTTTTAGAAAACACCTCTGGACTATTTACATCTAAATTCAATCCGATTTTATTAACTAATTTAAGTAGCTCGAGACAGGGAGTCTCGATCTACTTAACGTTCGCCCGATTTTTTTGCGCGGCACCTAAATTACTTTTTAAATAAAAGTAGATACAAAAAAGTTAGTTATTGTTCCTAGGGTAGGGCTTGGACCAGTTACCTACCAGTAAAATTTACGTCAAAATCAGTTTGACCGTTACAAATAGATAGATAAAATCCGTAGATAAACAGAGATACCCAAACAAAAACTAAAAAAAAAAATGGTTTTTGTTATAAGACAGCGTATATTAGAATTTGAATTTGGTAATAAACTATTATTGTGATAGTACAAATAAACACTTCAACTTTATTTATCTATATACTATGTAACATATGTTATTATTCAAATGCGCAGCCAAGGTTGTCGCAGTAACCATAATTTATTTAATTAACCCTCCCGTGGTCCGGAACAATCACACTAATAATAGCTGTCAATCACTCGAGCAATTTGTCAGTATGACACTATTCCCAACAAGCCATACTAAATTACAAGCTTGTTTCCAACATTTGATTAGAATTACACAGCAATAATTCGTGTTAATAGTAATGACAACTTCATCATCAAATTGAAGGGTTTAGGAAGATTTGTTTCTGTTTTAACAGGTTTTGCTATAATTCCATGATAGGCCTTAAGTTTAATTATTTTTTATATACTATTACTTTGTAATACTAATTTCAATTTAATTAATTAATTAAACGTAAGTAGACATACAGACATAGCATCATCAAACATAACAGAGTCAAAGGGGCAGCAGGACCATTTAACCACATTCAGCCAAAGCCAAAAAACAAAACTGGGCTGGGTTAGATTTAAAATTGTGAAAAAGTAGTGACAAGTGGCTATCTCGTCGTCTACGCAATCATATACCGACCACCCCATAGACCATTTATCGCCTTTTACGACATGCTAGGCAAGAAATACAGTTGGCACATTATTTTTAAGTCCCAGACCAACATAGGGCAATGAGCTGGGTTAGATGGAAAGTTGTGGGAAAATCGTGACAAATGGCTAGCTCGTCGCCTACACAATCACATACCCAAAAACCCATATACCATTAGTCGCCTTTTACGACATGCTAGGTAAGAAACACATTATTTTTTAAGTCCCAGAACAACATCGGACTAAACGTAAGTATTTCTTTGTAATACTAATTTTGTAATACTAAAATACAGTGAAACAAATTTAAGATCAGTCTTATGTACAATCGACTACCATAAGAGATAGAAAATAATTTGAAGGCCCCACTTAATCATCACGGCATATTTATTAGAATTAGGCTGTCTTAACTTACTCCATTGTGCTGTTAATTAGGTAATTTCTGTATATATACGTATAAAGGATAACGCCTACATAACCAAACCTGGAAAATTTTAGAAGACAGTGCTAATTCTGTAAACTTTATTTTATTATCATAATGGTACCCTGAACTTCAACCATAGCTTTAAAGATTCCACTTGAAACTACTTGTGAAATTGAATCTTATAAGATGATTAGAATAGACAATGCTACAGTCTAGTCCAGGCATTGACTAAATTCAAGAAATCTATGTACCAAAAAGAGAAAAAAAGAATCTGTCAAAATTTATTCATAAGAATTGATTGTAATCATTGAATATAATTTGAATTATTTTTTTTTTGTAATAATCAAACTACATTTCCGTAGTATGGTACATATTTTGCCTTTGGCTTTTCTTATATAACTCAGAAATCTGTCCAAGTGTTAGCAACAAGCAGAGAGCTTAACACGTCAAATCTGAAAAGATTTGACTGGTCGGTCCACGAATCCGTGCCTTCCGCTTCTACACCCTACCGCTTCTTCCGTTCCTAAAATAGTACCCAGTTTTTGAAATTTATAGTCTATAAAATTACTTCCGTGATATTTTCACCTCCAGCATTCTAGACCGTGAAGATATAACCGGGCTATTTCTTACTTCTAATTAAAACATTTCTTATTTTAAATTATTAGTGTAATCCCACTTTCTTGTAATTGTTGCTCCTTAACGACGCTTACGGCATTAATATATTTAAAATAATGAGGGTCTCTATAAAGCCCAATAAGATAAGATGATCGTATTCTTACCACTTCAGATAAGACGTTAAGGGATAATTCGGGATTGTAGGGAATTGACAAAACCTTTTATTCCTGTAATAATAGAGAAAGTGGGTAATTGCGTAGGTATTCGCCGTAGTGCCGTAATGCCGGGAAATCCACTCGAAAGCTCCTAATGGTCTCCAGAATTTAATACCTAAGGTTAAGACTGACTTTGCCCCAATTTGGAAGGGTTAAGACAAAGCTTTTGCATTTAATGTTTGGATTATTAACGAGCGGTCTTTTATTGTAATGATTTAGCGATAGAAATTATATTTATTTTGCTTAAGTAGCTAGGTATATTTTATTTTTACACACGATTTCATTAAATATTCATGTTTTCAATCGTATAATTTGTCTTAATTATTGAATTCTTTTCAATTTATCATTTGAATTAAAAATATTTTTTTAATTATTCCATTCCAGTTCATTGGTAATTTAATAATTCCTTAGGTCTATTCAGCATTTAATCAAACCACCAGTAAAATTTCCAGTTTTTAGAAATTAATTGTATTAATTATGTATAATTTCATTAGAAATCAAATACCTAGAATGATTTTAAAATAATTTGTAACTTAAGAATATTTCCTAATTGATAAATAATTTAATAGATAGGAATTAGTTTTTTTATTTAACTTCTTGAATAAGTGTCAAGAAAAATTATTTATCAATTAGAAAATATTTTTAAGTAAGATAAACTAATCAATAAAATTAAATACCACATACAACGACTCAATAATTATAACAAACTCACCCCAAAACAGTAAAAAAGTTCACTCAAATACAAAACAAACAGATCATCCCATTAAGCGCACTATCACGTGTTCGAGACAAACGCACGGCACTTGCGATGTGAGCAGGCTGTCGCCGAGCGACCGAAACAAGCGTGCGACCGCCACGGGCAGCCGGGGCAGACTGAGCCGGGCTGCAGCGCTCGGTGCATCCAGGGCTGTGACGTGCTCGTCACCCGGACATCACAGATGTGCAATGTGTCAGACGAACTGGAATCGTTGGACATGTTTTATTATGAACTATTTAATTAAATGTGCGTGACACAAATGTATGTTAAGGAACGAATACATAAATGTGGCACTAGTTACAGAAAAGAAAGAAAAGTGCGGTGGTAGCTCAATGGTAAGGACACGCGCCTCTTAACCGAGGAATGCGGGTTCAAACCCGGGGACGTACCTCTGGATTTTTCAAACTTATGTACGTATTTATACCACTAGCTAGACGGTGAGGGAAAACATCGTGATGAAACCTGCAAATTCAAACAATTTTGAATTGGTAACCATGATCCAAAAATTGTCTAGTTCCCCTATCTTAGGGTTACGAGTGTCAGATCGGCAGTCGCTTCAATTTAATTACCAGACTCGCTAAATCCTGGATCATGATCTAAGCGGACCCCATCTAAGCACGGGATATAACGCTAGGATGATGAGTTACAGAAAATATGAAATGAAATATCTTGCTATGGGTAGGGCATGTTACGACGGCAGACCATACGAAGGAGACATGACGAAGAGAGTTATGACAAAATGTTACTTATTGGAGAATGATCAAAGGAGAATTGGATGGATTGTGTGTAAGATGATTTAAGTGAAATAGAAAAACATAGCTTTATAACAACAGACGGGGAAATGGAAAAGAAAATATACTATATTTACCACAAATTACCAAGGAAAAGAGAAAAAAGATGTAGAAATTTAATATCCGTAAGATTAGCTCACTCGATTCTTTAGCTGCAGACTTAGCTTTTATATCTGAGCTATAAAAACTATTGTTTACTGAATTACTTAGCGTAACGTATAAACGTTAGTACTTATCTAACTTAATATATTTTTTAAACTTTATAAATATTGCGCTACATATAAATGATGACTCGAACAGGAGGAACAATTATTTACTCGGTTAAATGCTTAGATAAGCATTAAAACTATTTATTATAATAAAGCGAGAACAAAAAGGTCCACCTAACCAAGTCTAATTTAGTTTTTAACTGAACATGGTAATAGGACTGCTCTAAATATTGCTTATCCTTTCGAGGATTACGAGCGTGCTGATGTGATGCAAATAAAATTTATCAATAAGATTTGCCTTAAAATATTTGTTGTACTACATTAAGAAATACCAAACGTGTCAAAACGAACAGCAGTATGAGTTAAGCTACTGTTTTTATATACCTTTAATTGAAGAATATAATATACCATACATGTACACCGTCACCGGAAATAATTATGGAATATTTTAATGAAATTTTAATGTATTTAAATCTAAATCAAAACCTTTGTGACATCACAATATTTTAAAGCCTGCCAGCCCTGGCTGCAAACGGTTATCCTACCCGATTCTTTACAGTCACGGCCTTAATTGCTTATGCATTTCGAAACGGATTTACAGAATTTTAATGGGGCTTTAATCAGTCAATGGCTCACTCGAGCTTAGGGTGCCATCGCACCGGTATCCGAGTGGGTGTTACTAGTTAGAATAGAAATAGAATAATCTAGTCCAAGTCATTGAATGTAAAATAATCCTTCAATATACATATTGACGAACACTGTTGTGATATAGTTGTAAACAAATATACATCACATAATTCCCGCAATCCCTGAAGAGGTGGGTAGAGTCCAAAAAGTAGCAAGTTCCAAACTGTAGCCAAAAATAAAATAAACTAACTAACTAAACTTCACGTGGAGCGGTGGTAGCTCAATGGTAAGGACACGCGCCTCTTAACCGAGGAGTGCGGGTTCAAACCCGGGCATGTACCTCTAGATTTTTAAAAAATCTATGTACATATTTATACCACTAGCTTGACGGTGAGGGAAAAACATCGTGATGAAACCTGCAAATTCAAACAACTTTGAATTTGTAACCATGATCCAAAAATTGTCTGGTTCCCTTATCTTAGGGTTACGAAGGTCAGATCGGCAGTCGCTTCAATGTAATTACCAGACTCGCTAAATCCTGGATCATGGTCCAAGCGGACCCCGTCTAAGCACGGGACATAACGCTAGGAAGATAATGAACTAACTAAACTTCACGCCATTTCCCTAGCGGGGTAGGCTGAGAACCGAATATAAAAAAAATAGAACTGGGTAAGATGGAAAATTAAGAATATGTAGTGACAGTTTGTTTTCAAATTAATCGATATTTATAGTTGGCCAGATGTGAAAATGTATTTTAGGATTTCCATTTTGATTCACCCTGTAAAACATATCGTCCATACCGCTAGCACCCGCAACAGATGCTTGTTAACAATCGGTTTTATGGTGTGATACAAAACATTTTTATATGAACGCAACAATCCTAACCCGATTTGAAAGCTGGATCCCCCTTGTATATGGGTGTTGTTGAGTTTTTGTTAGATGTTTTTCGTATTTTTTAAATTGACGGTTTATTTTATTTCCTATAAATGTATGAATATTTTTTAAGTTGGTGTTAGATACATTCATGAACACAAAACTATTTCTTTCTATCAACGTTAAGGGACCTAAGTGCTTCGTCTTAGATTCCTTTAAAAATAATATAACTTATTAAAATCTCCATAAATATATAAGTCTAATAAATGTCCTCTGTTGGCTTGGGACTATAAAATAATTTGACAACTGTGTTTCTTGCCTAGCATGTCGTATAAGGCGGCTAATGGTATATGGGGCTTTGGGTATGTGATTGTGTAGGCGACGAGCTAGCCACTTGTCACAACTTTCTCACAATTTTCCATCTATCCCAGCCCATTGTCCCGTGTGGGTCTGGGACTTAAAAATAATTGGCCTACTGTGTTTCTTGCCAAGTATGTCGTAAAAGGCGACTTATGGTATATGGGGTTTTGGGAATATGATTGTCTAGGCAACGATCTAGCCACTTTTACTACATATTCACAATTTTCCATCTAACCCAGCCCAATTTTATTTTTGGCTGAATGTGGTTAAAGGGGACTGCTGTCCCGTTGATTCTGCCTACCCCTTCAGGGATTACGGGCGTGAAGTTAAGTTATGTTATGTGTTATATATAATAAATAACATATTTGTAACAGCAAGGCAGCATCATTTTCAGAAAGTAAAAACATTTATGACATACGGATAATATATGTTTAAGGTGCCTGAGAATTATTATGTGTAACGTTACGAAGACGCTAAAATTTAGACTTTAGGAATTGAGGTACCCAGGCTTAGAATATAAGTACACGTTAGCTCTCAGGGAGTTCCTAGAGTGTGCGATAAGAAACGAGGACGGGAATTTTGTGGTTTCTTGGCTCGAAACGTAGGATCTGAGAATTTGAAACTTTATTTTGATAATGCTGATCAACTTTTTCAAATATAATTTATCAACAATTGTATCACAAAAATGACAATATATTTATCTGTCATATAAAGCCATATTTAATTGCTATACCATATCAATTTTCATTCAATATTCACAGTGTATTATGGATTTTCGGTTAGTAAAATTCTGGCAAAATATCGCAATACTATATTGTTTAAAAAATCATCATCATTTTTTAAATACATGATAGCATTAACTTGCCAGCGAACTGAATAGCGAAAACTAATCCAATGAATTCAGTGACAAGTGTGTTTTACTATTTCAATTGCATCAATATGCTTTAACGCCATACTTCTCTGCTATTAAGTAGATATAAATATTTAAATTACTTGTTTCGTTGGGATATTTCAAAATTATAATATAAACTTTGATTCGATTACATAAATCTTACCTGAAAATATATATCTGCATCTAATGGCTCAATGTGGTTTATACCATCTTCAGAGCGTGTCACTCTATGAACTTTTTGTCTGTTTTTTCCAGATTTTTTTTTTATTTCTTTGTGGAATTTTTAAAACCCCGCGTTCAAATATTAATTTCAACCTGATATAATAAACCGTTTTGTAAGAATTTTGACAAATAGACGTACACGCAACTGTTTTAATCCTTCTTATAAAGGTTCCGTTTTCCCTATAGAGGCATGAAACCCTAGGAACAAAAATAATATGAACTTAAAAAAATGTACTTCAGTATTTTAATCGCGCAATTGATAATTACATCGGTAGTTAAGATATTATAAATAACTTGAAATAAATTGGCTATTTCGAACTTAACTCCGCCGCTGAACCGCCAGACAAATGAAATTCCATTACGATATTAAAGAAAATCCCCAAAGCCGTCTGTGGCTTTATGAAAGAATTTAATAATAAAGACCAGAATATTATTCAATTTTTCCTGAAAACAAAGATGGAGCAGGAAGAAATTCTGTTCCCACCTGGGGCCGGGCTAGTCGAATTTATTAGCATTCAAATGATTTATAACTAGCGAGCGGCAGCTGAATATTTTCTGATTCGTCTTAAATTAAATTCTTTCTTTCCTTTGACTGGATTTCATTAAGGGTAACGAAATGCCACGAAGATGAAAAAGATAATCTGGGGCTGTGAGGCAGCGTGGAGCCCGCGTCCGCGATCACATGACCCGACAACTCTCATTTGCTTCAATTTGGGAGCCTTCGCGGATCAAGCAATTTCTTACAACGCATAATTGGATAACAGTCGAGCGGGCAGGTAAGAAAACGTTGCCGATATTATGCACAGCTCGCTGTACAGATTTGCTTGTTAAAGAAATCAAGTTCTTATGGAATTAACGTGATGTGAATTTACGAGTACGCAATAACAAGGTTTAGAGAATTTGTTCAGCATGCAGAGTACGGAGCATTACGTGTATGTTTGTCATTAGAATAATAACAAAAAATACAGAAGATAGCAGTGGTAAAACTCATCTAGCTAAAATTTAAAAACAATGGAATAGAAAAATAAATCATCAAAATAATTTTTTACTACATCTTTATTTTTACTTTTTATGCCATTAATAGAGTTACTAGAAAACAACCAAATAGACATTTTTTAATCTAACAAACAACAAGTGAAATAAAAATGAAAATAAAATGAAGATTTGAGTTATGTTCGCTCTAAGTGCTGGCTCTAAAATTCTAGTACGACATTGAATCTTCTGAAATACTCGAGAAAATTGTCACCAATGTTTTTGCTTCGCATTGACAACTATGGTCAGCAGGATCCATTACATTTTGTGTCCTACGTTATGCCTAGTCATATCATATAATGTAAAGGCTTGTCTATGCAATAAAATTACGGAAGAACGAAGAACACGCATTACGACTATGGTTACAGTTACATCATATCCGGACCCGAATGTCGCCGTCTATAATAGTCGGTCGCTTCCGGTTGAAGCGGCGACGGCGTAATATATTTTGACAACAAGGGTACACTTGAAGGGTAGTCGGACAACTTCCATAGTTAGTAGTGTATAAAATATACGTAGAATTTTAAATATACATACTGTATATCCTCATTTTTAAATCTATATACATAAATATCCTTGTTTTGTGTAACCACTTTATTTTTAATTTTGTACCTACATGTTCCGTGAGCAAGTGATGGACACAACGTTTGTTCGCCTTACTGCCAGCGGTTACATCATAATCATGGCTGTCTCGTGGTGTAGTTGACAGATGTCTACCGATGTCGCCACATTACTAAGAAATTACTAAAAAACGTCTATAGACCGCAACATAGGAAACAATTAAATAATAAATTTATGACAAAATTATATTTTAATAATTAAGTATTCAAGCTATGCCTATTTTGCATTTGTAGATTAAAAATTTACCAGAAATGTTATACCTAATCCTATCCGCAAAGATAAAGCTATCTTAATTCAGTGGACGCACCCAATTTGATTACAGCGTTGATGAAATATTCCGCCACAATTAAATGCTCACATTAAACTAGGTGGCTTTGTTCGCTTTATTGTCTTATTCATACGGTAAGCTGCGGACTAACTGTTTGCGTGTAGCGTACGTGAGTTCCGCGAACCGCTTGTCCGCGCCCACGAACAGGAATTGCCAACATCGCGTAGTATTATGAAAAAAAAATCGTATATTTGTATCGCTTTGAAACAATTTTTTAAGACTTTCGATATTATAAAGTTCTATTATTCAAAAGGAGCATAGGCTGCATTTTATATTTTTTCTTTCAGTTAAAAACGTGTGATTTGTTTGGGACGTCACAATTATAGGTGTAGCTAAATGATGGACTAAAGACACCTTAGAATAAAATTAAATAAACAGTATTTATTTTATTTTAAATGTTCTCCATTTCTATTATGTTATGTACTTATTTATTATATGTAAAATACTTGTATACCTAATCATCTTATGACAGTATACTTGCAAAACCTATGGGCATCTTTTCAAGAAATTCTGGTCAGGCACCTACATTCACTCCCTTTTCATTAAAATATGGATTTCAAATATTCTTCTTAATAAATATTTTTATATTACAGTTTAAATATTTATTTTCCATTCCCTTTCCAACGGGTATTATTCTCAATGACTATAGAACTATTTGAAAACTCTGGCGTGCCAAAAATACAACCACGCCAATTTTTTTTTACAGTTGCGTAAATGTTTGCTACCCCTGTGGTACAGCTAAAATATTTAACGAGCGCAGCGCAAAGAACAAAGCGAGCCCTGTGTTTAGCACATGTCTACCGAAAGCTTCGTCATTAAGCTCAACGCTCCTTTACGCGTCTGACTTCGTTAACAGTGGAAGTAACTGCGATAAAAATGGCAGCCAGTGCATTCATGACTCGCTGGGGCAACCATGGTGGGAGAACATGACACTGCTGGTTTTTAATTTGTAACAATTCGGGTCGCATGTTGGTCGTAGACTCAAAAATAATGCACCAACTGGTTTAACGAGTATTTGGTTTGTGCTTACGTAGGCGACGTGTTAGCCACTTGTCACTACGTTTCTACAATTTTGCATCTAACCCAATTCTATTTAATTTTTAACTAAATATTGTTGAAGGTGTTCGCTCTTTGTACTCTGTCTACCCCTTATTGCGAGCGTAACAGTATGTATGTAGTATTAAAAATTAATTAACTGACAGGTAATTGAAATAGTCTCTAGGCCAACAAAATATTATTCAATATTTTTAATAGCATTCTAGTATTTTGTAATTTCAGCAAGTCTGTCTGTTACACTGAAGCAATTGCTTATGATGACCTTCGTTACTCTTAGACAAGGAAAGTAGATAAACTAAATAATGGTCAGATTTCATGGTTTTTTAAAAGTGTAAAGGATTCTCCACCGCCGAGATAGTTTAAATCTGAACGTATATGTATATTTTAATTAAAGCCACCTCTCGATTTTTCTTTGTATTTGTACCAAGACCTCTTGCATTTGAGGCTCATATTGTTAATATTTTATCGGTTACTGCTGTCTATTCCGAGGGATTTATGTATTCAAGCTATACTTTAGCTATATATAGCTTTTAGTTAAGAAATTTTTTTTTACTACCGACATATAATATGGCCAATAATAACATGTAATAACTAATCTTAGAAATTTCAATTTCAAAAGCTTAAAATATGGAAAATTAAAAAATGTAACTGTATCAATTAACTGGTAATTATTTATTGTAACTGTAAAAAAGTTGTCTTAATCAATTAAGTTACATATAAGCGGGATCGGCAACGTACTTGGGATACCTTTCTCTCACTCTCTAACGACGGACCGTAAGCTTGTTTGCCACCATTGTTAGTATAAAAATATACATTTAAATAAGAATTGTCCATAAATAATTCTAAAGACACCTGGCTAAAGTTTTATTAAAAGAATTACATTTTTATAATCTAAAAGAGGAATTTTACATTTCAACTCCAGAGCGGAGCAAGCTCAAAATAGAGCTTTAAAATGAAATAATAGGTTATAACGGCGAGATCAAAGTTTTCTCATTAAATTTACTTATTCATTCAATTATAATATCGCCCAAGCCTTACCCAGGGGCCCATTAATCTCCCTAGGTTTAACCGTGGTTTATCAACGCAGTAATTTTCCTGTGCATTTTACTCTCAGTCTGCTGCGGATGACCGATGCAAATTCACGCATAATTACCGTAAATTCGTAATGCGTCGCTATTGGGTTTCCTGCTCTATACAGAACGATAAAAGGCTGCATAATGTATGCCCGAACACTTGCCCGACTGCTTCTTTTACCATCGCCTTAAAATTTTGAATGTTAAAAATTTTGATCTTCGCTATGACCGAAAATTCTGATGTACGCTGACATCTCTTATCTAGCTGAAACAAAGTTTTAACTTAATCAATAACAATATAAAAAGTTTCGGAAACATGAAACCTCCTCGACATGTAACAAGAAAGGAGTAAAATATAACGGTCCATCTCCACCCAAACCGCAAACTCGCTGCTATTAGTTAGCTCCATATAACTAACTACATTATTCTCTAGTGGCATTAAGTGGTAAGTGGTCGTAGTTCACGGGATAAGAATGTAATCTTACATCCATGGGGTGGTGGTTCAAACCCGATAAATCTGACATAAAAGTAAGAGCGATCACGGTTAAGCCGTATAATATCGTAATATTTTGCGAACCTCATTAAAACTTTTTTTTTTTTTTTAATTTTAGTTGGGGAAACTCCCACGAGCCATCACCCTCTACTCGGGGAAGCAGAGGGCGGTGTGTCGGACTCGAACCGACTAAAACCCCAACGTGGCCTCCAGCGGCGCAGTCCCGGAGGAGCCTGTATCCCCACTGTCGGGACTATACGACTGCTCCTCCGGTGATGCGCGTGCCGCGCTACGCGGCCCACCTCGCGCGGCGGTGGTCGATGCTGTGCAGCCCACGACAACAGTTGTCGGATGCACAGCACCGAGCACGCGCGCGCGTCGAGACATGCCAGGCCACCCAGCATGTCTCAACTACTCCGCCCAGGATTCAGACGCCGATCATCCCCGTGACCGGCGTCGTGGGCCCACTCTCGCGCTGTGCCCTCTGCTAAGCCAGAGGGGCACGGAGAGCGCCTCGTCGAAGGGGCCGCCTTCCGCCCGGCGACCCAGATTGAGGGTCTAGCCCTGTCGTCGCAGAGGGAGAGCATCGAGACGCTCAATCTCTTCGCTTCAGCCCTGCCACGTCAGGGCCTACTAAGCCCCCCCGGTACGACAAACCGAGGACCCCGGCGGGGGGGACCTCATTGAAACTGAATTAGCAAAACAATACAATAAAACAATAAAATAAGCTAGTATTAAACAATATTCTCCATAAAGATTCTAATTTGATTTATTTTCATTCACTATCCTTTAAGGATCTCAATGTTCCGTACCGTACCCTATTGTTATGTATTCAAAATTTACCCAAAACCATTCAGTCGTTACGGCATGATTGAGTAACAAACATCCAAACTTTCATATTTACAATATAGCGGCTTTGTTAGCCTTGATCCCGTTTTTCCCTACCCCTCGGGACTTTCAAAACACCACTAAACTTGTTAGTGAATGCCTACGTCACTCCAGGAACCTTTATGTAAAATATAAAGTATGCGGCGGTGTGATAAGCCCTTCAAATATGTTTTCCCGTACTAACTCCGACCCCCATTTTACTTTCTTATGAGACGTTTTGTAAGGACCCTTAAACGTGAAAAATGTCATACAACAAATCCATCATTATTTATGCATGTTTTAATAAAAAGCATAAAAATCTATTTTTAGCATATTAAATAAACTAATCAGTTAATACTGATCTGTGTTAATAAAGCTACTCGGATTTTATAAAGCTACAGCTAATTAATTAATGTTATTGTAAGTCCATAACACATTTAAGTTTAATGTTTACAGAAAACTTCATTGGTCCTCATTGTAATAACATAAAACAAAAAGAGTAAGTATCTAACTTTTATCAACAAATTACACGGTATTATGTAGTTCACATTTCAAAACTTTATGTAACACATTTTGTTATTCTTTTCTAGACTTGTAACTTGTTTTTACTTGTTACTTGTTTTTACTTGTTACTTGTTTTTAAAGCTGCGCGCCATTATTTATTATTCCCAAATTTATTAGCTAACAGGTACTTGACAGAAATGACCTTGTTTGTTATTCTTTCACATCTTAACTACTCAACCGATCATTATAAAAAAATGCAGGCACGTTATCGTGAGGGTGTCCCCACGTGATAGCTAGACAAAAGAAAGGAAATATAGTTTTATCCAGAATCCACTTTTCTTTAGGTGTATGAGATACCAGAGAAAAGTTCTAGAAGATCCAATAAATTAAGCTTATCATATATTTGTTATTAAACATTGTGCTATGAAATGTAAACATGTTTGACATGATTTTTGTGAGAGAGAGTGATCAAATAACTACATTCGCCAGCAAATTAGAAGCAATCAGTTGCTAAACAAACAAACACGACATGCAGCTCGTTAGGCGCCTGAGCAAGGGTCTGAAGGGCTGAAGGGTCCTATCGTAATTAGGTCGGTTCGCGATACAATCGCGCGACTCACGACACGACGAAACGTGTCGCAAATGCCGTCACTACGTAATTAGTGCTCTTTTCATTTCAAAATGATCTTTCAAGTGCGCATACGTCGACATCGTGAATGGTCAAAGGGAAGTCGAGACTGACTTTCGTCATCCAATTACTGCGGCATGCAACATAAAAACTCGTCGTGAAGTATTTGTTTGGAATTTTTGATTAGACGTCACATTAGGCAAATACACATATTATTATTATATTAAAAAAAACAGATTACATTGTAAAACGGCAGGTTATTCACGATGCAGAGAAATATCGAAGTAATATAAAAATTAAATACAGTAATATAGTAAAAGAAAGAAGAGAATGAAAGATCATGAATGTTAAAGAAACGAGTGAGGTGTTTATGAAGTGTGTTTTATGGCGTTCGATTTTCTCTGCCTACCTAGTTAAGGGAATGACGGGAAGCTAGTTTATAAAAAATACAACTTGCAATTCTCATGAAGCTAAGATATCCTACAGATTCTACAAAAGTGGTGTCAAACGCCGATGACAAAAGCTATTTTAGTATAATTTTTTACTAGACTATTTTTAATTACATAATATTACAATTCTGTATTATAAATCTCAATGCTATTTATGAGCTTGCCTAATGTACAAATACATCAATCGTGTAAATTGACTCTATTAGTAAGCACGTTTAAAAGCATACAATATTGCGTTGTTAATTATTTAGTAGTGAGTGTTATTAACAATGTTCGATGTGTTTCATGTTTAATTTGAACCTGAGTTAATACTATAATTGCTCTAAAATGCTAATGGCCGTCTTATTATAAGTAGGTAATTATTTTAACTATAACGTTTAAATAATAATTTGTATAATTATATTTTTTTGAAACTGTACTTGTACTGGGACATTATATCTTGTATGATTATATTTTTTTGAAACTGTACTTGTGCTGAGACATTATATCTTTATAGTTAGTTACGTAATAAAATGTTTAACGTCAATGGAATTAACTCGAAATATATATTACCAATATATTACAAGTAAAATAAATACACAGAAATGCGTTCAAAGTCTAGAAATATCTAGACAAATTTTGCATTGCAAGTACGAATTCGGGTTCGATAAAATTTCCAAAACTAAAACTATTTTTGTAAGCCGAATTACTCAATTACAGTTTCCAATCATGTCCTCGTTTGCCTTTGGCCATTCATAAAAATGTCAGTTAGATATTCACTATAAACCAAACGTATTGCAGTTTCATAACACGAGTATTAAAATGATGGGAATAGCAACCAATAAATATAGGTATCTACCTACAATTTTATTCGAATATTGGCATAAAATATATTCCGCATTTTATTTTGTAGTGGCACAACTACGGCTATATTGATCGTGACTGACGCTATTGCTCTCCCACCGTATCCGATTTATACGTATAATAAAATCGATTCATAAAGAGATGATTGCGGACCATATCCACGAGTGGCGTTATCGTTAAATGCAACCCGCCGCACCGCAATTGCTATTATGAATACGCTTTTATCTGCAACTCGTATTCGAAACGAAGTCAAATGGCGTCAAATCACTTGGCAGATACGAAAAAATGAAGTTTTAATGAGGATCGAATTCAATAAAAGCTGAAACAATGGCGTGTGTGGGCCCGTATTGTGGCGCCTTTGTTTGCGGCGCGCGGCCGTCATTATAAATTTTTCACCGCAACAGTCTAATGAGTAAAAGCTGTATTCATGCACACGTGAATTTATTCAAGCTATTGTGCACAACTTAATGACATTCGAAAACAGAGTTATGGACGCAATATCGGAGTCGCTAATAAATTTTAATGAGGAGCAGTAAACGCCTACCAGTCATTCAGCAAATGGTTTTAACAGTACGGAGCGCTGATTTAAAATATGGCAACTGCGCTTTTAAGCGTAACTCAAAAGCTTGAAAAACACGCGGTGATTGCGACGTTAAAATGCGAATAATGCAATCATTTACTCGGTTTTCATTTCTGTGTAGTTGCGTTTGAATATCTTTTACATAAGACAGTGTCTATTCACTGTAAAGTTGTATACTTTAATTTTAGTACATTACTTAGTTATCATTATTTAGTGACAACAAATCGCAACATATACATTACATATATTATTATGTACACGCATGTAAATGCACGAAGAAATATCCTATTTAAATTATAAACATAAAACATACACATATGTGCATATTATGTAAGTACCTACCTATCTCATGTTTATATTCTTCACCCGTCACTTGATACCATCATCTTTCTTGTGACTTGTTAACAGGAATAAACGGCTTGTAATATATTTAGTTTTGGAATCACGAGGGCTCATTCATATATTAAACCTAAAAATTAACCTGAAACTGCGTACATGTGTATTTTTTATCGCTTCGTGAAGGCAACTTATAATATTAAAAAAAAAACAACATACATTAAAACTCCCAAATTATATTAAGCCTACTCACCATGCCTGTTTAAATATTGAAATTAAACATTTCAAGCTCTCGGCTTTTAATAAGTCACAAGAAAGCCAACCATGTGGATAAATAGGTCTATAATTCCCGTTGCAGAAGTGACGGTAAAATTGATAAAGGCTATTTCCAACGAATCCGACGAATTACTCACAAAATTCAATAGTAAGATATAAAGCGTCCGATTTAGGCTGACCTCTCGACTTCGTACTCCTTGTCCTGTTTTGGTGTGGACGGAGTAAGGTTGGGAGGGACGATGGAGATCTTGGTAAGGTGGTTGGCGAGGTAGGTGAATTTCGGGAGGTCAGCGAAGCAACGCTGAGTGCCGGCGTAGGAGGCATCGCGTGGCAGCGGAAATAATGACTGCCGCTCCGTAATTGGAAAAGGCCGGTGCACACGGCTAGTGACGAGGCTCGGCCGCTAAGTCGCGGTGTTTTCTTTAAACTCATTTGTGTCAGGTTAAAGTCGAGTAGGTAATTCAACGTAAATATTTTTGTAGTATACTTTAAAGCGTACATTAGCACACAGCCTTAGGCATACCCCTAGTAATGTAAGCCTGTGTGTGTACCTTTATAATGCAAATGCAATATGTGCAAACCTACGCAATTCATAAACGTCATGTCTCGATATAATATGAAAACATGTATTTTTATATATTCTTAATAGTTTTATGATAATAGTTTTGCAATAAAACTTTAGTCTGAAATTCAAAATGCAAGCAAATCAGTTAGATCTTTTGTCAAATTGAGAATCCCAGAGTTCAAAATTTGGTCTTAGGAATTGCCATCCAATAATCGCTCCTTTCTACATCTAGCGAGCGCAGAAGTTATTTCAAAAAGTTGGCGAACTTTGTCGTAGTATTCAAGAGCTCAGGAATTCAAGAGAAAATGTTAACGTGGAGACCAGTAGGGCAGGCGAGGTCAGCAAGAAATAATGAGGTCTGGACACAGGCGCTTCCAATTGGGACACACCAGTGGATAGCCGAAGATGAACAATACGGTTGCCGTAAAATTAATGAAAATTCTGAAATAATATAACCGACCGAACCGGTTTTGTCATGACACAAAATAGGTAATATCTCTTCGACGGCACCAATAATAATGTAAACATTATATTAGTGCTGCTCTTCTGGTAAACTAATCAATAAATTAAGGTGAATGAATCCTGCGTAATGGTCCTTATTTAGTTCTAGTTTAAATCTTCTAGCCACAAACTATAGCAGATTGAAATTCGAAACCGATGAAAGAAAATCACGTCCAATATAGTCGTCCAGTAGATATGCACGCATGCACGACAACAAAAAAGGCCATTTTATTTGAACTATCAGTAATAGTTGGCCTATTTTTATGGCAGTAAAAAGATAATGTTGCATCAATCCAGTACTGACATACACATAGCTGGTGCAGACTGACTACTGCAATAAAGAGGAATTTTGTTAAACTGTGAAATTAGAGCGTGTGTATGTCAAAGTTCGGCTAAGGTAATGAACATAAACGCTATTATCAAAGAGATTGACCGAATTTGAGCAGTAGGAAATAATGATGTTCTGACCCATGCCTGTAATTGAAACATGCCTGCCGGTCGGCCGCGAACACGCGCGACCCAAAACTTAATAGATAGGTACTATGCCGAAACATAATATTAATAATTCGGGAACGAATTATTAAAAATATTAAATACTAGCTGTGCCAGCGGTGCCACACGCGTTTATGGTTAATATTATAAAGACTATTTCTATCCATCCTATCCATGATTTCTATGTAACTTTAACCATTAAGGCTGCACACGCGCCGGCAGCTTAAAAAATGGAGTAACTTCTCCCGTTTTCCCAACATTTCCCTTCACTACTCTGCTCCTATTGATTGTAGCGTGATGAAAAGTATACTATAACCTGCCCAGGAGCTGCTCCGTCGAGTAGTTTTTGTTTCTATAAGGAACATACAGACAGACAGACAGACAGACAAAAATTTTACTGATTGCATTTTTGGCATCAGTATCGATCACTAATCACCCCCTGATAGCTATTTTGAAAATATATTTCATGTACAGAATTGACCTCTCTACAGAATTATTATAAGTATAGATGATATTTCTTTCCTAATTTAAGCTATTTTATTTAGCCGAAATTTAAATGAAACAAATTGTAAAGGCTAAACTACATAGTTAATTGCTCTTGCATCATCTTATACGTAGTCGTCTGAAAAATAAAAATCTGAGTAGGTATATCTTCAGATAACTCTTATATTTCCTACATATCGGTTTTCATTAGAAAAATTGTAGATATAATACAAAGTCATGAGAATGACAGTGATAATGTTGATGATGATAATCATACTATCGCTATTTTTCAAAATTGTACTTGAGCAGGTTAATGTCACGTGTAAAAAAAGGATACCTCCACAAATATGTTTTTAACTATGCAACAACTAATTAATAAACATGAGACGAAGAGCGAGTAAGATAATACAATCAACCTACCTACCTAAATTGAACCTTCATATGTTTATTATTGAAAATTCAATAGATAAATATTTAGTTTCCCAAATATGGATTTGATGTGTTATGATTGTACATATGGATCTACAATCATAACACATCACTCTTGTGTCCATTGTTTCAATTCAATAATGCATGAATTTACCTGATTGTTAAATATATATTGACTTGACGGAAAGACAATAATAGATTGCTAGCAATTAACTATACATACACATATTACAGTATACTGTTAAGCGATATGCATCTTCAATTGATATTTATTAAATCAGAAATATTTTATTTAACCAACGATACATACCTTTATGTTTTTTTATGAAAGTGAAGGCATATCCCTAAAACTTGAAAATATGAACTGACCATGTGTTCTACGGCATGCCGAGGTCACATAAGTGAATTATCGAACGCAAAACGATCGGGCAAGGGGAAATTCAGTTACCTGTCCATTTCAAAAATAATTCTGTACAGCGCCCTTCCCAGACAAAACACAACTCGGTTGTAGCTATATGATATTGATATCCATTTATTTATTATGTGCTGCCAAACTTGGTCAGGTTATTCTCAAAAGAAAATTGTACTTTGTTACTCAAATGCAATTTGTCAGTTGGAGAATAAACTGATTTTGTTGCAAACTGAAATTGAGAAAACGCTAGTACACCGCGCCACCAAAGTTTCTGAGACTGACTTGAGGAAGTGAAATAGTTTTTTGAGCAAAACGTTGTTCTCTAACAGTAAGATAAATAATGTGAATTGTTCCTTACTTAGATAGATTAGCCTTACATATTAGTATCTTACGCAATGATATTGGTTTATATAAACCATCTAAAGGAGTATAACGCATATTTAAGTAATAAATCATATTTATTTATAAAAACATCCTTTTCGCGATTATAGGTAAAATAATATGTACCTACATCCATATCCATTAACCTTGTACACCCCGATGGAGTAGGTCTACCTACTTACGTAGGACCTTACTTGGATCCCCCCCGCTGGGGTCTTCGGTTTGTCGTACCGGGGGGGCTTAGTAGGCCCTGAGGTGGACCAGGGCTGAAGCGAAGAGAGACCCCGAGATGAGCCGCAACTGCACGACTAGCAAACGAGCAGTTGCGGCGGTCCGGCCGTATACAGGTCCCCTGCGGCCGGACCAGGATTGCCGAGGAAGAAGAGGATGAGTGTCTCGTTGCTCGCCTCCCTATCCTCGGCAACCCGACAGGGGCGCGCTGGGTCGCGCTGTGGTGGGTCGCAGAGGGATTGAGCGTCTCGATGCTCTCCCTCTGCGACGACAGGGCTAAGCCCTCAATCTGGGTCGCTGGGCGGAAGGCGGCTCCTTCGACGAGGCGCTCTCCGCGTGCACCTTTTGGCTTAGCAGAGAGCACAGCGCGAGAGTGGGCCCACGATGCCGGTCACGGGGATGATCGGCGTCTGAATCCGGAGTGGTTGAGACATGCTGGGTGGCCTGGCATGTCTCGACGCGCGCGCGTTCTCGGTGCTGTGCATCCGACGACTGTTGTCGTGGGCTGCACAGCATCGACCACCGCCGCGCGAGGTGGGCCGAGTAGCGCGGCATGCGCATCACCGGAGGAGCAGTCGTATAGTCCCGACAGTGGGGATACAGGCTCCTCCGGAACTGCGCCGCTGGAGCCCACGTTGGGGTTTTAGTCGGTTCGAGTCCGACACACCGCCCTCTGCTTCCCCAAGTAGAGGGTGACGGCTCGTGGGAGTTTCCCCAACTAAAAAAAAAAAGGACCTTACTTGGATTCTAGTCCAAGTAAGGTCCTACGTAAGTAATCACTTTCAACCAAAAATAAAACTGAGCTTCATGGAAAATCGTGTCACATAAATAATATTTTTGATGTAATTAATTTGTTCGATATGTAGTGGCATGAATAAACTTAAATGCAAATCAATCATTATCACATCTAAAGAGTACCTATAAAGTAATTACTGTGAAAAAAAAATTTAAAACATTGTCCATAAAGTGTTCATCCTGCAGCCATTGATCTATTTGGAACACCTGAGTAACTCACTAACAATCATTGAAAACCTCATAAAACGAAACTCCATCGTCATAAAAGATGAAGGCAATCAAAGCTGAGTTTGTAATACTTTTTACATTCCATAAAATACTTTCGCTATTACATTAGAAACTTGCTGTTTAACGCGTCTTCTCGTAAACTTAACGTGTCGTACATAAGTACCCTGTTAAAATAAGGGAGTTATTGTGTTAAGTACGACGATCACTTAAGCTTTTTTAAATATTCTACGAAGCAGTTTGGCAATGTAGTAATGTAATAATAGGTCAGAGTAAACTCTTGACACAAAAATGTACATTTAGTAGCGGTTCGTACGTTTATTGCGCTTCAAAGCAAAGTGTTATATAAATTAAAGGTTGATTTATTTGTATTTGATTAGGTAAACGTTAAGCTCAAATGATAAAAGTAGCTTTTAAATAGTTAATGAGTACAGATATTTATGTATATTCCCTTATTTATTAATTTCCTACTATGTATATATGTATTGTATATACCTAAGTATATGGGAATCTTTGATTACAAATATTTCCTATTTATGTCCTTTTGCTTTTGTGTTACGTTAATTCAATCTCGAGTTTTCATTTCGTTCCAACTCTATCACAGTTCTATCACAAAACAGGTCCTGTTTCACGACTAGAATGATATTGCTATAAAATTGATAAAGAACCTTATGTCCTAGATCAGCGGTTGGCAACGCGCGGCCCGCGGGCCGCATGCAGGGTCCGACAGTTTTGTAAATGAAAGACTTTTAATTAAATTTAAAACAAAAAATTCAATAATTTATTTCAGGCACACAAAATTACCATATACTCCACAAATTACACATATTTATACACCTACATTTTGTTTATTAATTAGTTTTTAAGTACTTTAAAGTCTTTGTTGTATATAAGTTTGTTTTCTTTGTTCCTTCGTTACCTGTATTAATTAAATAAAAATAAATATTTTTTCATTTTGATATCACTTATAGTACCTACCTACAAATAACTAGGTAGACATATATTAGGTACAAAATTATCTTACAAGTGCGGCCCGCCTTAATCTAATTGCCTACCCCTGTTCTAGATTATAAAAAAAACTAAAAATAATAAATTACAATTGACTTAAATACATTACAATACAATTGATCCGATTTGCCACCAATCACCGACGTCGGTATATCGGCAGGCACATTGTATACACTATAGCGAGCAAACACAAGCGAACCTGTTCCGAGTTCCCGGTAACAAGAACGGTGGCCAGCAATCGGCTACGCGCGTTGCCAACTTGGACAGCCCGGCTTATTCGTTGGCCTGGCTCCATGCTATTTTCTTATACCTCCAATTAAGGAATTATATTTTGAAGCCAAACTATTCCTGAAATTCTATAACAAATCACAACACCTTGGTTGTTACAAAGTATTATTATGATCCCATTTAATACAGTCTGGCTAGGTCTCTCTAATAGTGTAAAGGCAAGTGTAAATCCAATTAAATAATAGTGAGTAAATTAGTGGCCATAAATACATTTTCACAAGCGGTCCGCCCCGGCTTCGCACGTATGAATATTTTTTTATCCCCATAGTTTTACCAGAAATAAGTATTACCTATGTTATTTAAGAATGATGTAGAGTTCAAATTGTAAAAGATTTTTTTAATACGCTCAAGTACTTTTTGAGTTTAGTCGCTGCAAACTTTCAAATATATTTTTATAATATTATTGTAGTATCTAATTAAAAATATTAATTCATGAATCACTTTGAATAATATGCAAATTCCTATTCATGAAATTTAACGAATATTCTTGTTAAAGCGCAAATTTTTAATCTTAAAAAGCTTAAGATGGTTATAGTAAAAACGTAGGACGGGTGTAGTTAATGGCACCAATAATCGTGACAGAAGCCGTCTTCGGGGGATCACGGCGCTCGGGCCACCACCTGATCCCCGCAAGCCCAGCGTTTCAGCGGTAAACTTCCACAAACGAATTAGGCGGAGCGCCTAGGAAATGGGATTATCCACTAACCGTTTCGCCCTACACAAGTTTACGTGAGCTCCTTGTGCTAGTTTAAGGATTGTGGGATACATTTTCGCATCGTTGATATAAAATGCCAAGAGAGTTTTTTAAAGATATTTCATTGTAGTTACTGTGGCAATCTAATAGGCCAGTTTAATCAAATATTTTTTAAAGTCCATTATACAGATTACAAAAAAATATTTCTTACGTATTATTAATCCTTATTAATAAATCTTTTTGTTTGGCAAACCACAAATGATGAAAGAGACACAACGCGGTACTGCGTGACGTCACTAGATGCGTAAAATTTTACTGTCCAAGTGAAGTAAAGCGCCCCTTTTCAAATCTTTAAAGCGCTGTATCTTTGTAATTTTTTGTGTACTAGATAAGGCAAAAAATATGTATTTAATATTTTTTTAAACCCTAACTTACGAACTATAAAAAAAATGGAGTAAACTAGCCTATTTTATTTGTAGCGGCAGAGTCGTATACAATTAAAATCTGGTGACAGGGCTTTACCAGGGCTAATACCTCAAGGGGTTTGTTGCGTACGTTTATAGGGCATAAAACCCTTTATTGACACTCATATGCTTAGATACACTATTTATATACTTAGTTAAAAACAATCCAATGGTAAAATACTTTTTGTAAGTATATCTTATTCATTTTAAAGGCTTAATTGTTCTATGCCAAGAAAGTGCATGAATTATTTTAAATGAAAGATCATCCACTTACCTACCAGTCACAATAATACATATTGACGTGATCCTTGTATGGGAATCATTGTTGTTAACTAGATTTATGATCCACGCAAAGCCAAGCATTTCTGCCTTAAACTCCCACAAATAAACTAAACGCTGCACCTAGAAAATATGATTATTCACTTAGGTAGGTACCTTGTGGCCACCCACACGGGTACGAACACATAGGTATTCGCCTCCGTGTGAGTTTAGATGATTAATAAGCAGAAATATAGAACCTATAGACAGATCTTACAGTAACTGAACGAAAACTAATAAATAATACACGAATGCCCTAAAATGGCTCTTTCTGTTATGATACTATGAAATATGAATATGAAAAAGTCTCTTAGTAGATATTTGCATTATTATAATATGCGAATTTTAACATTCTTTACTTTTATTCTTTAAAAGGTTTTAGACCGAAGAAAAGAAAGCTGTTGTCCAGGTTCATATAGACCCGACTTAAGCACTTGAGTACTTATTGGTAATCTGAGACCCCGTCGTTTGTTATTTTTTTCAACATTAAAAAGTGTGTACTGTGACGCAGAGAAAAATAAAAGTGCTAACGAGAGTAATAAAGTGGCATGCTGTTTGGCTTAACGCCATTAATTTCAATTTCAGTTCATTGCCGCATTCAATGCGTTTGAGAGAGAAATTAACAACGTTTTTGTCAACCTCATGAGCTTGAATACCTAATCATCAGCGTGATGAACACTACTAATACATAATTTATTTATGTCAAGTGGACTAAGCCATATAATTATAGGAGTCATACATAATATTATAAGAATCATATATACTCTTGACTATAAAAACAGTACATATTAAAAATTATGTTTACCTAAGTAAGATAACGTAGGATGAAGTGAAATTTGTACTTTACATTTTATCTAGGATAAAAGATTGTACCTATTCTCGAAGATTAATGAAATTAATTAAATCTTCCCTATTCCAATTGCAATAAGTAACAAGGGGAAGGCAATGTTTTACAGGCACTTTGCTTTTCTTCATCTGTCTTACGTCGAATTACCCCAGACAGAATTATATCCACGTATGCTTCGTTATACGACCCCAAATTACATTACTGCTCACCTATATTGCGAGCTTGCTATTTCTCAATATGTACATTATATTTACACGGTTCATGTTATAAACTGGCATACCTACCTACTTTCTAAATAAATGTATATTGTCAGAAGACATACTATTATAGCTGTACATCACACAATATCGAATTAGATTAGTGCTAAAATAACAATAGAAATAAGTCAGTTTAACTTATAAACTGCTGATCAGCCGTTTAACCCACTTTCAGTAAATACCTATATTAGTGCCGAACATAAAGTACCCAATTTAAAAAAAATAGCAAAGAATTCCGACTTGGGCTAATTCATTTATACTACATCATCACCCGCTCATTACTAAGTTGAAGTGATTAACCCTATTGTAATAGTTATTACCTACAGGGCCACTAGGCATAGCGCGATCACAATTATTCACGAATATAAACGTCATGTCACAGAGGAATTAACTCTGTTAGGTCGTAAACATGTCCTGACATTGATTTATTGCATTAATCCCGCGATTCCGAGCCATAATCGTTTAGAAACAAGTGCCTGCGTAAATCACTTAGGTAAATATTATGACAATGCACCTTTTGTATTTTGACTTCTTATTCACAGTTTACTCTTATGGTAAGCTTAAGCTTTGTTCACTGTTTGTACCTACCTATTGCATGGTCACTAATATAATAATATATATTAAATATGAATGTTATAGCATCTATTGTTTGCATGTTTTATAACTAAATGTGTCATTCAACATTGGAAGATGATTTTTATCTGCTTCTATTAATATTGATATTACACAAAGTATTTAAAATCCAGACGAAAATTTTAGGAGACAAGCGTCACAGCATGTTTATTGGTTTTTAAAAACATCATATTATTGCTTATCGTGAATAAAATTACACACATCATATAACAAACAGTAAATGCACACATACAAAACAATTATAACAATAGGTGTCAACGGTATTCTTAATATTGCAAGCGAAGCCTTTATTTCTTGTGAAGTTAAAAATAAGATAACTGATGGTAGAAAACATTAATAAAAAGTAACTGTGGAATATGAAAATTAGTGGTTTTATTTTTAATTGTGGGTCTATCTGTCTTCCCTTATCTCTCTTCCCTTTTATTTGCAGCTTTTCTTCGAATATCCAGACAGAATAGGTAAGGCGGGACGTGATCCTATGTGACGTATCCAAAGGCGTCCTGCTCATATGAAATTGAAATTAGGTCGGAAGGAATCAATTATTTACCACAAAGCGTTGGCATGCCTCTATTTATAGGTATGTAACAGCTAACCACTCAGCAAACTTTCAAATTACAGTACATTAACATTGTTTAATGAACTAAGTGTTGTCTGAATATTAAATCGGTAATCTTTACTCGAGTGTTCTTTGATTTCTACAAATTTTAATCATCAATAATTGTAAAAGATTTTAATAGAAATCTTCTAAGTATACCTACTAAAGCACCTCAGACATGTAACAAACATTAAGATTCCTTACACTGCACAGCAAGTGATACATGAATTAGTAACATAGTAAAAATGTTGAAGAAAATCATCTGTTAAACTTGACATTAAACAATCTAAATAAAAATTAACCTCCATTCGCTCGCAATAGTGAGTAAGACTCGAATAAACGGCACAGGTTACTACGTCACCGACTAAGTATTAAGACGTAAAAATAATCAATCAAATAGGCTAATACCGTAATATTCAGGTGCAAAACAGCAAATTCCAGGAAACAAAATCGATAGCATTAACCCGCGGAAAAGAAACACCATACATCAACGTCAGACCCGCACGGAGCCGGGAAGTGATTTCCAAAGGTGCCTGGATGCTCCGGAATGTTAAACGATTTTAAGTCGGCCACAAACCATTTTTTCCGACCGATAATATTAGAAACAAATACTCACAGCCTTACTAAGAATACAAGGAAGATACAAAGTGAAACTTATTGTTGACGAATGTATCTATTTTCTTTTTAACCGACTTCAAAAAAAAGGAGGAGGTTCTCAATTCGACAGAATTTTTTTTTTTTTTGTATGTTACTCGATATCTCTGAGAATTGTTAACCGATTTTTTTTTTTATCGAAAGGGTTTACTCCCGAGTTAGTCCCATTGCCACCAAGTCAGGATCTGATGAAGGGATCCCAGGAAAATCGAGGGCAACCCTCAAACTTTATAAGCACGTACAATGTGTTTTAGACATTTTCTAAGATTGTTCAAGTATTTACGCATGGTACTTATCATCTTATGTTGGTGAGCTGATGATGGAAGGTACAAATCCTTAACGATTAGAAATTAGTTTATGATTCTTTAAATATTGATATCTTCGAGAATTGTAAGACGATTTTTAGAGTTCTTTTTTTTATTCAAAAGGGTATATCCTGGAGTTGGTCCTATTGGTACCACATCTGGATCTAATGAAGGAATCTTAGGCAAATCGAGGGAAACCCTCAAGTATTATAGGCACGTACAATCTATTTTAGTTATTTTCTAAAACAGTTCAAGTATTTACGTCTGGTATTCATAATCTCATGTTGCTGAGCTGATGATGGAAGGTGTAACTCCTTAACGATTAGGAGTTCGTGGATAATTCTTTCAATATTATAGGGCCATATTGAGTGTTATTCTCTATTTGTTTCATATTGTTATTAGTAAGGTAATTTGTTATTAAGTGTCTACTTTTTTTTAGTTTGCCTGGCACCGACTCCAAAACTAACTGATTATTGTAAATATTTAAATACGTGTTAAAGATTAATACTTTCATCGAAGCAGTCGAAAGAATTTATTTTATACTTTTTAGTGTTTAGACATTTAAATAGCTATTAAGGCAGTTTTTACTTGTGTTTTTTTATAAACATTTTTTGCGGGGATTTTTGAAGTCGGTTTTTATTTTTGTTAAAATTTAATTCATATAATCTGACATGAATCCTACTTACAAAGAGTATAGAAGAATCTTGTGGACTTCAGCGGGCTATGTTAACTAATAGATAAGCTCTGTATGAATTTTTCTTATAATTGTATGACTTCTTTATCTGTGATCATTCATAACTACCTGCTAGTCACTTACCTATCTTCGGTTTTGTAAGAATATCATGCAATGTCCATTCAGATGCACAATAGCCTCCAACATTCTTATCGAATAAAGTATGTAGTTAAAAAATCACAGTGTGTCACTGTTTGAGACGTAACGCTAAAATACTTGACTGTTTATGATGAAATTTTGTCGAACACATCTCTGAAGATTTAAGTAACCATTGTAAATAGGAATTCGGCTCAAATAGTTTTCCTCGAAATTCCGTTGCGTCCGTTAAAAATCGTAATATCGTATCCGAGCATTTCTGTTATTCCAGGAGATTTGTTTATAGACACCTTTCAGATCTACGGATTCATGTTATTTCGAAGAATATTTTTATTTGATGGGGGCCGCTCAGCTCCTCATCGGTGGCCGTCATGTTTTCATTTCAGTTGAAGTGAGATTCAGAGCGTGTACCGCGGACCCTCATGGATATAGGTCGTAATAAATATAATCTTACTTAGGGTGACATTGTGTGTTCTTTTTTCACTTAATATTTTTCCTGGTAAAGGTCCCCGGAGGCGATTACATAAACAGGATTCAACCACGACCTTAATGCGCCTAATAAAGTTTTACGAGGGACCCTTGGCAAAAACGTGAACGTTCCAAGGCGACAATGCTTTTATCTTTTGTATTTTACTGATTGTTTTGTTCTTTACGAATTAGGACTAGATCTTGTAGGCTCCGTTTTTACCAGTAATTACAATTTTTTAAGGTTAATTCTGGTGTGATATCTAAAAAGTCTTCTCAATTTGAACCTAGGCTAACGAGTGCGAATTCCATTTCTTAGTAATTAAACTTCATTAAGATCTATGGTGTGTAGAAAATGGGGAGCACAACATCACATAGGCATACAACATATCCGGCTATTATCACTACAGAATAATTCCAGAACTAACCGCAATTGCGCTTGTGTGATAGATATGGCTATGATTGCTTGACAAATTATTTATTTCACTCCAATAAAGTAGATATGTCGATTTCTATACCCTCTAGATACAGCGCCAACCACTTAGTACCTTTTGACGGAAATTATTTATACCTAGATTGTGCTCCTCTTTTGTACTCTCCATAATTATAATTAGTCGTCAAATCTGTTTATTATGTGGCGACCGCGCTACAAGATAGTCAAGATTATAGCTCCAATAATATGTAAACAGATGACGTCGATCGAACATGCAGAAACGCCATACAATCCTGCATCGCGCTGACGAAGTTATTCTCGCCACTAAGTATATCTATACTTATAATAAATCTGTAGAGATTCTGTAAATGAAATATATTTTCAAAATAACTATCAGGGGATGATTAGTGATCGATACTGATGCCAAAAATGCAATCAGTAAAATTTTTGTCTGTCTGTCTGTCTGTCTGTCTGTCTGTATGTTCCTTATAGAAACAAAAACTACTTAACAGATTTTAACGAAACTTGGTACAATTATTCTTCATACTCCTGGGCAGGTTATGGTATACTTTTCATCACGCTACAATCAATAGGAGCAGAGTAGTGAAGGGAAATATTGGGAAAACGGGAGAAGTTACTCCATTTTTTAAGCTTCCGTCGCGTGTGCAGCCTTAATGGTTAAAGTTACATAGAAATCATGTATGACGGAAATAGTCTGTAAAATATTAACCATAACGCGGGTGACACCGCTGGCACAGCTAGTATACAATAAACCAAGACGGTTAGTTGGACCTAGGTCCACGAGCAAGCAACACCTAGCTCGGCGGAAGTACTTCCACTTTCAGTGCGAGCGCATAGTTTATTTTATTTTAAATACAAATACATTTCAGACTCTCAATATTTAACGTTTTCTAGTGACTTAATTGCCTCTAGTTACTACTTTAATTTCAGCTAATAATATTCCAATTATATTCTTATGTTGTTGAGCAATTAATATTCATAAGGTGTCACCTTTATATGATTTTAAACTTTCGCATTGCATCAAATCACTAGAATACTGACGGGACTAAACGCTATATGCAGTAGTACATGAGTACTGTACAGTGTGAGGTTTCGGCCATGTTGTAACGACGATGGTCACAAGCAGACTTGGACCTAAGTCTAATTTCGGACTTCAGTCAGTTAACACAGGCGAAACGTCAAGCTGTAAGTACTCATATACTACACAATGCATATGTTCCAAATAATTATTGCCATTTTATGTCGGCAGTTTTAATTAGAAATCTGTTCATGTGCTGCTTTGTTTCGGATATGATAACCATCAAAATGAGGACCAGATGTCCAAGCCAAACTGAAATTTAATACATACATACGAGTACATGCCATCACACCCATAATCCACGAAGGGTTAGCAGAGTCAAGGGGCAGCTAGCCCCGTTAACCACATTCAGCCAAAAGTAAAACTGGGTTAAGTTAGATGGAACCTTCTAAAAAAGCGACAAGTGGCTAACTCGTCTCCTAGATAATGAATTCAATGACCCACCCAAAATGCGATTTTGGGTGTGTCGTTGAATTTTACTGATATCAGATAAAATAAGCTGTTAGCTGAAACTCCGTTAGGATTACGTACAAAACGTTGAGGCTAAAATGCACCTATTAGGCTATTAGTAAGTATTGTACCCGAAATTATATTGACCCTTAGCGTGGCGTAAAATGTGCCAATGGGCTAGATATCAAATATAACAATATTATTGAGTTAAACTCTATTAATTGAACGTACACACGAGTTGAGACTAAAAATATACCAATAGGCTAATTAGGCAAGCGCTGTGTCTCTCGATATACCGACGTGCCGCTTTCTCGCCGTCTTCGAGTCTGCTCCGTAGCACGTATAATTTCCTTAATATTGCTCTGCGAAATCTTATTCAAATAATCAGAAGTTCGCGACTCCAATCCGACGAGATGCAAATTGCATGCAGACTGTTTAATTAGCTGCCTAGATACTGCACAAGCGGGCTGATGAGTCAAAATATAACTGCATTATGTAAACTTTGCCAAATTGATTTACCATGTATCAAATTTGTTACCGACATGCAATCAATGGGCTGCGTCGACTGTGCAATCAATGCATTCATCAGTCTTGTGGGGCGTACGCTTGTGTGCTCAGGTCTCAAGGCCTGATTACACAGAGGACTCAGATGATTTACTCAGGTTTAGAGAATACCTACTAGCCGTACCCGCAAGTTCAGGAGCGGGAGGAGAATTAATACACGGATCCCAGGAGCACATGAATAATAAGTGGCCGACTGTAACTTAACCTTTATCTTTTATTTTGAAACTTTTCGCTTTATTTCTTTCGAAAGTTTGAGTTTACCTTCTCTGATATAGTCAAATAGTCCTGTAGTACCTACAAATTCTGCGAATATTCGAAGAACTAACTACGGAACTAAGTACGAAAACGTTTAAAAATGTAATTTATCTTCTATAATATAATTTAAAACTCCGGGATTTGGTCTTTAGGTGCTCGTTTTCCTTATATTGTTTCATTATTCGTCTCTTGTCTTTTCTAGAATTTATATTCCATCCTTTGTAGATGCAATGTGTAATACGTATTTATGTGATTTGTAAATTTCAAAAACACTTATTATTCAGTACATATAAACCAAAACATCTTAATAATAGATTTCAACGGATTATTCCACTTTGTTCACTTGGGTGATATTACCTGGGTGAAAAAAGTGAAATAATCCATTTCAACATATGCCACATCATGCAGTACCATTCATCAGGGCAAGCAAGTGAAAATACTGTTATGCGCAATTGTCACTGTACGCATTTTGAACTGTATTCTATAATACGAAAGCTATAATTCCTTTACATCGCTGTGAATTGTTGGAATTCATGATCAGCTATTTCTGCTGAATAGCCCAATACCACTACATATTTTTTTTGCTTTTAAAGCTTAATAAATAATGTACCTAAAGTAGGTATTACTGTACAAACACATGTCTCCCCCTGGCCATATTTGGAAGCTTATTAATAAATAATTCCATACTTGCTGTATACATAATACCCGGTAGCGTCCCGCTGGTTACATATATGTAGTGCTATAGACAGTTATCCAATCCATCAATAAGAATCACATTGGTACATAACAATAGTATTTTCTGTTTAATCAATATCAGAAAATGTTAGAACTTCATTGATATTAGTAATATTATGTTCTATCACTTACATCAATAGCAGGAAATCTTAGAACATTCCGAATCTGAATATTATTTTATTGCGCGTAAAAGCGCATAATTATATTAAATTATTCTGAAAAATACTTCTTGGTGTAAATATGACAGCTATTAATAGAATACACTTTTCAGATCTTGCTAGTTAAAGGTTAATCAATATTTACAGAATCTTAGAGATTCTGGGTAAGATTTGACTAATGTCAAAATGGATTTGACTAATGTCAAAATGGAACTTGTACCTAATCTGTTTTATTTGCTACTTAGTCTTTAATTTCCCTATTACTTCTTTAACAAGAATAGAGCATTTGACACTAACCGAAGATGATCTACGACGCTTTGAGGCTCCACCGTACAAATCCTTGTGTATGTACATGACAAACATTTGGGAGTTACACCAAAGCAGGGCTGACACTGACAAGTGATCTGTCAGCGTCGTCGTCTTCGGGCCTTCAGCTTACACGGATTTGGGGGGTAACCCTGCCGCCGCCGTCATCCGCCTTGACGGATTGTGTTGTCCCATTTTTCTTCCGTGCCATAATTAAGCTGATGTTTATTAATATGATGCGGTCGCAGCAAATCCTTTTACGCTGGCGGGGCTTGTACTCCTAATTTATTAGACGTACATTTTTTTACAATTACTTATAGTCTTTTGTGATTTATTTCCGTTTTTACGTCCTATCTTGTCATGACTTGTTCATGATCACAATTACATTATTTAGTTACACGTAAAGAATGAGATTCGATTAAACAATATAACTATTAGATTATCAACAATTCATTAGCTACACACACACCCATACTACACATTTTTATAACTATAATAACAACTTTATAACATTATTCAGAATCAGTATTATAAGATGGTTTTTGCATTAAATCAGAACAAAGACAGAGCACAAACGTCGGAACTTAAAGCAATCGTAGAATAAAGCTACTGCTCAACTTTCGTTTCAAATAAAGCTAAGCAAAAAACCGTTAACTCCAATACCGTTTTCCCTAAAAAAATAACAAGCCCGACCAAGATCAGCTAACGATTCACGGACGGCCGTCGCAACCCTAAAAGGAAGTTATTTCAACGATACAATTTCGCTAGGTGGCCGTAGTCACATTTATGCTCCTCTCTCCCGGGAAAGTTGTGTTCGTGAAGATGTGACTGTTAAAGTTTGATCAGTGCGAAAGTTTTAATTGCCACTGAACGGCATTTCCAGTGGGCCAAGACGGAGTTCGTTTTCGAAGTATTTTATTCGCGCCGACCGACCCGGAGAAATTATGGCGTGTGAATAGCGTTGTTGGGGAAATACGGCGATACAATGTATTGACATATTTAGATAACGCAGTCTATCACTTAAAGTATATATACTTTGAGATTGTGCTTATGATGATTGTGAATTATAATGTATTAAGATTGAGAGGCTTTATAATAATTTGAGTTTGAATGCTTTTACAATGGTCAGATAGAAATAACCGACGGAGAAGTTATAAAATAACTGACTTAAGAACATCTATCAGAAACCATTATTAAAAAAAATAATAAGACATTTCAAAATCAATCGTATTGTAATTTATTGTGCTGCTTTTTTAATACAAATCTTAAAAAATCAATCCTTAGAGGCTTTTCACTTAAAAAACCTAAATTAAATTTACTTTCGATTTAGACATTTTACTTTATTTTTAATGGATGATAAAAAAAAACATGAGTGTCGTTTCAATGGTTAAAATTTAAAAAAACCTTAAATACGAAATAATCTAACATTTCGTTGAAGATCGAGCTGTCTTTAAAACCCTTACCAAAAAATTTGTCTCAAGACTTCATCAAATTAAATATTTACAATAATAATAATGAAAGTTTTTTTTGTGGTTGTTACGTTATAAGTAACCACTTCTTTCTAATTAAATATTCGTCAGAGTCGCTCACATCAAGAAATCACTCATCAAATACTTGCTAGCTGGTCATGCTTTTCAGTACGAGTATAGTAAAAAAGTCATAATATCTACTTACCTCTATAAAAATATTACTGCTTAAAATTTTGAATGTGGTCGTTAAATTCAGACAACGTGGCGGCACATACGAACGTAAGACTCGACGCACCCACAACCAACCCACACCTGAGAACCTCACTAAAATTCATACCTTTTGTCTAAGAAATTTCGGAGCGTTGCGGGATCACATGAATACCAAATATTCCGGATATCAATGACCCAGCCCACGGCTAACAGGGAGCTTGCTGGTAAATACGAATCGGTTTATAACGATTACCAAATCCTTTGTCTCGACGTTCAAGTGACTTGACCAGACATTATAGGGCTCTTTATTTCTCTTTAATGAATGACGACTACTTTCACCGTATTGAAGATTAATCAATTATTTAATTGAAGTAAAAGGTACCTAAATTAATTTAACACTAAGACTTTTTTCTTAAGTAACGATTTGCTTAACATTACATTAATGACTTTCCTATAATATTTAAATTAATATTAAAAAATCCAACAAAGATTGGTCAAAAGCAGATAAACTGTCTCACCGATTAGATGGTTATACAATGAAGTGTCCAGTTTCTCAACTTTTTATGAGGTTAATCGCTACCAAGCCTTTTTATGGTCTTTTATTCACCCATAGGTTTTTTAAAGACAAAATTCCTTAACGGTGTCTAACTAATTGTGGCTTAAACTCTCGTTTGGACAGCATAATATTATTGTAAAGTGGCCTCCTTATTTATAATTTGCTGACAAATGTGGCTCCGTCTCAAAGCCACTTCAGACATCGATGAGGCATTTACATATGTGAATGCAACACACACAGGTGCGTTGGAGTACTTAGTATCAACGTCTCCTACATTCGATTTGTATTCAGAGTTCGTTAACTCTGTTCGAAATGATCACCCCGAGGCGAACACGTTGCCTCGCCGAACCGATGGAGAACTAGCAGAATAGCTAAGTACCACGGGTATATAACAGAATAGGACAGCAAAAGATACACTAACAGGTAACGGCAACCTACTTAAATACAATTTGTCAGTATTCAACTTCGCACTTATTGTCAAAGAATTAAAGAGGAAATGTGTTTTTTCTTTTATTTGATATATGAGATATATAAATAAAAATAATATACAACAAAATGTATTTGCTATCAAATCATAATATTCGATTAGTATTTTAAACATCCGGCAAACAGACAATTTATTTAGATTCACTTTGAGCAATCGTCACAAATTTCAAAATTCATAAGATACTGGTATCTTATGAATTTTGAAGTCAAAGAGGCCTGCTGCCCCTTTGACTCTGCCTACCCCTTCGGGAATTTTGGGCGTGATGTTATGTTATGTAAAATATGCAAACAATAACAGGCCTAAAATTCACCAATATCAAAACATTATAAAATAAATTAGAAGCACCTTTTAGGCATTTTGCACTTCGTATTTATTTGAAAGGCTCTGCCAACTTGCAAAATATAATATAGGAATACATAAAAGCGGCGAGATAGGTGCTACGCAATACATCAGGCTGACTTTGACTGACGTCGCTGAAACGACACCGCTCAAAAATTTAATTAGGCCGCGCTCATCAATTTCTTTGTGGGTTGGGAGCGTTGGAGTGAAATATCCTCATGCAGCGTTTAGATAAAACAAATTAATCACGGTTAGATAAGTGTGACTAAAGGCATAATGCGAGGTCGTAGTGCGAGCCTCCCGGGACGCATCCTGAGGCTCCGAGCCGCCTATAAAATTTTACGAGCACCTCGTATGAGACATTACGGCTCTTGTCGGTGTCACTTCAGTCTGGCTAACGTAGTTTGTAACGTAAATTTTGCCGGCGAATTAAAAGTGAGGTTTTTCGCCTCACATTAAAGCTACACTTACAATGTTTAGTAAGAAATCTGGCCGGGGTGTTATGTGCATTTAGTTGCACATTAAAATGTAAGTTTTCCAAGTATTTTTACTTGAGGTATTTGTTATTTTTACTCTTTCTTTGACCATAAAATACTTGGTATCTATTGATATCATATTAAACTACTGATCGAGTTATCTTTATGACTTTCTTATCTTTAATTTCAATCTAAAAATCTAGATTACATTTTTAAAATAACTTGTATTTAAAAAAAAATAACCCACCATAATTGAGTGACATGTATTTATCACGTACTAAAAACATATTTGTTCCCGGAAATAATAAATTCCAAGTAAAGTTAAATCAGATTTTACTATAACATGAAAACAGTTTTTAATAACGTAGGCGCTTAGAGAAATCTCATTTATGGAGTAGTAGTGAGCAAAACGGCAGTTATTGCTAAACGAATCTACTACAGTTAGGTGTATTTGTAATAGCTTTGATGTTTCCGCCACAAAGGCAAAGCGGAGGCGAGCAATCTTGGGCTTGGTCAAAGGCATTTATTGCAAATCTTGTGCACCATAAAGTCGCTATAAAGAACTAAATCTTTGATTAGCCACTCATAAAACTGAAGTACCCAGTACATTTAGACTAACGACTTTTATAAAACCGTTTAACTGTTACAAATATAAATACAACCTTAAATGAAACCCTTTACACTTCATGAGCGGTGAATATAACAAATTCACTGCAGTTATTCCAATTTGCATATTTACTGCATTTGGGAACTGAGAAGTTTTGTAGAATTACCCACTTGCATATATGAAAAGTCCATGATTCGGTGGAGCATAGTTTACTAAAATTCATGAACGATTTATATTAATATTAGTCTTAGTTTTATTTAACGGATATTAGAGTACCAAATAGTGTAATTGATGTGCAGTGTGCAGTAACTGAAGTGTAAATTTATTGGTATACATCGCTTCTGAATCATTTGTCAAGTTCCTGTCACGTGTTTCTTTGGATGCAATTACCTCATATCCATATTACTTGTTGAAGAGTACTTAGTCTCCGTAGAGACTAAGTAACTAATAAACAACAATGAAACTTTTAAACATCTTATTTTATCCACAATCATCATCTTAATTTGCCAAAGAAAGTGCAGGTATCGCGGAAGACACCGATTCACCTACCACGACCAAACCGGTCAAGTGTTAACACAAGATGTTGTAAGAAACCATAATAATACTTCTATTAAATTATTTTATTTGTATCAAAAGCTTTAAAACCTCTAAATTAATACTTTAATTTGTTCATAATATAATTTTCTGCTATCGTTATATGCAATAAAGTGTATATAATTATTATTGTACAGAAGCTAACTAAAAGGCTAGATGCATCCATAGTAAAAATAAATCTATATCGCCATTGCCATATATTTTATCGTATCTTGAGGCTAAATTGGGAAACAGTCGTATACTGCTTTGTTTTGTAACAGATTTCATAGAATTTGATATAAATCCGATAAAATCTGTTACAAAACAAAGCCATTCAAAACTAAATACACCGATTAACAAACAATATGTAGGCAGAATAATGTGGACAAAACTTACTGCCTCAAGGTATTGAAATACTGACGGCAAATTGTAAACAGTATTCGGAATCGACATGCACATAAATTTTCCGTGTTGTTTGTGAGTAAATACGATTAAATAACGTGACTTCGTTCCGCAAAATGAATTACGAATTTAAATGACAACGAAGATGCACATGAAAGTTTTATAATATAACTTTATATTCAAGTTATTTTTCCCATGTTGGTCTGTGTATTAAAAACAGATTGGCTCGCCTAGCATAACGTAAATGGCGAATAATAGTAATAAATAATATGTTGTTTTAGTTTGTGATTGTGTGGGCCGTGTCTTACGCAATCACAAACTCAATTGACAATTGAATTATATTATTGTACAATTCAATTGTACAATTTCCATTTAAACCAATTTTATTTTTGGCTAACAATGATAAGCAGGCCTTTCAGTTGTTTAAACCTTGCCTACCCATTCGGACATTTCAACATGATAAAATATGTATATAATTTAGGAAACTGTTGGTACTGAGTTTGACCCCTACGTTTTCAGACTAAGATCTCGTTTTCTGTCAAAATATTTTATTGTAAAAATAAATTTATCGGCCTAAACTAATGCAGATCACGTATGAAATATTAATTAAGGCGGCCTTAGACCGGAAAGTTCCAACGAGAAGAAATCAAAGTTCACTTAAAAACCATCCGATTTAAAAGTGCCGGTTGGTGAGTTAGTGCGCCTCTCGGAGTTGGCCCCGCGCCGAGTCGCTGCAATTAGCCGAAATTATGTTCAAAAACAAGTTCAGAAGCAATTACCAGATGTAGGCAGTTAGGGCGACGGCCCACTGGCGCTGGAGAGATCTTTGCGTGTTCTCTCGCGGACAGGACTAACTGTGACTGCACTGAAGTACTTATACATCTAAGTTATTAGTACACCGATATTCTAGATCCAAACAAAGCACGTATTATTGTTTTATAGATACTAAACAACGAACAAACATAATTAGGTACCTTTTAAATATTCATGACTCGGAAACGTCTAAATTCATCACACAAACATAAAAAAAAATTAACGTGAAAAATGCATTAAGTTATTTATTTCATCAGGTAAGTACAGTTCGAAAGTTTTACCGCCAAGTATTAATAAAATATAGGTGTGATCTTTTGCGAAGTGATTTCATTATATAATTGATAAATACACAACTCTTGGATCAGCAGTAGCGAGTCCTTGTTGTTTTTGGAACCAAAGTATACAAAAGATTGTAGTCATTTATAAAAAGATATCTACTAAAACGACTCGACGAAATGTATTAAAAAAATATCATGTTATTATAAAAAGGCTACCTACTTCTATTTCAACTTTTCTTATCTTATACTTGTATATGGTTGTATACATCTAAAACTGAATGATTAGACAGATATCTAGTCGAGAGGAGATTATATACCTAAACCTAATCTAAGTCCTTATACGTAAACTTAATCTAAGTCTATATACCTAAACTTAGATTAAGTTTAGGTATATAATCTCCTCCCTACTTTCTACATATGAAGAGGCGGACAGACACCACAAAAGCCATTCCATAGACATAAATTGTACAAGAAATAGTACCTAAGGAGCCGTAAAGGGTATAACTAGGGACTAGAAAATCCATTACCCACTTACTACTTTCCTTGCTGCGCCCAATTTCTGCAGACATTCAAGAAAATTGTTAGGTTGAAGAGGTGTTGGGTTAAACGTAAATAACTGGTGTGTATGAATGTGGCCTTCCTAGTTCGGCCTATTCCAAAAACGGTTTGAAAGCATAAATTAATAGAAATGACGAACAATTTCAAGAAGGACAGCTATGTCGAAAACTTAAATTTATAAATTTAAACAACCTTTGAACTTTTAGTTTTACTGCACAAGCACCGAATATATTAAAACGAGTATATCCGTTTACTTTGAAACATGATAAGTGTATACTTGTGGCGGTTAACAGCTGAACGCCAAAATAAACTGCACTTATAAAAACTTCACCACAAGAACCATTCGCTAACCTATACAAAGTGCAGGTCATACAGCGTCCAATTCTGAGCTCTCGACTTAGGTACAAGGCAAAAAAAAAAACAGTATGATTAAATATGGAAGAACATTGCTTACATAATTTAACACAATGAAAAGAGCTCGAAAGCAGTTCAAGAGTCAATCAGTTTATTGCATCTCACGAACAATAATGTAGCACAAAGAAAAGGTAATTGAAGAATGAGAGCTCTAAAGGGGCTAATTAAAAATCCCTTCCGCAATTCATGTCGGAGAAAGCAAATAGTGTCAGAGAGGGTGAGAGATAAAAATAAATTAGTTGGAATTTATTTCCGCAAAGAAGTAAATGAAAATGACAAAGCGGTGTGAGGGAGTGCAGTAGGGCGCCTCAGCCCGTCCTCGGAGGAAATTACCACGAGATATTGTTTTGTATTGCATTGTTGCGACGCCGTGCAGTGTTTCTATAAGTATTAGATGCCACGGAGCATTTCTGCTCTCATTTATTACGTATAACTCAGTGGGCGAAGAATTTAAACTTAGCTGAAAATAACATTTATTAGAAAGATTTGCTATAGGGTAAACGTATTAATACAGATTTTTAAACTGGTAAGTACATAAAAAAAACTAATTAGAATTAAACATTTTTATTAATTTATATTTTTATAGGATGTTGACAAAATTAATTGTATCATTAATAATTTATATTTATTATTTACATGAATTGAACACCATTACATCTATACAAGGCTATTGTATATTTAATTTTATGTTATGTTCGATTCATTCATAGCATATATTGAAAAAAGGACAATCCGTAATACAACAATACTTATATTAGGTTTTTGTGTTGTACTATATACACATTTTATACAACAATTCTCAGCACATATGCCTCACTCCTAAATTAAATAGCATATAAAAAATATATAAATGATGATTACTCCGCAAATGGCCAGTCCTATGTCTATTTCATTAACACGGTTTACCAACTTTGGCGAAACCCTTAAACGACCGACATTTTTTGTTGAGATAACGCCAGGAAAGGTTGATGCGAAAATTGTAATTTCTATTCCACTGTGTATACAGTAATTTTAACTTTCAACTGGAAAACTCCTATACATTCTACCTGACGTTCGCGAATAATATAATAGGGATGTTGACTGGCAAGTCAATTGAGATACTGTTTAAAAACTGTCAAAACGCAATAAGTTCACAGATTTTGTATGGGCTTGTTCGTTTATGACGTCACTGGATGTATAGTCAACTGACTTAATATTAAGCAGTTTTTTGCAAAAGTTAAAATCGTAGACTCGGTATAATTTAAAATTAATAAGGTTTTACAACGTAGTACGATACTTTCTTTTACGGAATTGATATTTCAAAATTAAATATAAATGGTGTCAATATCCCTATTTTACTATTAAGAAAACTAAGCAGCATTTTCACAAACTCATTCTTAATGTTTTTGAGTTTCTTAAAATAATTTAACTCAATGAGAATTCATACTGCCATCTTTACGTCATACATTGTTCATATGGAAAGATACAGTTTACTATCACTTTAACTAATTAATGAAACAAATAAACGAAGTAAAAACAAAGTCAGTTTACCTAGTTAAAAGAAAAACAACTCCACATTACATATCCTTTCGAAAAGACAGAAATTCGAATATCTATTCATACTGTGAAATTTATTACAGTTCGCTAGTTCCTTTCCTGCAGGTGATACATTAACGACTCAACAATTAATTTGCCACCGAGTCCAATTTAAACGGCACCTGTTTTCAAACGGGCCAAACAGAGCCATACATCACAAGAACTGCACACGGCTTATATAGTAAATGAAACGATTTATTCGGCACCAACTTTCCCATTGTGTTAACTTTTTGCCAGGCGGGATTTGCGCGGCAAAACATTGTGATCGCTTCACGGGTCATGTTTTGATAACGCTGTGACATTGTTATCTCGTTTGATGAATGGGCTTTTTGTTACGAGTGAACGTTGTTATTTTGCTAGTGGACTTGCCCCCCTGAGTGTTTTCCGAAAGTACAAGCCGTTAGGTTTGTTACATCACTAACCATTTTAACAAGTTATGTGAGTAATTTAATTACCGAGCATTCGGATGATTAAACTGGAAATACGAAGATCGGTGTGAAGTAAACTTCAGTGGAAGTAACTGGGAGACAGATTTGGAGTTAAAATTGGCATGCTGGAAAGTTCAGACGGGGATTTCCACTGAGGAAATGAAAATTGTTGAGGAAGTCGTAGCATCAAAGAACGCGCTTAAGAGAAGTGTTACATAGCTGTCTTTGATATTGGGTATTTTTGTTAAAATTAGCATATCTTTAGTTTTTCAAACAATAACAAAATCCATCCACCATATCTACTAATATATCTACTGAAAGGACAGTACCTACGGCTGTCTCTATATTAAGGCTAATCTCATAAACGAATGTAGGATTTGTGTTGTGGTTTTCCCAGGAATAGTCAATAGGAATAGAAATGTATACAGTAACGATAGTTATTTTTTAGTAGAAGGTAAATCTATTCTCAACTGTGTCACCTGTATTGAGATAGAGCCCTTATATAAAGTGATGCTTATATTATTTACACGCGCTATCAATACTTTTTTTTAGTACGGTCTTAATTTCAGGCGCAGCACAGAACTCTAGGCCAATCCTAAGCAGCACGTGCTGCCACCTTGCGATCCATCTCAATAGAACAGCAACCTCATCTCCCAGAATACCATACATGTGCGTGGGAGTAGGTACTTAGTTAAATAACAAACAGGTGAAGCAGCCGTACTATAAAAGTCTTTACTGTCAGATAAACAAATGACTTTCAATGGTATTGAGTATAAACTACATAGCACACGATACGTGCAATGTATATTGCAATGTATATTGTACGTATCATGTGTGTGCATCTGAGCACGCCTAGGATGTAAACAAATACAAAGAGTCATTACGCACCTGATTCGGAAAGGTCACCTCACCCGTATACGAGCACAGTAGACTTAGTTTTATAGCTGTCATCGCGTAATCTCCACTCGAAGATAATATACGAACTCAGCCCAGCTCCATAAAGCGAATGTTTTAAGAGAAGTATTTTTCACAAAGCCAGTAGTCCATATTTTGAATGAGTGCGGCACCGCACCTCCAACATTCAATTCCGGTCGACAGCTGACAAATCGCACGGTTACGGCCGCTCCAATTTCCGATGACAAGACCTACATTAACCTTGAGGGCCCTCTGTCACCAGTTCCCCACATGGGAAGAATAAATCCGTTTCAAGAATAAATTAAGGTCTTTGTGTCATAGAATAGTCCCGAGATTTCAATGGGACCCGTGGTGTCGCCCGACAACACCGCAAATAAACATATGATTTACGGATATTTTCCGATTTCCACGACAATGTTGAACGCGATGTTGTTATGCGATTCTAAGTTTTATTGCCCTATTTTATGATCAAATGTGGCATTAAAACGATAACTATACATCTACATGGTGCATATTAAGTTCTATTTTACGACTCCATTCTTGATGCAACTTTGTATTGTTCTTATCCTTGCATTACTTAAATTCTAGTTAAAATCACCAATGTTATTCGTTGAAATTCTATGTTTATAAATGGTAACATTGATCCGTACTGTGGAAAAAATGTATTAGAACATATAATTAGTGTGCGTGCTTTGAGTAATGGTAGTGAGTGTTTACGTCAATTTACTGCGACCATATTCCTAGATACCAATTTGAGTAGTGAATAAAGTTCTTAAAACATCTCATAAAATAACCACAACGCTAATACGGCAATTTGTCCCTATAGCACTCATTTTATCCAATGATTCCTCCTTCACGATTTATGAACGTCATAGTATCTGGATATAAAATTTCGGCGCCGAGATTTTATGTCAATTTTTATGGCATTGTCTTCGTAAATGTTGTCCAAGTTTTATTAGCTTGTAAAAAAGAAGCAAGGATGTATTACGGTTGCATTATATCCACGGTCTACGCAGGCCATAAATTTCGATACCTATAAATAACGCTGACGACGGTGAATTATGCAAATTCCAATGTAAATAACGATAAAATTAATTTGCCGGATATAATAATAACCGGCCGAACATCATGCAAATTTGCTGTTTGATATTTTGAAGTTATAGTCATAATAATAATATTGCAGCGCATGGCTGTTGGTAGCAGGCGAATTAATTAAGTTAAAAAGCAAACAAAACGGAGCTGGTCCGGAAACTTTTGTCCGCGCTCGCGTCCGAACTATGCGCTCACGAGCGCTTTGAGAACTTTGATAAGCGAACAGTGCGATTCGAGTGATACAAGCACTACACGCTGTCGTGAACTCGTTTAATGATACCGAGAACGCTACCTGTCTTTGTCTTTGGCTTCGGACAAGTATATATTCAGGGTAACACACTTTCGGATGTGATCCTAACAGCTATACCGACTTTGAGCATCGCAAGTTAATTTTTTCCAATCACTTGCTATATGCACGGTATTATAATTATAACATATAATCACATTTCATACATTTATATCTTACACTGCCATTTCAAGATAGGAACAAAATAGAACCCAGGCTAATCAATCCTTAACCAGTATCGATAGCTTCCTAAAAAATAACATCGTTTTATCCAAATTACTCTCAAACGATGATCACAATATCATTTAACTCTATAGGTATATAACCAAGCTCGATACATCTCAGTTCCTGTAATGTCTCCCCTATGTCACGTAGTCAGCGATGAAGGGAATATCCATCCAGAAATCTGTCCCCACCATTAAAATTATGCAACAGTTAACTGTTGCATAATTTTAATGTAATTTACTTGTACTACAAGTATAACGATCAGTTGAAAATGGTTATTGGCATAGAGGAGTAATAGAAGAAAAATATATTCCGCAAACAAAAAAAGCACTTATAAACTGGTCTGTAAACTGTGCTCTGATTTGTATTAAATGTTTGCTGCGGTAATCACCTTGACAACAAGGATTAAATTAAAAAATAAAACTCAGAAACATTCCTACCTTAGTCATTTTCATCTTTTACCACGAATAAATAATAATAAATAAATATCAGACTACATCACAAACACTGATCTGACTCCGAGGTAAACTTAAGCACTTGTATTACGGATATCAGAAGCAACAGTGGTATTACAAATATATACTTAAATATTGGATATTAGCACCCAGACAGAACAAACACAAGTATTCATCACACGAATGTTTGTCCTGGGTGGGAATCGAACCCACAACTCTTGCCGCATGGGGCAGGGTCACTACCAAATGCGCCATCGAGCTTGTCACGAATGTAATGGTAACAATACATTCGTGGTTGAAGATGAAAATTCGAGGAGCGGCGGTGGCTCAATGGTAAGGAAACGCGCCTCTTAACCGAGGAGTGCGGGTTCAAACCCGGGCACGTTCCTCTGGATTTTTCAAATCTATGTACTTATTTATACCACTAGCTCGACGGTGAGGGAAAACATCGTGATGAAACCTGCAAATTCAAATAACTTTGGATTTGTAACCATGATCCAAAAATTGTCTGGTTCCCCTATCTTAGGGTTACGAAGGTCAGATCGGCAGTCGCTTCAATCTAATTACCATACTCGCTACATCCTGGATCATGGTCTAAGCGGACCCCGTCTAAGCACGGGACATAACGCTAGGAAGATGATGTAATAGTAACAATAACAGACAGTTTGATTATCACTGTCGATCATATTTGTACACAAGATGCGCAAGAGTTGATTCTTTCAAAAAGTTGTCAATTAAAAAGATGTGTGCTCAAGACTGAAAGTTAAGAGGTCTGTTTATCTTAAAGTGACGTTACAATTTTAATATAGGTTTATGTATCTTTAAAATTATTTTTACTAATTTCAGTTCTACTTGATTTGACATTGATTCTGTAACAATTGTTATACGTATAAAATATGTTCTTGAGATGCTCATCTTCTTCGTAATTAAAAGGTATAAAACGCCACCAAATAGCAATTTTCAACAAAATAGAATAACATACCTTAATGTTTATAACACAAGCCGTTAAGATGCTTCAACCAACATTTATAGTCACGAATTTCAAAACCTGCAGGTAAGTCTAGAGTCGTTGATGAACGACCACGTAGCACCGCTGGATTATAATCACTATCTAACATCTAAAGTAGAACTTAATATCATAAGCATAGAGCCTTTAATCATCCGTGTTTCCCACAGCTTCACAGTCCATTTTTCAGTTAAATCGCGCGTCCGCTATAAAAACGGAATTCAAAATGTTGTTTGTGGAGGGCAGTTGAAAATTTCCCAAGTGTCTCGTCAGGGTAAGCCTGCACATTATGGCTATTAATTCATTTATTAACAGTTTTAGGTCGGTGTACGTTTGTTCTACGCAAATTAATTGTGAGTAGTTTACATAAGTTCTTTCGTAATGAAATTGAGTGGAGGCGTACTTGACTTAATTATATTTGAGTTGAAACTCTTATAATGCAGCTATGAAGACTTTCTCATTCGTATCCTCGCTACATAGGTATTAGGCACCATTGCACAAATGCTTATATAAAAGTTGGTTGGTGTATACTTTATACTTTTCTTATTCTCTTTTTAGTGGTCTTTGCCTATAATAACAGCTGGTACACATTACATTTTTGTCTTATATTGTAATTAAAATTCAATTTTAAAAAGTTTTTGTATGTGTTTCGAAGGCACAAAAAGAAAGTATCCACGAATATATACTATTTGAATTATGCTTTTGCCACACTATCGCGATAACGCGAAGATATGATTTTCCATCCTGCTCTACAAAACGTAGACTGATAGACACCAGTAAAAATCTTCGATAGCGTGTTAACACTATCTGCTACATGGCCAAGGCATAAATGGCACACAAATGAGTACACTGACTAATGTAATAACAATAAACCCTCATCAACCGATTTGGCACCACACCACAAAATGTGGTTTATGGTTTATATTACTCAGTGATATAGTACAGGTATCCCAGGTCAAATTCATCTTACCTAGCACACCTGGTATCTCGTTTGCGTGCGTACACAGTAAGAGCAACAAGCCATGGCAAATTGTCGCGAATGCAATTAGCAAACGTCTGTGTAACCCATGATATCGTGATGGGACCCCTTAACAAAACATAGTATTTATAACTTTTTATATAAAATATCAGAGACACAAATAAAAGCCTTTGTCATACTAAAGATTCGTTCATGAATCCTTACATACTTATAATATATATTTTTTCTTTTTATACAACGTCGACCGAAATGTATGTATCGCCACCCCTTCTTATCTAATAAGTATATACTACACTTTGCATTTTTTCTTATAAAACGGTTGAATAAAGTTTAAAATAGAATATGAACGTAGATGCTGGCCGTATTAATATTTTTCAGGTCAAATCGACCTCAGCTAAGACTAGCAGCGAACACCTGGCCCCACATTTATGAGCGTTAGACACAATAACGGCTGCAGTAAACTATTGCGAGTTGTCGCGAGTGCGGCTGGCAGCGCGCCATCGCGCTGTCGGTGCGACCGGCGACACGGCGCGTGTGCGGCCGAGACACATGGCGCGTTCGGCATACCGATTTTGTAAATTAGCCCACTAAACAAAGACGCATAATAAAGAAACACGCCATCGCACTGACGGTGCGACGGTCGACAAGGCCCGTGTCTAGCCGAGACACATGGCGCATTCGGGATAGCGATTTTGTAAATTAGCGGTACATAGTATTAGAATAGAATAGAATAGAATAGATAGACTTTATTCGACACACACATTAAAACACAAGCTACAAGAAAAATATGAAAACATATAAACTTAACAAATGTATGCCAAAACGGCGCCCGCTCAGCTGTGTCGTGAGACTGCCTGATATCAGGCAGACTACGACGCTGGTTTTCAGCGGGTACCTGTGTCTACTCCGCGCATCCGCCCCCATCCACGGCACCTATCAATCAAGACGTGGCACGCGACAGAAGGAGGCAGATGCGCAAAGCAGAGGTGCGGCTAAGGCGAGAAACATAAACAAGAGAAGAAAGGATCGAAATAATAATAAATAACAGAGATATAAGAACTAATAGTAAAACGAAACATAATTTTCAGCAAAAAAAAAATTAAAAAAAAATCAAAAATTTCACAAAGCCACCAATACAATTAACATCCTTAAGTACACACACTATTTTATCCAATAAATACATATACAATTGTTTATTTTATTAAAAAGAAAAAAAATATATACATATTAATAATGAAAAAGTTATATTAATAAATTAGTGTTGTAATAATCTGTGGCAGTTCTTAGCGGCACATTATGCAATTATAAAATTTACAAATAAATAATAATTAATCAGCGCGCCATCGCGCTGATGTTGGTGCGACTGACGAGCTGACGACACGGCGCGTGTGCAGCCGAGACAAATAGCGCGTTCGGCATATTGAAAGTACAAAAACGAATACACGTACCTTTAAAAAAAATTATAACCTAATGTGTTAATGCCGATTTAATCATCTGGCGGCTGATAGGATCCCGGATTGACATAAATTTTTACTTACTTAAGTCTTCAATCTTAACTCGTATTCAACCTTATGGCTCCCCATGTTTTTAAGAAAAAGGGTCTTGATAAAAGAGACCAACTAGAGGGTTCCGCTTGCTTTTGAAGCGTGCAACCCTAATAATGGCTTAAGCCGAAAAGATGTGAGCGTAAGTAGCCCTTCATTTGGTAGGTGTTGATGAATGGGGCCGCTATAGCATGCTTATGCAATCTCGTAAGCCGTGGAGAATGCACCCAAGGGTTTTAGTGGAACGTCCCTGCCCGAAGGGAGAGCTACATAGCCACCCCACTACCCCGAGCGAGTTGCGTACCGACTGATCTCCTTGACTTGTCAAAAAACGTATTATACATAATACAATAAACCATTTTACTACTACCTATTATTTAATTTTATAAAAGTAGGTAACGTAAAATAAAACAAATTTTAATTAGAAATACTAAATTGCCTACCGCTCCAGGGAAATGAAGTGAAACTAATTTTTAGAAAGAAGTAGGTACTTTTGTCCCAGCAATCAAAATATTTTACTTGTGCATTTATAATACTTTGATTATGCGTATATTTGTACATTTGCAAATAATACTATGAACTAACTAACTAACTAACTAAACTTCACGCCACTTCCCTAGCGGGGTAGGCAGAGAGAACCGAACGCCATATGGCACGATCCTTACACACCTCACTCGCCTCTTCAACATTCATAATCCTTTTTTATACAAGCTCTACGATTTTTATGACTCCTAACATCACCTTCTTTTAATACACGACCAATCTGGTCGTGGTAGGTGAGCCTGGGCCTTCCGCGGCTCCTACATCCTTCCACATTCGCATTGTATATCTGTTTAGTCAATCTTTCGTCATCCATTCTTTCCACATGTCCGAACCACCGGAGCATTCAACTATTTAGTTATGTTTTTAACGTAATCTAACATTTTTATTAAAATCTTTATTAATATCTACATTTCTCCAAACCACTATTACACGGAGCTTAGCTGCAAAAAAGTATCAACGCGAACATTTTTTTTCTCCGCAAACATTTTAATAGTTTTTATTCGTGAACAATAAATTGAAACACACGCTTTACTGTTTCGAACGAATTTTAAAATTAAATGGAGCATGTCGACCGCACATCGTAGATTGAATTTAATACTTACCAGAGGTTTTTGCGGCCTGTATTTTTTTATTATTAGTGCATAGTCATAACTTTTATTAAAATCGAATTTAATTTAAAACATTCGAAAACTTTAATATACTTTGATCCTTTATGTTTATACTCTCTGTATAAAAAAAGAGAAAATGACAATAATGATATCATGTACGCTAATGACCAGACAATTACTTGAAATGAGATTGTACTTATTGCTTTATTTTCAAATGGAATCAAATAAACACGTTTCATTTATTTGTTTGTTCTACATCTCATGTCATTGTTTTGTTTCTACAAACGTGCCAAAAATATGCTTAATTCTGAAGTCTCACTTGACATGTAAGTAAGTGGTAATGCCAGCTAAACTTGGCTTAACCCCAAAGAAGTAAGGTAAAATGACGCACATAAATCTACTCGTGAATTGTGTTATTTGTGCCGCGTGTCGTAAGTTTGCAAAGAGTAAAACGAATTTATATTTTATGCTATTCTATCACAGGGCAGTTGCTTATATCTGATTAATGTTTTAAATGCCAAGCCATTGAATGTATAAATAATGTACGTATGACACTACAAAATAAAATGTAATATCTTATGAATTTATTCGGCTATATTGGTATCAATAGACATGATTGACATTGGTGTCTTCTTAGCATACACTGTATCTGTAGCAGGTTTTGTTCCTCAGAGTTCCTAGAGTCGCAACAAAACATAATCAATGAAATAAGATATTATTAAAAAATATAACGGTAAACATTGGTAAAATGTGCCTAAAAATAATTATTTAATAATTTAAATAAAACTGACTACAGTGATCATCCGTGGAAATATGTGGAACAAAATGGCTGGCTGTTCACACGTAATTAGAGAAATTATTCTTAAATATCGTGCAGTTTTATTTATTTTTTACATTTTTATATATAAGTAGTAAAAGTAGATATAGTAGACAAATTGCAATTGATAAAACTAATATAGTAATAATGCAATTGCATAAAAATCAGGTATACGTACATAAAACATGCTTAGGATTAAAAATATATTTTCGATTCAGATATTGTAACACCATTGCAATCATCCTTCATCACAATCTTCCACCACTCAGAATTACTTCGCAAAAAGACGACTAGCGAGGCGCGTAATTAAAATCTTTGTACTGTTGGTCCTATTCCTTACATTGAGATTTAAAAAGTGTTCGCTCGCTCCGGTTTAAACATCGCTGGGAGAGATCATTGCTCGTGTTTATTTGCGGGTATTTTTCTGCAAGACAAATTACATCATCTTTCCGCTGTGGCAGTTCCCCTTAATTGGTTCCTAGATGACAGATTAAGGGCGGGGTAGCCGTGACGTAATTGACAGCCCAATCTGAGCTGCGGTTTTGGTGATGGATCTTGGCGACGCTTAAAGGCGTTCCCAGCCACTTCCTATATGTTGCCCTCTTCGTTCCCATTGTAATTAAGAATAATTAACCTTGCTACGGGTCCGTGTTGCTTATTTGGTACATTTCGTATGTATATAACTTTGTTTAATCACGTACCAACAGATGCAAAGCAACATCTTAATGCCAACACCATAAGTGCAAGTTGGAAATCATATGACAGCAGTCGTTGATTTTTAATGTTCTTACTATTATTTTCTATATATATTGTTTACATATTACATTACATATATATGGATAGATAATCCATGGAAAATAGAGGGAAAGTAACATTTCCATTAAATTAAATCAAGATAAAAACGCTTTGAGATATAATTAAATCAAACTGAACTACGGTTGGCAATAAAAAAATGTAAAACGTTCCCATTTTAAAAAGCATATAAAGTTTGTTTTTCATTACAATGCAAGTCGAACACGCAAGACGTAAACAGCCATTCATACGTATTCGTGCTACCTGACCAACAGTAAGTAATGAAGTTCTTACCTTCACACCAGAATAAGCCGAGGCGGCATAGTCCACGGACTAACTTGGCGTATTAAGGGAACTCGGCCGTCCACGAACGACGTCATCACGGGCCGCGTTGTTAAATTCCCCGTTATGGAACTTCATAAAATGGGACCGTCAAAACTTTTTTGTATCGCAGGTCGATTCCCCCGGCTTTTACTTTTGGCGTGAAAACTACTCCGCGAGAGTTATAGCTTGAGGTATGGCGGAGTAAAGTGCGCAGTAAGTCTCTATTATCTGCGCCGTTAGAGTCGCGTGAATGAAGCCGAACGAACGTGGCAAGAATCTACAAGCAAACTCAATTCTGTACGTTCCACTAATACCTCTAATATGGCGCCCGGTTATTCTTCGCGTTCAACTCGTATTTAATTAATTTCATGTTTTATGTTACTACATTTTTCACGCTCGAAAACGAGACGGGAATAACGAACAGAAATAGAAAACTTGGGAAAATTGAAAGAGAACACCGACGGTACTTTGTTGAATTTATATTGAACTTTTTAACAAAGCAATGGCTAGGTGTCTCGGATATTTTTCAAGATTTCTAATATTCTTGCCAGTTCTCGTTTTTAATTCGTGTATTCGTCGGATAGGAATGGGATAGAATCAATGAGCAGTAGACTTTGTCGTCGTAGTTTATTGAACATACGCATCATGTACCTATACATTTTAAAATTTTTCGTCTAATCATATAATTTACCCTAATAATATTTATTTTAGACCATTGTAAACTATTTATAATGTGCTTGTTTCGATAAAAACTTCATTGGGAAATGAGAATGCTGTGCATATGCTGTGCTGTTTCTGGACACATCTGTAGCAACTACCTAATAGCAATATTCATATTAAACTAATTTAATAATGATATTAAAATATCTAAACGATAATGTTCTACATATGTGGATGTATTAATTTGAACAGGCACACTCTAGTTATAATAGCACAACGGAAAATGACAACACGATGATTTTATCTGTATACATGTGGCAGTATTGACCCTTGGCTAACTGAGACCTGACGGCGGTATTCAATACGTAGTCTGACGTTACGTACCTGACGGCGGTATATACCGATGTATTAATTCGAGCAACCACACGCTCCCCGATTCCGAATGCAGTTTCATCCGTTATCCGCACTATTTCACAGCGTCGTATTACTCCGATCCAAGAAAACTTTGTTAAAGCAGTTTGAATTATGTAAGATCGCGGGGAAATAGGTCAATTGTCAGTTATACGTGGGAAACACGTAGACCGTTTCGTTTCCGTAAACATATGCATTCGTGGATCCACCTTTCTTGAAGAGTAACTAAAAAGCTGGCGCAAATTTAACCGCGCACCACCTAGTTATTTCCAAGGCATTAAAGTTATTTTGGAATAGCAAGTTGTGCGGATTGTAGCACTTCAGTATTAGTATTCCACTTGAATATTAATGCGTTAGTAACAATTGAACGGCAGTCTACCGATTTGAAAGTGCTTTTAGCTTATTCGAGCAGAAATACCAATTTCTGGATTAGTTTCCTTTATGTAAAAGATTTAACATATAAGGCTATTTCTCGTAGTCGACCATCAAATATTCATATTAATATAAGTCTAGTCTAAATTGTGGCAGTGTTCGTAGTTTAAGATTAAACATTTAGATGGTTGACGGATTACTACGCTTTTATAGTGATCTATTGTGACAAGTTGAGCACAAACCACCCGATGGTATTTGGCTGTTGGATTCAGATGTAGGTATGCATCAGTAATCAGGCAAGTGGCGAATACACTTACGTACATATGCTTAATATCTGTGATTTAGACACAAAAGACAAGCACATTTGCTTGTAACGAAATTCAAACATGTACCTATCTGATGAACTAAGGATCTTATCCTCCAGTCCAAGCGACCTGCCACATACATTTCTAAATATAATATCTAGACTTATAAGAATCCCACAGGTATAAATTACCTATTCATATGATATGAGAGTCACATAACTGTCGATAATTACATTGTAACAGTTAACGTTCTAAAACGATTATAGCCCTACATCAAGAGAACGTTACATTGTTATTCAGATCTCAGTACATAAATGTACCTATATTGTGAATTACAGATATTATTATGGTTGTGCCATCCCGCTTATTCCACAGCAATAATGCTCGTCGTAAAATTTTACGAGTAATCTTCCATAAGCTTAGGTACATACGTACTATATACGTTCAAAGGTATGTAGACTGATATGCCCACCTCAAATGTGTACACCTACTGGTTATATTATTATGTGTACGAACGATTTAATTTTAATGATTCCTCTGGCGAAATGTTTCAGACTACGTATTGAACACAAAGAGGTCGGGTTAGATCGCCGCATCAAGACAAATTATATTTAGTTTCAGGGCTGGACATTTTTTTTGGACGATTATTATGTGGTATTTAGGTGTTTATCATTCAAGTCATCAATTTAATATTTTTTTGATACCAATAAGTATAAAAGCAAAGCTCAAATTAAAGGGTCCTTCTCTAGAAAATAAATAAATCCGCAACCAATAATGTGAAGGAAAGCGGTTGTCGATTTCTAAATAAAGCAAAACGCGCCCTGAATTCATATCACCCCGATTTCATCTTTCAGCATTTACAATCAAATAACAATGTAGGATTCTCGCGACAAAGTTCCGAAGGAGAAATGCGATTTTTGATTCAAGATACGGTGCCATTAATTGCCCATATCGTATGATTTATGGCGCGGCGGAGATGCAGCGGCGAGGAATGAATCACGGGCCGCTCGTCTCGGCCTTCCATTTTCATACGTCGCAAGGGTTCATCCGAGGATCAACTTGAAGAATTTATTGAGAGTGTTTACGCGGAGGAGAAAATAAGCGGTGGCCCTTTCAAAGGTTTTATTACATGGCTTGTTTCTTGATTTCTCCCCTCATCTGTGCGTCGGGAGGCGTGGACACGATTACGTTCATGACTAGTGTTTTGAGTTTTTGTCGTCGTAAATCGATGCCCTAGAGAGCATTATTTACAACGTAGTATATATTGATTCAGTTTTCCTCACAAAAACATTTTTTAATCCTAACAAGGGTATTCAGTAATTCATTTATGCTATAGACATTATTCAATTACATCGTAAACAACCCGGAAAATCGGTAATTACACAGGATGTTCAGAGGAAAAAATGTCTGTGCTATTAAAATGTCAATATTCATAAACGAACACAGCCTCTGAGGGTATTTTTAATTCAATTATCTATATATTTTGCGGGAGAAACTAACAATCATTGGTCACTGGAGGGACTAATTGGATAAAAAAGAAAGTCATTTCTTCTCTTCATGAATGAACATAGCTAGATAGGTATTTTTGGGTTATTACCGTCTTCCAATCTAATCTTTTTAACCTATATCTACGTATTTGTCTGTAGTTGAATCTGACTTAGATACAATCCATTGTCGTTTGCCGGCTTCAGCGCCGAATGCCTAGTCCCAACCAAACTTTGCATCCTGTCCTGGCAGTTAAAAAGTATAATTTTATTTCATGTTACTTTTTTGAGTCAAACTTGTTATAGGACTCAGATGGAGGGTCCCGCAGTAGATTTTATTATTTAACTTGGACAGAAAGGGGAAACAAAGACAGTTTTGGGGGAATTCATCAAAAGTTTTGATTGTATTACGTACACTCCCGCCTCGAATGCTTGTTAATCTTTCGTCGCCTTTTTTGTTGTATTCGTTCTTAAATTCTGTTTGCGGCAACCGCTCAATAAATTTAGCAAATAAACTTGGCCAAAATGGCTACGAAAAACTCTTGTAGGCAAGAACCTTTCTTCTTGTTGCCCTTAAAGTTCAATCGCCAACAACATAAAAAATATTCTTTACAACAGAAGAGTGTACTGACACGATGAAACTGTCTTAAATTTAGTTTTGTAGATTCTCTCGCAAAATCATATCTTAGTAAACCAAGTGAATTAGAATTCTTGCCATTTATGGTTTTAATTATACAAGAAACCAATTAAATTTCCAATAGTATGAAACGCCCGTAAACAAGTTGGTTAAAACTTATCATGTATCAAACTTTACAAATATTATCATTATTCATACTAAGACGGATAAGTGGAAATTTTCAATTAAAAACAGAAGGATGGTCTAAAAAGCCTTCGTCATTGAAGAAAACGCCGCCCCAAAAACCCAAAGACGGCTCGCAATTAAGTTTAATAACAGCCAAAGCGGAATTACATCTTGAACGTGTGTACAAATTGTGAGGAGGCTAAATGAGAGGTAAATCCGTTTTAAACCGCAGTAGACGGGCCCGGACGCGCAGAGCTCTCGATCCGTCACGCGCGCACAAACTTAATCCCTCATCAAATCCAGATTAATTAAACTGAAGCCGACCACGATCCCCGCCAAGCCACGCATGCCACGCATGTGTAAACTGGGCCTTCCAGTTGACGTACCGGGGCTTGCGTTAGGTCAAGACGTTGTATGGAAAGCCGACGACGTAATATGCCTTGTGATGACACGCCAACCTCGCCAGAAAATTAGGGACGAATATTTTAATTGTTCAGTTTCAAGGAACATGAAACAATTGACATGACGACGATGACACTAATCTAATCAAAATACGCTCTGCATCAACTTTGAACTGAGGTAGATATATATTTCCAAAATGAACAAATTCACTAGTGCGTATTTAGATTACTTGCACTATATTATTCAGATTTGTTGATTTGTAGAATAAATTTTCTTTTTCTATAATTACAGCAGTCGACGGGTATAAACCAAATTAGCTCTTTTGACAACCCTACTTTATTTATGTACATATAAACTATGTTAATATACTATCCAGCAATTAATTTATTTGGGTAGTTTGGTAACTTAATTATTCGTTAATTTGTCCAAAAAGTAGGTACATTCTTTTTTAATATGAGAATATTCGATAATAAAAAATACATATAAATTATATATATTATTTCTAGCTCCCAACTAGGCATATATACGATTGGGCTGTGGATATGAGACAATCGCATTTGTAAATATATTTTATATACTACTAGGCGAAAGAGCAGTCACAATGAGCTGAAATAAAATTTTATTCATATTTATAAACATCATCTTTTTTATAAAAAAAAAAACGTTTTAAATACATATTATATATATATAAAAAGGCACGTTTTTAAACGAAGTTCTATATATCATTTATCATTAATTTTATTTAACTTTATTTAATATAATTATATATTTTTGCATGTATTATTATAATTTTCATATTATTTAAACTAAACTGACACACATAATTAGCAACTGTAAGATTTCATTCATTTGTTTTATTGTTTCTCTTATTTAAATTGTAAATACCTTAGTACAGGTTTAAAACCTGGCAAGAGCGATCTCTCCCACTACAGGCTTCTTACTAGCTTAAAGGGAGAAATCATGCATAATATATGTTAAACCTGTATTGAAATAAACGATTTGATTTGATAAAATATATAATAATATAAATAAATAAGTCACTCATCTAGTTTATTATAAACACGCTTAATCCTAACCCGAATTGGATATAACACCAATTGCTTTTTAGCAATCTGAGAGATAAACGTTTATCGTCCTTAATTTATTATAAGTCGACTGTCGTGGTGTGTGAATCCCGGATTAGCAAGGACACCGGTTATGAATTAGGCGACTTATCTCGAGCCAGTTCTTGGAACATTATTAATTAGCAGTAATTACTGCTTCTCCTTGTTTGACAGAGAAAATAACAGTCGGGAGACTAATTTTTCTTTCATCTAATCTTAATGATAAATTATTACGCACTTACCTAAGTACATACTTGAAGGAGATTAACTTTTATGTGACATTTAGAAATTACACCTTGTTTATATTTAAGAATTATTGGACTTACATAATAAAGAACAAAATGTGTATGTATACCTATAATTAATTAAGCATAAGTTTATCGTATAGTTCTTAATAAATAGTCTACCGAAATATCTAAACATAAACAAATAATAATACAAAATACTTGTTTATCAACGAATGCTTGAAATAAATAATACCAATAATGTTTAAGTAAAAATCGCGAAATATTAAGATGAAAAGGTCACTGTTATATTACAACTCGATCAAAGTTTCCAATGATTGAAAAGCTTAATTCAATATCGTATGAAGGCCGTATCGTAAACAACAACAGTAATCAAAATTGTATGTCAACTGAAATACACGGAAAATATCAAAGAACCCTTCCTAATTCAATCATACGCTTACAAACATACTTCCTGCTCGTTCCATAATAAATGATTTGGTTTTTCAATTACGTGAAAACCGACGTCGCCGGGAGATGTTTGAGGCCGCGCATCCGGGACAACAAGTGCATTATTCAAACGCTGGCATGTTATGCACCTACCTGCAGGCACTTATGTAATCAGCCACTACGTAAGGCACCTTTGGCAGTTTGCTACCCCGTTAGGACTAACCGGCACGTTACTCAACGCCCTGACATCTAAAACGCACATCTAACAGAAATTAATGGCACAAGTTCGCAACGCGTTAACACCGGAGAAAACTCTTTTGTTCACTCCCACGAAATTCGTTTACGGTAGATAAACAACGATTTACGACATCGCATATGTATCTACATCTTTTTATTCGGTGCGATTCCTTTTGTATTGGTAGCGTATTCCCAAGACGCCGGGCTACCTTCTCGCGCCACGATACGAGCGCGCTAGTACTCCGATAAAGTACTACGGAGACTCTTTGTCTCTTAATATAGAACTGATTTAAATAAACAAATGTACACACTTGTAAAGGTCGGTTTGACATATTATTTTCTGTCTTTGTTCCTTATTCGTAATAGATAAAAATGGAAAGTAAGACAATAGGCTTGTATCCAAAAATTTTATTATCGATTAATTTTTTTCTTTATTAGATATTTAACAGAAATAACAGATTTTTTCTTCAAAAATCGATCAGTAACATTATTATTTTATGTTTTTTATAAACTTGTGCGAATTTGCCGCGAAAACGCTCTAAACTGTCATGGCGTATGAATGACGTCACACAGTGCAATACAAAACGCACCGTGAACAGCAATTGATACTTTTCTTTGCTTTATTTAACTTAAAAATGGATTCTACGTTTTATAAGTATTGTATAGTGCCTAAGTGTAAAAGCACAAGTATAATGACACCAAATAAATTGTTTGTTCCAAACAATGAACAAATACGGAGAAAGTGGTTGAAACTTGCACGGAGAGATGATGCGCATAGTTTGTCTTTAGATTCAAGAATGTACTTTTGTGAAGATCATTTTGATGTAAGTATTTAAAATAATGATGAATTTCCAGTACCTTGTTAGTATATTATAACCACGAAGTACTTAGATTATAAGTTAATTAATTGAATTATTTGAGATTAGTTTGAGGTTAGTTTGGTTCTGATTTAAGTTACATGTTATATTACTAAATAATATTTTACACTTGTTTTTACTTACATTGTAGTTTTCACATTGCGAAATTCCGAAGAGCAAAAATCACTGTTTCTCGCGAAAAATGATCCGAGCATAACAATATCTATTCTAGGTAGATTCGTAGAATTTGCTTTGCTAAATCCAGACTGCATCGCTAATTATATGAAATTAGTGAAATAGACGGCAATACTGGTTATCTATTAAGTCAAAATGCAAAAAAATGGGGATGAATTCTTCGTTCACTACTGTGTTTTCTACTAAAATGTCAACAACAACAATGGCGGATGCACTCTGTGACGTAACGCTTTCTGATTGGTGTTTACTGTCACATGACTAAATCCTTTTTTTTTTCAGTTTTAAAATCCTTAAAATAATATTAATCTTTCTATTTCATTGTAAATAATAAACTTCATTGACATCTTTTAATAATAATAAAACTATAAATACCACAATAAATCCGATTTAATATTAGTGGACACAAGCCTATTGTAGATTTAAATATAACTATACTCATGGTAGGTATACGAGTATGTATATCAGTAAAATATAAACTTAAATTTATTTAAAATAGAGCATATATCTGTAATTATTTGAAAGTGTATCTACTTCAACAGATAATCCTATATAAAATTAGAACTGAAATCAATACACTCGATTATTAGGTATATCTACTATATACTACTTATATGGTCCATTTGCATAGCCCGGTATACTCAAAGTGTGTTCCGAAGCTTTTGTAGGCGGTCCACGAAAATTAGTACTGATCATAACTATAAGGTGCGTACTATAAAGCTTCTAAGGGAAAATCCGTTAATAGTTACAAATAAATTTGTGTTTGATAGTTCTAGGGTTCCGTCAATACTCCGCTTCCCAAAATGGTTCCGTAGCCAAAAAAGTTTAAGAAACACTGGGCCATAGCCAATTTCCATGGTAAAATGAAGGCGTCGAAATGCTCAAAAAGGACAGCAGATTGAAATATTTATGTCTTCGAAATTATTTAATACCTCTCATATGCAGTGCAAAAGGCGTTGGAGTCATGAGTAGGTAGATTTATTAGCAACATTTAGTATCATAATATGTAATATCCAATAGCTCAAAAATCACAACAAACCCAAATCCGCTTCATATCGTGCGAAAACAATCTACCGCTCGCAATAAAACTTTAATGAGCTGGATTAAACACATCTTGAAATATGCGATAACTTCCGAGACATGAAACAAAATCCATTACATTAATGTTAAAAGAAGAGCAACAATACGTCACTGTCGGAATGGGGAGTAGAGAGCGGGGCCGGGAAGTGATTTCAAAGGCGGAATGCCCGCAACGTGCCGCGACTGCCGATCGGGGAAGTGGCTTCAGTGACAGCGGATACAACTCGCTTCAAGAAGCGGGCGCTTCAAAAGAGCTTCTCTATGGAGTAGGCGTCAGCAGTCATTATTAGCGGACACAACTCGCTTCAAGAAGCTATCATCTTTCTATCGTTTAGTCGGGGCCCACTTATACTATGATTCTATTTTTAGCGAGTCTGGTTAATTACATTGAAGCGACTGCTTATGTGACCTTGGTAAGCCTCAGATGGGGGAATCTGACACATTGGATCATCATGATTACACATCAACTTCGGTAAAAGAGAAAAGTCCGGGGCCGGAAAGTATTTCCAAAGGCGGAATACCTTCACTGACAGCGGGCACAACCTGCTTCAAGAATGATGGCTGCTGACACCTAGTGTGGCACTAGGTGTCATCAGCCATCATAATCGTCTAATTGTTGTACAATAATCTTTTGCGTTGCACACCGTATTCGTTCGAAGAAGCTACACCATCAACAGTCATCATCATGTTCCTATCGTTGTACACCACTCTTATTCGAGAGCCGCTTATACCATTGTTCTGGATATAAAGAGATTGGTTATTGCACTGAAAAGATTGTCTGACCTTGTAGCTCTTAACAGGGAAAGCAAACAAATTGCATCATGGTTACATATCTATAGTTATTTTGGATGTGCAGGTTTTTCGTCCGTCGTCGAGCAAATGATATGAATTCGTAAGTAGATTTTGGCAAATTGAACCAACTGTATAAAACTGTGTCAGATAGCTATGTGTGTCATAAAGATTATATTAAAAACATTGAAGTTATTTATTTTTTCACGCCCTTGGTTGTACCTGACTAATGCATTTCATTTTTCGTAGTAAATATAGCGCATACTGTTCGAAGTCGCGCTACGACACAGCATCTATGGTACGATGCGGTATCTGCGCTAAACAGCTTAATTTCAAATACATACAAGAAAATAGACAATAAATATACAGCTTAGATTCTTATTAAATCTAAGAATATAATAATGCCCTCCTATCCGGCGGCCAATCTCAACGAGGATTAGCCAACTGCGCAGAAAATATATTATAGTGCACAAGTGTGTACGCAAACACAGGTGCACTTTCTATTCCTTCGCCCTCACAGTCCGGTGAGACGGCAATTCGACATGACCGGATAGAAGTCAGGCGTAGGACCAACGGCTTAACGTGCTTTCTGAGGCACGGGGGTGGTTGATTAAATCGCTAACTTCCAGACTCCGGACTATTACTGAGTAATTACAATAATGAAATACTAACTTTTGTACCCGGGACCACTCGGCCCTTGGGCAGCGCATGCTACCACTAGACCAGTATGACATAATTTCTGATTTTAAATAAGTAAGTGTATAAAGCTCCGCTTCCTATCAAACCCCAAAGCATTTCAAGCGAATTACATCAATATTTCTAAGAATTAGTCGACGTGACTACCTTATCAAATAACTTTTCTATAAATTTTTAAATGAATTCCACTGAAATCAATGTCAAAATCTGACATAAAATATAAAATTTCAAAATACAATTAATAATAAAAAGAAAATCAAACTACAATAAACTTCTTTATATCTCTAAATTATGACATGGATTGAATAGTTTTATTTTATTTCTACAATAAAGACTTTTTTTGATATTTTAAAGATGACCTTTTAAGTATTTCATATATTTAATTTTGTAGTTAAATAAAATCCATTGAATTTCTCCTGCAACCAAATGGACGGGCCAATAAAGCTTCAATAATACATATTTACTTTCAGATATTCGATTAATGAATTCGCAATACGTTGGTATCTACCACTGAATGCATTGTAGATTTATATTGAATTAGCGGGAAAATTTTGATTAAATTCATATAAATTCGCACATACAAAACATAATTTTCATTTTAAGAAAATATTTAAAAATATACAGTTGTGCTCATATTAACTTAAGTTCCTTTGACACATGTGGAAAAGTCTTAAATAAATCTCTCATTCGCTTTATGCAAAACCTTTTGAGGTTGATTGAGGTGATTTTGGAGGAACCAAACGCAATCCATATACACTTACACTCCAAAACTTGTACTAGATGTATCTCCGAACTGAGAATAATTAAACTCCCGATTCGATAGTTTCCATCAACTATTCTGTAATTGTTCCACAAGAATCCTAAGCATCTAGTGAACTTCCCTGTAGCCGGAGGTGGAGAGTTATAGTATTCGTATAACGAATAAATATCTACTTCATATTATATTGAAGATCTTCTACGAACATATCATAATTGATTCCACAGGTACGTTGAAATGTATCTGAACTATCTGAAATATTGATAACATCGTGAAAGCTTGGAAGTTGGAATACCAACTTGCATATTGGTTTGATAGGGACAAACTTACCAATAAGTACATATACAGGTAACGCCTAAATTGGATAATTTAGACGTAACTAGGAATAACCTATCATTAGACATAAAGATATTAACTATCCTCAGACATACAGATAGGTGAATTGACAGTTTTTTAAAAAGAACCGCGTCAAAATATACGCACACATAAAACATTATTTTTATAGAAATACGTAAATATCTGTACTTCCAAGAGGCGACGATATGAACATTTCACGTGTCGTTTACAAGCATATTCAAACAATTTCCTTTATTTGGCATCTTTGCTTTTCTAGTGGTGATCCACAGACGATAACTGATGACGAGAGGAAGCCGCTATTAATAATATGTCTATTATTTAATATAGTGTGTATTTTCATTCTGCAGTCCGTTTAGATTTACGTAACGAGTTAGACGCGAGAGCGTAGCAATTGATCGTTAAGTACCTAAGTATTTCCATCTAACCCAACCGTGTTTTGTTTTTGGCCGAATGTGGTTAAAGGGGCCTGTTGCCTCTTTGACTCTGCCTACACCTTCGGGGATTTTGGGCGTGATGTTATGTATGTATGTACTGTTTTGATACGTAAGAATATCGGACTCTCGGTCATACGTTTAAAAGTAATTTGTTGAAACTTTTAAAAATAAATTTACCCTTAAACATGAAAAAAATTGAGGTAGTGTATCCATAAAATAAGAAACGAATGATTTTATATAAATAAGGTTTTTTTATACGCCTCTGCCTTGAAGCCCGCGATATGGTCATTATCAACTATTCTCTGCATGTACGTAGACAAATTTAAGATAACATAAGTATAGGATAAAATAGATAAGTACCAAGCGTGTCAGTAAATCACCGATTTTTGTACATTAACCTATCTTTCTGCTTCGTCTATTTTTTGGTTGAGTCGGACTAAAAAACATTGTCCATTGCCATTTATACATTTAATGAATGGTTACAACCTACAAAACTTTAACACAAACGCCTCCGACCAATTTTCATCCAGTGGTGATCCGAATAAAAACTAACCAAAAAGAATCCGAACAACATGCTACAGTTTTCGCATGTCGACAAGCATTCATTCGTTCACAAGAATAATCGCCAATCCGAGCCCGAGTTTAACGTGACGAGGTCGACACGACAGCGCGGCGAGGCCCCGACGCGGCGCGTGTACGTGACGCTGAATAACTCACGATCATAATGCCACCAACTTCGCCTGCTCACTGCTCTCAGCGGGGAATTTTATGTGCATTATTATAACGCTTACGTACCCGCGCTCTTGAGTTCTGAACCACCGGAGAACTCAATCCTCAATGTCTTTATGGCCACAGCTAAGACGATGCCATTTGCGCTGAAATAACTAATTTATTGCAGACTGTTAGCGGTTAAACTAGGCGCTCTGTGGCAGAAGTTATAACGGCTGAGCGGGACCAATCAAGATAGAAATGACAATGTACCTATGGTAAAATATTATGGATATTTTATAGCCGTAAGAAATGAGGCCATGATGCATCTACCTGTTTTAACTATATTTGCGTTTCAAAGACGTTATCCTTTTTCAATCTGCAAGTGGTAGGTACTAGGGTGTATTTATAGTTGATTCCACTACTCCCATTTTTCCTCCTGGGGGAAATCCTAGTGGATAGGTACATACACAGACGTAGGTTTTATAGTCCAGGAAACCATACAATTTTATTTTATTTTAAGTCTCCCTGCAACTTAAATATATTAATATTCAAAACATTTATCTGTCGCCGGCTGCCCGATCGCTATCGGCAGAGCGGAAGGAGCATTTTATATTCCATAGACGTGCACCACAACGATGTCTCGGGCTAAATTGCTGGACAACCTTTCATTATCTGTGGTCTTCCATAATGCATCTTACTTACTGTGATACATTTTGTCTAAAACCATTATCTGATTGTGACGAAACTTTGGAAAAATTCTGAGTTGGTAGTTAATAAAAATATGCGAGCATACTACTAGCTGCGACTGACATCAACTTTCGCGTCCATATACAGTTACTTACATGAAACTGAACTAAAATACGTCTGAAACTTATGTTACTACCAAGGTGCTCTATATTTCATAATGATTTTTCTTTTTAAACTTCTTAATACGCCTGCCTATATGCCGTGTAAAGGAACATTTTCTCATATCAATTGATTTAATTTCAAAAACGTGTAAAGATATTATATACCTACGGGAAATTGATGCCAGCTACATTTGACGTACTTTACTAGACCATGTAGATATATAAGCATATGTATGTATTGCATTACATAATGAGAGTGCCTGCATCTCACTCACACAATTAAATATGGATTACTGCATAGCAGCCGTCAGGTAAACACAGCGTCAAAAACGTTATTGTATCCTGTTTGCATTCACTTAATTAAGTCTCTTGTCACCGACAACGCAGCTCTGGCTTAATACTTTGAGCGGTTAAAACGCAAACTACAACACCGTAGTATTTTATATCCTCATACCTACAGCTCCGAGGGACTTTATTAGATTAACCATTAATTAAAACGCGAACGATAAGCTCCTCAAATCGGTTTATTAGACAAGATTGATTACAAATCAGATATCTTTAATGAACACTCGAGACCTTAAAATGTATCTCCCACTCGATTGAAAATTATTTTAAGAATTAGAAAGAGAATGGTGGTTCTTAATTCGAAATCAATTATAACACTTACGCAACTCAATTGATCCTAAATTAGATTAAATAGCTCTTCAATTTATCCTTTGCATTAAAAAAGTATTTTCATTACTTTGTATTCTAGTTTGTAAATTTTCCTGTTTTGGAATTAAAAATATATTTGTTTATATTAATCATGGAATATCTGGCACGCAGGCCCAATTTGTCCAAAAATTAAGCTGGATACTGTCTTTGTCCAGTTATTTTCAACTAGTCCCCGCCCCATACCGTCCTCCTTCCTTGTGCAAGCTAGATTTACTTATCAAACTTTATCGCATTGAAAAGGGTAAAGCAGCACCACCGAGACTTTAGTTACCTAGGGTAGTAGATATACCTACATTGCTTTATCCGACCCAAACAGGATGCATAATTTAATGTCAAAATAGTTGCCTAACGGGAATCATGTCATTATTAAATGAAAACACTGGCCATAAGAATTATGTAGGTATTATTAGAATTTTGTAAAACAAGTGCCCAAATAAGAAGAAAAAAAAAATTTGTCGTCCACAGCCATTCAAGCCAACAGTTTCGGCTTATGTCGGAAACGGAAGGAACGCTGCAGTAACATAATTCGTGCAAATTAGGCGGTCCAGACTCAGGTTTAATTGATCCGGGCAGGATGATGGATTGGGGCGCGGAATCCTGCGGCGGGTAAAGACAGATCTGGGCGCCCGAGCGCCCCCTGGCGGCTCACGTAGCCCAACGACATTCTTATCAATCTTGGTAATGGTTTTCATTACGTACCTATCTCCGCATGAGTATACATTGGCCTTAAGAGACGCTTTTAGAAGTAATGCTTGCCAATTCTGAAACAACGCAGATTGGACGTAATTTGAATGGGCCGTAAAAGAAGTGCCTTATACTTAAAGTGCCGTATATACAATATATAAATTATAATATTTAATAGTTAATAAATTATAATTATTGGTATTTAAAATTGGTAAAAAAAATCTCATTAATTTACGTGAGTACATCACATAAAGTACTATTCGTACCCAGAATCATGCTAAAAGAACGAATATCTACGTTATTTAAAAATCAAAATAGCACATAATTTATGTTAAAAAAACACCGAATAAAATAAAAACATGACGTTAACCATATCGTATTTATTATATTTAACTTTTGCTTTAAATTCCGGACTTTTCAATCCGATCAGGAAGATGAAAAACAAACAATGTTGCTCACGATACTTATGTAACTAGGTTTACTTTTTGTAATGATGGATACAATATGACAGATGAATCAACATTCAATGTCTATTAACGTTGATAGATCGCGATATGGTACAAGTTTCTAGACAACACTGTTGCAACGTTGCTTTGTGTCTGATTAAATAATAACGTCGTATCTACGGGTATATTGTTGAATCTAACATGGGAGTGGACAGAGCTCGGGTTTAATTGATCAAGACAAAATGATGTATTGGGGCACGGAAGCTTGCGGCGTTCAAAGACGGATCTAAGTGCCACCGCATGCTCTTGTCGGTTCTCGTACATTAGAATTAAATTCCAATTAGAATTCCAGTTGGAATTTAATATTATTAATGACTAATGGTATATCGGGTTTTGGGTATGTAGGCGACAAACTAGTCACTTGTCATTACTTTTTCACAATTTTCCATCTAACCCAGCCCAGTTTCATTGTTGGTTGAATGTGGTTAAAGGAGCCTGCTGCCCCTTTGACTCTGCCTAACCCTTCAGGAATTATGGGCGTGATGTTATGTATGTAATATTATTACTAAACTACTACTACTACTAGTAAACTTCACGCCACTTCCCTAGCAGGGTAGGCAGAGAGAACCGAAAACAAAACCTACAACGTTAAATAATTTAATTTTCAAAGAAAAAACTATGCCTATTAATATCGGTGATAGGTAGGTACAGAGAAAATATATTTAATTGTGTAACCACTTTATTATATGGCTTATAATAAAGTGTAATAGAATAAACCTGTCAACAGATTCCAATAAAAAATTTACATGTCGTTAAATTAATGTTTTTTTTATAATCTTAATGTCATTCTGTTCATATTCTTCTTGTGTTATGTAATCAAAGAATAATTTAATTAGAAAAACACATATCGCATCGAATATTTTAAAACTGTGTCAAACGAAAAATATCATGTAAAATGCAAATGGCGAATGCAGTAAACAAGATGTTGGCGGTAAATATGAGAGTGGGCCTGTTGGTGGCACCACCCAACATAAATATTCGGCATAAGTTATGTGCTATGTCCCGCGCGAGACAAAAACACCTCTGAAACGGAGCTTTGATTTTAAATTCTAATTTTATGAATCGTCTAGTTTGCATATCACAACGTATTTGGTCGGAGTCATTTCGGTTCGCAGCCGCTTTTTGTGTTTTGTTATTGCGCGACATTCACTGGAAATTATAAATCGACTGGAAACAGTTATTTAATACGGAATTGTTATAGGTTTGTATAGGTAATGTTAAATTCGAATAATTTAAGATTCATATCAAAGTAATCATCCATTTTTCACAGTTGGTCTGACACCTAAAAATAATAATATAAATAAAGAAATTAATTGCCGTTAGACAAGACATGCCAATGAAGGATATAATAAAAAACCGGCCAAGTGCGAGTCGGACTCGCGCACGAAGGTTTCCGTACAACATACATTATCTTCACAACATTAAACACTAAACAATTATATTCTGTGAATATTTCAAGTGTCTACCTGCATTATTTATTGTTAAAGTGTATATATTATTAAATAGTCTATGAATATTTCAAGCGTCTACCTGTTGCCGTTATTAATATCGAGCAAAAAACGGCAAAAAAAAAACACGTTTCGTTGTATGGGAGCCCCCCTTAAATATTTATTTTATTATATTATTAGTTATTTGTTATTATAGGGGTAACAGAAATACATCATTTGTGAAAATTTTATGTATTTAACTATCACGGTTCATCGGATACAGCCTGCTGACAGACAGCCAGACAGACGGACAGCGGATTATTAGTAATAGGGTCCTGTTTTTTACCCTTTGGGTACGGAACCTTAAAAATGATAAAATAGGAATTAGATGGGTAGGCTAGTCACGTTTCAAAAGCTTTTTACAAATTTCCATTAAAAAAAGGGATTAAACTTGCTTACTGTTTGGACTCTGCCTATCTCTACCTTAAGGGATCGCGGGCGCAATAGTAGGTAAGTATTTAAGTATGTACCAAGGTTAATGAACCTTATGAATAGAATTAATGTTAAATTAATGTTATATCGCAATTTGTGAATATCATTAAACCCCCAATTAGTAACCCCAATGGATTTACAAATACATTTTATAGATAATTCATTCACTCTAAATTGTTATTGTAATGATGGCTCATTTATCTTAACTGATATAACAATAGACAGTTGCATTTTGAAATCAAAGTCCTTCATTATTCGAGATACAGACCAGTAATTAACCATTGTTGATCCTAAACGCTAACGATATCTCCTAATGGGTTTTGTGAATGCACATCAATTACATGAACAGTAGATAAATCTTAATCCCTTATCGGTACATAATCAGTATACAGACATGGCTAACATTGTTCAAGTAAACGTATATATGAGCCTCATAGAATCTAATTATTATTAAAACTTTTAAGTAAAAATGCTTTAGATAACAATTTGGTTCTTAATTTTAGAAAAATGAGAAGATTTTCAATCAAGTAACTAAATATTGAAAACCAATCAACAGATCTTAAAATAAATCTGTTTATTCTATTGTAAACAGACTGAGACTATTTAAATCTGAGCACTTTGCGCAAAATTATCTTTAGGTTTTTTTTAATAAGACATTCTATTGTCACTAGGTAAATATTGTTTTTGGTCTTGAATTTAGAGTAGAAAATCTAATAACCTTATAATAACAAGAATGCTCTTAAATATGAATGCAGCTCAGCCCTTGCCAGTCTTCCAAACTCTTTAATCGTACGCAAAGTACCTCTTTATCAAACAAAAATCCCAAATAGGCACTTCAAATTCCAACATAAGATAATATCCACATGTGGGCCTGAAACAAGTCTCGTATCAACCATTTAGAGAGGGGAAGCGCAAACGTCAATATAATTTTGGTGATTCGTGTCTTACAAAACGTAATTCCCTAGGATTACTTTCAGCAAGTTGCGTAGCTAATGAAGTAACTTGTGACACGGGTCGGGCCCTGGGATCGACGTAATCAAATTAATGAGAAAACTTCACTTCAATTTAGGGTTTCCTACCTCAATCTTTAGAATATTTGGCAGCGGTCAAGTGCTCCAATGGGCATGATGATTGTTCTTAAATGTATTAGGGGCTAACTTAACAACTTTATACGTACCCTTGCTCAATCTTTGCAGTTTTTCTTAAACTCAACTCGGTTAACGAGCTGAGCACAATAGAGACTACGTAATTACTTACCAAGTAACATGGCATTGTTAAAAACATGCTGCATTCTAAGGAGAGTGTATTTAAATGTTCGTGAAGATTCAGATATCGTAATTAAAATCAGTCTGCCAAGAGAGAGCTTTGATCCTTATTTTAAAATTAACTACTACAAAATAGAATAAAATCTCCTACTAGATACCGTTTTTCAATATCTTTTGTTTTTATTATCATAATAGCCGTCCTAATTTTTCAACAGTATTGAAGGTTAGTATAATTTAGATTAGTGAAAGTAATTGGAAGAATTTTTCCTATTTGAAGAAGTATTTGATGGCTTTTTTTTTCATATCTTACATTTAAATTATGGATTCATTTGTGTTCTGAACAAAATATTCGCATTATTCTATTGTACAAGGTACAAGTGAAACGTGTGCACAACAGAGAAAATTTGATACAAAAGCTGATGATGTTGTAGTATGTTTCGTTTTAAAAAGTGTCGAAGCTGTAAAAGCGTGGGGCATCCTGTAGTTTGTTTGTAGAAAGTTCGCACTTCTTCGCACACTAGCAGCAAGAGATGAAAAAGGCTTTAATAACTCAACTGAAGGTCTGAAATTTTTATAAAGTCAAAAGCGTAAATTTGTCATCGATTCATGTGAGGACATAAAACAAGAATCGAACATATCTTTCCAAAAAGGTAATCACGTTAATGGGTTCGACAAAGTGGAAGACAGGGGAAAGTAGACACTGCGTAGGTATGTAGGGGCGGGTCTTTGATCTCACTTTAATTTAATTAATGCCCGATAGGACTTGGATAAGAACTAACCGCGATTAGCCAACTACGTGTAGTTAAATTGGTGTGGGGGAGGCGGTCGTTTCGAGGCGTGCGTACGTACAAGTTTGTTTGACTAAAATAAAACCCCGTAGATAGGTGCAAACATAGGTACATATATCTTACAATAATGAGTGTAAAGACTTTCTTAGTCAATTTTTGTAGTGTTGGTTACCTACCAATGACTTATGAGCAATTTAACGATGAAATGAATTTCGTTATAGTTGGGTGGGGTACTGTATTTTTTCACTTACTGAAAAATATTTACATTATTTTACATAATAAACAGATAAATCCAAACTTACACTATAAATGTGAAAGTGAAATTAACTGATGATGAAATTTTGTATACACATGACGGATACAGAAAAAGATAAAATCGTACAAGATACAATACAATCCACTTTAACGCGAGTGAAGCCGTTAGGTAATAGAAAGTAAAACCAATTAATGAGAAACAAAAACACATGAAAATACGGGTTGAAAATCTTAATGAAAAGTGAGTTAAGAGTCAAAAGTAGCTAAGTACATTAGACGCGTATTATACGCATTTGACAAGAGCGTAGTCCGTAATCGAGGGTAATTGAATTCTAAACTTGTGCCGCCTTCACCACTTGAACTTCTAATCATAAATTCCACTGTTATAACATTTAACAATTTTTCCTGTCGCCTACAGAAATTGGCTTTACTTCAGTTGGCGTTTTTTCCTCGTAGACTTTTGTAATGCTTGCTAACTGCAATACAATGTAGCTATTTAACTTTGGGCCCGATATAACGGGACTGTGAAATAAACGAGATTTCAGTTGCAAACAAGGTTGATTGAACAGCAAAATAAGACAGTAAATTTGGTATTCTACCAGTCAGTGCCAGTCGATCTGTTTTCATTCGTTTTATCTATTATTTAATACAGTTTGTACTCGACGGAAGTAGTTTGACTTGGTGTCTTAGTTTATTGGTTTTAAATTACTGTGAAGTGATGGACTTCGATGAATTAATGGATGTTTTTAAGCATATTTTAGTATGTCACCCGTAGTCTACATAACTGGAGTACTGTGTGGAAAAACATAAAAAAAAACAATCTTTCATCAAAAAACAAACAAAAAAATCTTCCGTATCAACTGATTAGCTTTTGTATACCCATTGAGAGAAAGAAACAGGTCCAGTAAGTGTCACACGCTTGATTTTCATCCCAAATTAATATGAACGATCCTTGTGGGAATTGACATGGGGTGAAACTACGGGGTGTGTTGTCTAGAGACATTACTAGTGGCATAGTGGCTGCCCGTGACTTCGTTCGCGTAATCTTCGTTTTATACCCATATCGTGACGCCCTCAATTTTAGAAGGGATATGCAGTCCAAAGATTAATAAAACTCCACAACTTACCTAAGGTTCAAGTTTATTTTGGTTCTAAATGTGGAATCTTTATTTATTATTTTAAACCTTCCTAAGTATTTTTTTAAAATTATTGTGGTGTTATCAATTTTCGATAAAGAATTGCGATCAATAAAAAAATCTCACCTTCTTACATATTTTTTTATTTATATTAGATAAACGTTATATATAACCCATGCAAGCACATAAGTAAGTATGTATAAATTACCATTACAAATTTATTAAATCCGCAGCGGACAACCTCCACAATTACACAAGTAGATACAGCTACGTGAACAACAACATCACACGATTTATCTGAAAACACAGCAACGGGCGAAATCAAATTATTGTTTGCAAAATCATTTTACACCCTCGCATTTTTGCGTGTTTACCTGATTATTCGCGAAACATGTACACAAATAGGGCGCCAGCGCCCGTATACCCGAGTTCTCGTAAAGGCTCGCATCGAAGTGTGAAATTCAAAAATCAACTAAAATTATTCTAAGCCAGTGAACCACTCATCCCTCAGTAGTCTTTTGCTCAGGACGCGTTTGCTCTACGCAGAGATTTCCCCTCAGATTCATCTTGTTGATTCTACATTGTTTACACTTGAATCCTTTTAGGAACGTCTGGAGGCTCTTGTTTATGTTTTTGTTAAAAATAACAGATGCTCTCTTAAAATATCTTATTTAAATGATTGTTTTCGAGGTTGTATTATTAAATAAAGCGTACCCAATTTCATGTGTACTTTATGAAACGCTTAGCTGCTTAACATTTGTAATTTGTAAATAAATATATTTTTATTACGAATGTACAATTTAACATCTGAAAAACGGTTACCAATCACTTATAGTAACTTTTAAATAGTACATGCAAAAAAATACACGAGAGCTGATCATACATGTCACCAATTAAAATTCAGTTAAATTATTAACTGCAATTGGAAAAACTGTAGTGTTATACGTACATATACGTTTTTTCAGTAAAACATTTGAAATATTGTCGAATTTTTTGGCAAAATTTATAGTTTCATTTACTTACAGTCCAAATCGGGAATCCAGGTAAGGTCCATCAAATCAAAATTCAGGACTCGTAGCACAGAAGTTGTCGTAAATCAGGATTATTTCAATTATGTCAAAAGCATTTACTTATATATCCAAATTGAATTAAGAATTGATAAAAATTTGTGTATTAGATAAATATCCACGAGTCAAGCATAAATGACAATATACATCACCAGACCAAATTGTTTCTATCGAGATTCGATTACGCGGCCTTTGGTTTTGTGGTCAGTATTGTGGTTCCCAATGACTAAACAACATCTTAATATTTATATAAAAGGACTTAAATTATGTCCTTACTTAGATACCATATAGCAAGCACATACACTTAAATAATATTAAGCAGATAAGTTATATTAATTAACAAAAATACATATAATAAACAAATCCTTCCACCAATGTCAAATCAAAATTGACACCAATTCAAGCTTATAAGCTTGTGCTATGGATACTAAGCAAACGGATAAACAACCTTAAATACGTTTATAGTCATCCACGACTCGATTACAAAATTTGTAATCGAGTCGTGGATGTTAATGTCCATGTTTATCACACGAAACATTTGCCCCTAGCGAGATTCGAACCCGAAACCCTTGGTTTCGTGGCTAGGGTCACTGACCACTCGACCAACGGGCATATATAAACACTATTACTGATATTTAAATCAATAATAAAATTATAGACTACCAATCACGTAATGGATTGTACAACATATGTATACGTACGGATTAAACTATTAACGTTGGATTACAATGCATAATACTGCTTACTAAATTCAGTAATGTTTCTCGACAGATTAGCGCGGCGTCATTAATTGATCAAACTCTGTTAAACCTATTACAATACAATGTACTTAGAGCTTAATCAGAGGGAGCCATTCGCCAGTTACCTACAGTATCTGAAACGCTCAGGAGTTACGTCATACTCGTATCATATGCTACGACACGCCGCTGTTTACCTACTACGGCGTAGCTTCTCGTAGCATAATATGGAGTAGTTAAACCATCAATCGGTTGAATCGGTTAGCGAGGGCGCTACGCAATAACGTTATCGTTATACTGACTTTATGTTTATTCCTGCACCAAAATATTTCAATCGTGTGATATAATATCATTACGTCATACCTAACTTTAGAGAGGAAGCTAAATTCTAAGGAGTTGTCTGCTCCTTTGATTCAACTACGATTTACTTTGAAAACAATATATTTAAAAATATTTCTTTAGCTTTCCATTCAAACATAGTTGAAACAGTCTCAATTTTTTTTTAATACTATATACCATGTACATATAATTTGAGCTAAAACCTATCGTCCATAACAAATAATAACCAATTATTGAAAGTTCAAAAACAATACCCCTAAGCTCTATATCAATTCGACAAAAAAATTTTACGTGATAGAATTGTAATTTCTGTAAAGTTCAATATATTACAATATAATAACTGAAATATCTTAAACATAAAGGCTCGGCAATATGAATGGATACACACAAAAGACATCCGCTAAACTATTTCATAACAGCGAACAAGGAATAAAATTTAAAACGACAATCTCAACTATAACCCAAACATTCCACTTGTGAATCCTCAGCGGTAACGGCTCTTTTATGAAACAAAACTGTATGTTTATGCATAAGCATTTCCCTCGGAGGGTTATGTCCTAGCGATAGTTCGCGTATGACCGTAACGTGGCTCCTGTTATTCCATTAAACGCTTATCTTCGAGATTCATGGCGAGCCCCGGCAAAAATGATGGTCGTTAAAGAAATTGAATACCCTTTACTCATGCTTAAACTTTCTCTCATAGTCACTTCTTAAGTTTGATAGCGGCTAGCTCAACGGTAAAGCATCACTGGATAATCTGAGCAAAATGTTTAAAATAGACACAATTTGATATTTAAATAAAAATTGCTATTAAAGACCAAGCCCAGTTTTATTTTTGGCTGAACGTGGTTAGAGGGGCCTGCTGCACCTTTGACTCTGCCTACCCGGGATTATGGGCGTGATATTATGTATGTATGTACTATTAAAGAAAATTACTAACGATTTTGAAATAACTACAAAGTACAGTTCCATTTCCTTTCCTAAATACCCCCTTTTCCTCTTTTCCTCCCTCCCTCCCACTATCGGAACTTGACACAATATCAAATGTTACAATATCGAGATACTCAAATAAAAAATCTTATATTAGACCAATTTTCATGTGATGTAAAACAAATAGAGTCGCCAAATTAAATTTCTAACCGACAAAATTGTAATTTAATTATCTCCAAGCCGGAACTATGAAAAATGTCTAGGTTTGTAAATATGTTTTGTCATGATTGAATTATTTGAAATTTTGACAAGCTTGAGTGCGCATTCGGTAGTGACCCTGCCCCATGAACCAAGAGTTGTGGGTTCGATCCCCACCCAGGACAAATATTTGTATGGTGAACATTTGTGTTTGTTCTGTTATATTTGTAATACCACTGTCGATTCTGATATTCGTAACACAAGTGCTTAAGCTACTTACCTCGGAATCAGATTAATGTATGTTATGTAGTTTGATATTTATTAATATTACTAATAATAATAATTTACAAAAATATAAATTGAGACGCAAGTATTCAGTAGGTATACCATTTTAATACTTTGACACTTTGATCAATACCAAGTAAACATACAATTTTGAGCCATTTTTTATTCTAAAAAAGAACGATACTTACATAAGTATAAGTTATTCATCTGGGTAATGAATAAGGCACCACATATTAGGCTCGTTTTCCTTATTTGATAAGGAGTGTAATATTAGCTTTGGCGGGCACATATAATTGAGTTAAGAAGGAAATCCTACGGAAGCGACCCTTTGTAAAGCGAACACTTTGTTTCGCCTGACACTTCTCCACAGAAGTGTATTTGCCTTACTAAAAATAGGATTTTATACGACATTGTGTACCTACTTGCTAAAGCATATTGTGTTTGCTTACAACTTCTTTTTGGTATTTTTTCTACGTCTATTTGTTTAAGTACCTACAGGTTACATATACACAATCATTTCCTTCACAGGACTAGTCATGTTCATTGCAATGTATACAGTAATTTATTTATGCCTTTACTTTCTGTACCTCATAAATCAGAATTACAATAGTTACGGTGAAAAAATCATAACAGCTTTGCCACTTTAATTATGCAAATATACAGCCTTATGGAGTAATTTCATCTACTTAGGTAAAATTTATTGAAATACCTGATCCACTACTTGAAGGATATTACCAGTATCACCTTAAAACAATGTGACACTTACTACAAATAGTTAGTAGAAGACAAGGAGATATTCAGAATATTATCTCATTCATCTTTAATAGTGTAAAAAATAAGTGATTTTCATGAGCGACAAATTGCGATTTTTTATTTAAACTGCTTACGTAGGTAATGTACCGCACTTTCATAGCATGGCACATACAATTTTACCAGGTCTTTTGCCATCAAGATAAATCTTGAAGATAGCGGTCCTGGGGAACACATTATGTGAAAATATCGCCGGGTGATGGCGGGAATGAGCTCGTGTGTTTCTTTCACTTGGGACGTTATAATATATCGCTCGCGAGATATCAATCGTCATTCCAGAGAAAATTGAGCTTCAGATCTAGGTTCCTTTTAATGAAAAATGGGCACCTTTTCATTGTATCGTATCTTTTAAATCATTCTATTGTTACTCAATTGCGCCTATATATTCAAGGTTCTAAATGGAACCAAAATTATTTTCGAAATTTATCTAAAAAATGGTCGATGTTGGTCTATGCAGGCGCTAAAATAAGGTAATTACCAATTATCCTTGTATGTCGTAAAGGTCGACTTCAGGTTTGTAATTATTTAGGCGATGAGCTTGATGAACTTTTCACTAGTGTTTCTCAATTTTCCTCTAAATTAATTTTATTTTGGGCTTAAATATGGTTTAAGGAGCCCTCTGCCTACCCTTCTGAAGATTGCGGACGTGATCGTATGCAAACATACACAATCTTTTAAGATCAGACGTAAGAGAGTAAAAAGAGAAAGACGCCAAATATTCTTTAACAAGAAAAGGCTGGCTTATTGCATGTTAATATCATTATACTTAAATGGTGCAAAAAGCATGGCGAAATCCTATTTAAATATTAAAATATTTAAATATAAAACTTACCTACGTTAGATAGGAACAAAACCTTGTACAATGATGTCGATTGCATCTCTATGCAAAAGTTCGCTCAACAATTACACTCGTTTCGGTTTTATGAAACTTTCAGCTTTGCAGTCAACGAATATTATTTTGGCCACGCTTCAGTTCTATTTCGAATTTTTATGGTTGCTGTATTCCAGTTTTTACTGTTGGCGTGAAGAATACTCATTTTATAGGATTAACACCAAACTTTTCATGCAGATGCCATAAAAGTTTGATTTTATAGATTCGATGTTGAACGAAAATGATAAGTCCCATGAAACGAAACATTAACTTCGAAAAATCATGATTTTTATTTTACGAGAAATGTTTTCAATAAAATAATACGAGGTACCTATCAAAAGATAAGCTATTCATCTTTGCTCTTCAAAGTACCTATATGAAATTGCAATTCTTTTCACTACTTGACGTTCATGAAACTGCCTTCAAGCAATTTCGTATTGATGGGAATGTAAATAAAAACAATTAATTTACAGTCTTAATATCACGCACGATATCACGACAAATATTTTTTTAAATAAGTATAAACAATATTTTCAAAAATCGAAAACAGAAAAGATAACTGTGATATTTATTTCCAAGCCATAAAATTGCAATTATTAGTCAGGTTTTACACAGGTGTGCAAATAGCTGCAAGGCGTATAGTATAGGGAATAGGCACCGTCTGTGCAATGCACTTAGCTGAGCAAGCCGAAAATTCGACCGCATGTGCTCCGGCACGTCTCCCAACTTAGGATCTGCTTAGTAACGCGCTAAAACGGTAAACTTTAAAACGATTCCAGGTGTGAGATAAGGGTGAACTGGTTTGTTTGTTCCAAACTGAATTCGATATTTAAGTTAAGGGACAGTTTTGAATTAGTTAGTGGAACAGTTTTATCTCGTACTGAGGATTAATTTTGAGGACTTACGGCTTGGGGCCGTTAAATCTACACGTTTTTCGTGCACTAGTCACTTCTGTCATCACTGTCAATGAAGAAAGAGCTAGAGCACAACTGCAATAAACAAACGAGGCCATAATGAGGGTTTTAAAAAATACCAAAACCGCCAGATGGCACCAGTTAGTCTCGTGGTCTTATTACTGTCACTAATGGCTCCTTGTTGACAGCATGTCAGTTTGGTCTGACAACTTACCAATGTGGAGGGTGACAAGACCGCAAGTCACAGTTACGCCATCTTTTGGATATTTTAATTCAAAAAACCCTCATTAGAGAAACATTATTTTCTGGACTTGACTGACTGTTTTTTTATCGGCCTTCTCAACTTCGACTCGTCATTCATCATCCACCATACACCAAGTAGGTACGCCATTTGCTGGGTGTTCACCAAGTCGCAAGTAGAAACTTATCTTCGCCGCTCTCATTAACATTTTGGGTGTGCCACCGCAGACTGCGAAGTTGAATTTAATCCATTAGAACACTAACGATAAAGCAACTTAATAAATTTTAAAACAGTTACCATATGTCATAATGGAGAAGTCAACCGACTCAAAATATTATCTAGTAGGTACCTATCTACCTCCTTAGTTTCTCAGGATTATGATCCTAATTAAGTAACTAGATATCCGACTTAGTAGGTGGTTAGAACAACTTAAAATGTTGTGTATACCTACTTGTCCCATGTCGATCTGGGACCTAAAAATATTATAGGTACATACAGACGAATTGAGAACCTCCTCCTTTTTTAAAGTCGGTTAAGAAGAATATGCCAACAGTGTTTCAGGTCGTAAAAGGCGTCTAATGGTAAGTAGGTAGATATACCTACTGTTTACTGTTTTACCTGTTTTATTTATATTGTATGTATGTCAATATGTTGTGTAGTATTAAGTGTGAGATTGTGTAGGCGACGAGCTAGCTACTTTTACACAATTTTACGCCAATCTAAGCCAGTCCAGTATTATTTTTTGGGTGAATGTTGTTAAAGGACTACCTGCCCCTTTGACTCTGCCTACCCTTTCAGGGATTGCAGGGGTGATGATAAAAAGCTTACCTACTCCTAGATCCAATTATTAGGTGATCCAATTATGGTAGAATAATTTCACATTGTCGTAGTAGGTAGATAAGTGTTTAACATCGTTGGCCTTTTTACTAATGTCTATAGCAGACGATTTATCGACATCGTGTATATGACTAAATGGTCCAATGAGAGTATAGCATGTTCTACAGGCCCGTCAGTAAAAGTTTCCGAAACCTTTTTTCAAAAACCTTGCAATTAAATAAATAAGTTAAAATATTTATGTTATAAGTAAGTAGGTATAAAAAGAAAAATTAGAAGCTACCATTTATCAAACATGGATTTAGTCCGTCTGTTTTGATTCCATTTATACAGGTAGCCTTAATCCCTTAAAGCTATCCCAACACAACAGTGACACATTAGACGCACGAAGTCTTTGTTGCCCCATGAGCAAAATGTATCCAGGTAAACAGACTTTTTATTCCTATCACAAAGCTATTATTCGTAACTGTGTAATATATTTTATTTATTATAAAAGCAATAGTATAGTAGTATTACCTTAGCGATAACAAGCGTATTATCATATTTTTTTCTAAAACCTGTTATGTTTAACTTGAAAGAATCAGGGTACTTACCTACTTAGTACTTAGGTACCATTTAGTTAAGTTAAGAGTACAAGCTGGTGTTTCTACTCTTACCGCCATATATTTAAGTATACTTTTTAGTTTAGCATTGGTAAATTTTGCAGAGATATCTGACTTTACTAAAATGAACGTTTATATACGTCAGATGCCCTTTATGTCCCTAAATTGTCCGAGTACCTATCTTGTACATGTGTCAATAATAAATTAGATAATGAAGCCTATTCTTAGAAATAAGACAGTTGACAATGACCTTTTAATAATGACATCACAATGTCCTTCACATGTTTCAAAATAGTCCAATAATCACATTACGGCACATATGTACCTACCTAGTTCCAAATAAAATATTTAAGCTACTTTTGACTTGTAGTCGGTAATAACTTGTGACAAATGGACGTGATGCGTAATTCGTTCGAACTACTTACCCATAATTTGACAATACTTTTTATTCGTTAATGGAAGCGCTAGATAATAAATATCACTGTAACATTACTCCGCTAATAATTATCTAAACCTGTAAGCAGGTAGGTAATTACAGAGCATAGAAATACGTGGGTACGTATAGATGGGTACCTAATCAAGCTAAACACAAAAAATACGGAAGAATAACGGACATTTAAAAAGTCAGAATAGCCCCGGGAACAGAAAATCTTATTTATTGTCCGTTGTACCACCATATCGTAGCAGAAAAAAATGTTATAACATGAATCCTTACCCAATGCATATTCGACTTTAAGTCTGAGTGAAAAAGACTTATTTTACGCAAGGAAACCGTATCCTAAGGCCTTTAAAAATTTCTGTGTCCAGAAGATAATGTCTTTGAGAACATTGAACTTCAAGAACAATAGTTTAAATAGGTGTATAAATTCTATTCATTCGCAAATAGCGGGACAAGAGATTTAAGCTAAAAGCTTTACGCTCACCTCCTGTTTTATTTATATATTACATTCTCAATTCTTTCCTTCAGTATATACTATAAAAAACACGATGACAATTTTAAATATATCTACCTTCTAACAGTACCTACTTACCTAATGAAATGAATTATTGTTATGTATTATTCTTGGCATTATGAGCTGTGCTTAGTTAGGGTCTGCTTAGACCATGGTACCTCTTAATTAGAAAAATCCAGAGGATTTGAACAAACACTAGCATGAAGCGCGTGTCCTCTACCTAATGTTTACGTCCAGTATTATGATTTTATTGGATCCATATTCTCCAATGACAATTAATCACATACATTTTTGGTATTTTATTCCAATTCAACTAGTTTAACTTAATAATCTATTAACAGAAGCAACTTTCCCCGTTTGCCCCTTCCCACGATATAACGTATCCATTACTATACTAAATGTTACAAGAGGATAATAGGGAAGTCGTGTAACAAACAAGACCCTAACACCATCGGAAGTAATATCCACTTAAATGCAGTTATTCCCAGTTTTGTTCGAAACTTGAACAGTTTAAATCTTAGTGTATGTGTAAAGTAATGTTAAATACATAGCAACTTGGACCGCCATCACATAAACCGAAACTGTTACTGTCCGTAAACAAGTCTTAACAAAGTTGTGCGGTTAAGTTGTAGACAGTCTCTTAGTGTTCCGTACAATTCTATTGTTAGGCGTGAATAGCTTAGGGAGGTAATATAAAGCTTCCTTATTTCTTTATCAGCCCAAATTCACGGCTAGGAGGGAGACCCCTTGTCTTTGCATTTTAATTGTTAGTATTAAAACGCTGTAAATAGTCGACTAGTGCAAAATTTTATTGTTAGGTAGGTCTACTTACTTACCCAGAAATAACATAACTTTTTATTAAATCAAGTTTTATAGGTAACAGAGGCGTAGGTAGCTATCGTTGTATCAATGATAAAGGACTCCGCTCAAAAGTGGCACATACGTGTGAAACGTAAACATTCCTCAAAGTTGTCTATAACAATAATAAGGAGGACTCGTCAAAACATTTGATACGGAGCCCACGTAAGATTAGCTACGCCACGGGTTCCCTACGTAGTTTCGAACGCCGCTGCGAAGCACGCTGTTGCGAATTATTTTTCCACTGCCTCATAGGTTCGAAAGCTGACGGACTCGAATGACGTAGGCGCGAACAACCCTGTTTCAAAAAACGTTTTCACTGCCTCATACCTTCGAATGCTTGTGACTTATTATATAAAATACCATATTCGGTTTCGGAATATTTTAGCAATTTTAATGATAAAATTCGATCAGAGTTTAAAATGTGTCAGTGGGACTAAAGCAAATTGTAAATAAGATGTTTTAGTTATACCTACCTACCCACGAGCATAGTAGTTTTGTGTAATATCTAATTCCAACAAAAAGTGCGAGTTGCAAAAAATCCTATTTCAGCAATCTATATTACTTTTACCCATTGTACTTTTCTTATTCTGTGCGTTGTATGGGAGCCCCCCCCCCCCTAAATATTAAAATAAAATAAATATGTACATATAATCAAATATTTATTTTATTTTAATTTGATTCTTTATTTTTAAAGTGAAATATGTACAATTAAATATTCTGTGAACCTGTTGCCGTTTTAATATCAGAATTTTAGGACTTGTTGTTATAGTGGCAACAGAAATACATCATCAGCGTAAATTTCAACTGTCTATAACTAGGTATATGGTTCATGAGGTACAGCTTAGTGACAGACGGACCGACCGTTTTACTCTTTGGGTACGGAACCCTAAAACTAACTAACTAACTAAACTACACGCCACTTCCCTAAGGGGGTTAGGCAAAGAGAACGCCATATGGCACGATACAAATAGCTCACTGGCTTCTTCAACATTCATGATCCTTTTCATACAAGAATGCTTGCTACTTCTATTTACGAAAAATACCCAGTATTTCATATAAACTCTATTTAAGGCTTAATACATGTTTTATTTTAAATGTTTTCACACGAATGAAAATAATTAACATTATTACAAGACTTATAACAATTTATAACACTTGTATGAAACACGAAAATCTTTAACAAGAAACAATTATAATTGTGAATTATAAATTCCAACACTATTAGCATGAGTAAACTTATTAATAGTTTTGTTGGTACGTTGGTATGTTCTTCTGATTAAAGAATAACTATAAAGATGCTCATATAAAATCTATTTTTATAATGATTTATTTTTTGTTATCAATTTTATATCTATCGAAACAATTTTCTGAAACACCTCAGTCAGATCACTTCTTACATGTGATTTGATTTGCTGCAATCTTCCACCGCCTGCACCACTTATTAACTTCAGTAATCTCTCTGAAGGACATTCAGCTGATACAAAACACACTATTTTATTTTCTTCCTTATTTTCCTCATAATACTCTAAATGTACTTTGATATTATAAGGTATTTCTTGAGATAAGAAATCTAGGAACTTTGCTCTCACTGCTTCTTCGATAATAGTCTCCGGAGATTGATCTGTCCATTCTGAGGGCAGGTAATGTAGTGCAGCTGGTTTTGCATTACTTAGTAGGTACTCCTAAAAAAATTGTTAGGTTATTACACATTATTAAAAGTAAACATAGATAAGGAATTAGTTATATATTATTCACATGCAGATACATACTCTACAGCATACAAAACAAGGTAGAATTTAGTAAATTATCAGGATATCTTTATAAAAGTTTTCTAAATTAACAAATCCACTAGATACCAATAAGCCTCCAGTTTTTGTCACAATAATGATTAGCTGTATGACGAAACAAACATTAAAATGGCACAATTCTTCTAACAAAAGTACCAATCGTTGAGGTGAACAAGAGACAAGAGCTACGGTTGAAGCATCTGGTTGATACTTTATTCAGAAAACCCATTGAATTAACTGTAAGTGATTTTGGGAATCAATTCAATCAATTGTTTAAAAAAAAGCAACTATAAAGACAGTTATTTACCCTTATATCACTAACTCCATCTCCCATTGCAGCTGATACTAAGAATACATCAGAAAATTTACTGTATCCTTTGTCTAAAGGTTTCTTCTCTTTATTGGCACCTGGTATTGGGTTCCCAGATATTAGACCATTGGTCAAATTCCTTATTGTTGCCAATAGTTGTGTTTTTGATTTCAATTTGTCAATCTAAAAATAAAAAAAAATATATGTTGCTATTTAATATAAATATACATACATATTAAATAGCAACTTTATGTTTCAAATTGTTCATAATTATTTAAAGTGGGTATAAAAAATGTAAAATTTTTAATAATAACACTTATAACATATCTATTAATTTCACAAATTTAATCAACATATGAATAAGTGCTAACAAGAGGACAACCTAAATGAAAGCCTCTTTTAGAATAATTTGAAATATAATATCCAAATAACATTTTATGTAACATACTTTGTTTAATATAAGAAAACTAGGTATTTCTTCTACAGCTTCTAACATAGTCACCACATTGAAGTGTAATTGGTCTTTGGTGTAGCGATTAGACACATCGTGAACCACACCAACAACATCTGCACACCTTAAGCTTTTGTGACATGCTTGAATCATGGCCTCTGGTAGGTTATATCTGGAATTTTAAATGACTAATCAAAATAATGACCTTAAAGAAACACAATATCAAAAGAAGCATGTTGTATTAACATCTGTAATATGAACTAATAAAAACTATTGATACAATTAATAATATTTAAAATATTATAATTATTTTTAAGTTTATGTTTTTAAAAAGTTCTATACTAATTATTAAGTTTATGTTTTTAAATAAAAAGTCTACCTTTTCTGTTCTTTTTCTGTCACAATTCCTGGAGTGTCTAAAAATATAATCTGTGTATCATTTTCAAAGTACATAGCCCGAATCATTTTTGTTGTAGTGTGTACTTTGTTTGATGCGGCACATATCTGAGGAGTAAAGTAATCAATAATTTATTTAAGACTAAGATGAACAGGAAAATTATAAGAGACAGTAACAATTATCTTGTAGTTTTTATGTTCATCTACTAGATGGGGAAATTCGACTAAACCTGTGTGGAATTTGGACTGGCAGACAAGTGTATATTCCCTTTTATAACATTAATAAGGATTCATAAGGATTCATATTAAAAACTTGTACAGGTATATCACTTAAAAAACCTACAAAAATACCTTTGCATCTAAAAATCCCGAATGTTCTTTGTGAAGCAATATTTTTTAACCAACCTTTCTTTTAACAATGTTGTTTATCAAAGTACTCTTCCCTGAATTTGGCGCACCAATTATTGCAACATTTACCACTTTACCAATATTTTTCATGTATTCATGTTTTGCTTCAGAAGAATAAAATACACATCGCAGATAATGTGATCTACTGTACGTACACCGTATTATATTCTGTATTATTGCGGACATTATGTTAAAACATTGATAATAATTAAGTTTTATGAGAAATTAATGAAACTTAGAAAATATATTATGTATTCTTTTTACTTTTCAACAATTATTTTGACCATTTAGGTAACCAAACTTTTGGACAATGGTATGACAAGTTTCGTTTAAAAACAAAGACTGTTTATTCATAATAATATACATAATGGTCTAAACTGTTTAATCTAACAGTATTATTTAAACATAATAAAAAAAAACTAATGATGGATAATAGTTTTTCTTTCTATTAATGTAATTTAATCTATTAACCCTTAATAGTACTTAATACAATTCGATAAAAAGGCGCTATATCGATCTTCAGTACCGGTTGGAACTTCGTATTCGATTTGAATGACGAGTGTCAGATTTATAAGTTACTCTAAGTGACGAGTGGAGAACATCACTATTATCAAATCTCGCTTCGCTCGCTCGCTAAATTCACGAAACGAAACTAGAAGAAGGAAAACCTTCGAAGGAGTAGCTTAGTGGCAAAGTGCTTAATATTGTCATTAAATACCAATAAAAAACAGTAAGTTCAGATAGCAACAGCAGTGTGATTTAAATTCGCCGGCATGATTTTATATAGGTAAGATCAAAAACTTTTTTACTCATTAAATGTTAGGACTTATATAGTTGCATTTATTTATTTGTAATTATACAATTTACTTTTCAGCAATGTCAGAGATAAAGTATAAAATTCAATTATTGGCCGCAATAGATCATTTACGTGCTCGAAAATCGAGGCCAGACATTAATAGGATCTGTAAGTTTATGCTAAAGTGGTATAAAGTTGCTCCAAAGGACACCAAAGCCGATCTTAAACGCTGTTTGAAAGAAAAAAGTATATTTAAAGTCGACTACAAAGACAATGTAAGCTACAGAAACGCTGCAAAGTTGCGAAAGTCGAATATAAATAACAGTAAGTTTTACCTAATTTTACATAAATAATTTAACCAGTGTTTTTGTTACAGCATTGGGCTAAATTTGTCAAGAAGGTTGCATAAGCTTTAAATTTAATTTCTTACTTATGATTGGCAAACTAATTATTGAAACCTAAAGTTGTTACATATTTATGGACAGTAAGATTTTTAAACATACTTTTTATGTTATTTTAACATGCATTTTAGGACTTTTTTTTATTTTTAGTACCAGTTTACACTTTTGAGTTTGAACAGCCACATTGATTTATTATTTTTATTCCCTTCAGCACATTGCCCTACACAATTTTTTTTTATTTTTTGATAAATGTTGTTTTGTTCTGTCCATAAACATGAAACAAACTTTTATTATTGAAATACAGAAATGGCGTCTACCATTGCAACTAACGAAAGAAGAATTATTACATCCGCAATAGCAACACTTATTTATCAAGATCAGAGTTATTTGGAAAATGGAATTGAATTTGATGACCTCATCAAAGCAGCTGTTTCCCAAGACACGAAGTATACAAAGAAGCAACTTGAAGGCATGGTCAATAAAGAACTGTCTTCTGGTAGTTTAGTGAAACTGCCTAATGGTAATTTAGCCCTGGGACCAGCGGACCATGATGGTGACAGCTCGGACAGTTTTAAATTTGAATATAACATGGATTCAAACACTAAGGTCAGTGAGTCAAGTCTGTTTGCCATACCCTTCAACTTTGTTCAATAAGTTCTACATTCTTGAGTCAAAATAGATTACTTTTTTAAATTATACTATGTCTATGTCAGCTTTACTGTATATTTTTAACACTAACAATTGATTCTTTCAAGCATAATCAAATGCATCTTGCAAGAACTATGTTTTTAATAAAATTAGCTTTCAATACATAAATAATATATATTTTTAATGTGTATTTTAGTTGAATGTAAAATACATAGTAAGGTTTAAACTAGACTTTGGTGCTTATGGAGCTAGGTCCACATTGGATTTGGTCACTTACAGAAAGACTTTGTATTTATACTAATAAAATGGTATATATATCAGAAAAAAATTGTTTTTTAGATGACCTCATCTGCTAATTCATCATGTAGATCATCACCCCAACGAATGAGAGGACGACCGAAAAAAAGAGGTGGTGGCGCTTCAAACAATGCACCAAGCAACAGTAATACGAGAAATGCTGGTGTAAGAGTAGGTGAAAGACGAAAGATGGCCAAAAAAGTATTTGATCCTTCCGATAACAATTTACCTAGTAAGCGCAAAAGAGGAAGACCAGTGGGGTCTCTGAATAAAAGTACTTTAAAAAAGCGACTACTTGTTGGACATCAGAAATCTGATAAAGATGGAACACTGCTCTCTGAGGAAGATGGAGGAATGAGTGCTGATGACATAGAACAGGAAGAACCTATACCACATGAGACGTCAGGAGGCGTATGCTCAGTATGCCTAGTCCAAAAGTCACGTGGTTCAAATGATAGACTAGTTGAATGTCGGGATTGTAATAACAAAGCTCATTTGACCTGCCTTCAGTCAGGATCTGGCATACTGAAACCAAGGCCTGATAACACTTGGCAATGTCCACATTGTAAAACATGTGTTATTTGTTGTGAAACAAATGATGCTGTAAGTTAAAATCCAATAACAATCTGATATTTGATGCTATTAAAGTAAAAATATTTTACTTGATAAATATTTATTGAGTAGAATATTTTTACTTTAATATGAGCACTTTTCTAATACTTATTTTTTTTTTTACAGGGTATACTAACAGTATGCAGTATTTGTTCAGATGCTTATCATGCCCTTTGTCATATGCCGCGTATACCAGAACGGCAAAAAGCGTGGGATCAATGGGAATGTAACAATTGTTTAGAATCCCGTCCCACAGTTATGGGGTCTCCAGCCATCATACCCAGCAGTATAGAGTATGAAAAACAACCTTCACCTTCAACAGACCCTTTCCTTAAACCACATGAATTAGATAGAGCACCTTCCAAATTAAAAGAGGAAGTGCCTATAGATCCAAGCATACCAGATATAGCAAGCTGGACTACTGATGAAGTTTATGAGTATTTTATGGCACATTTTCCTGAGGCTGCGCCTATTTTAAAAGAGCAGGTAATTTTAGAGTTGTTAATCTGTACTATTTTTGTGGAAATATAAAAAACCGAACCGCGCGGCCGAATTCATGGAAAACTAGTCCAATTTTGACTAGTTTCCCATGAATTCGGCCGCGCGGTCAATGGAATTGTATTCAATTTCTTATGATATATGCAACATTTAGTTAGCAAGATCCCTTTTTTTTTCTAGGAATTCGATGGACCAGCATTAAGCATGGCAAGGCGGGCTGACATTGTAAGAGGTTTGGGCTTACCATTAGGACCAGCCCTGGCTTTGTACCGTATAGTAGTTAAACTACAAACAAGGAAGGATGACTGGACTATGTGTTGGGGCTAGTCATTTTTAATATTTTGTAAATTAAGTTAATTAAGGAAATAAACTGTCTGTGTTCAATACATTATTTTATTTACGTTAATATACCTCTTCTTCTTCCTAGCTATTAATCTCATTCTTATTTGCAGTCCACGTAGACCGATCGTGAACTTTGTTTTTTGATGTAGGTATAGATCGGAATTTATGTAGGTACTTAGGTATGATAAGGACTTCGCCTCGTAACATAAATTGCTAATATTGTAATAAATATTAAAGGCGGCGGATACAGTACTTGCTAAAAGTTTACAAATTTATATCCTTTTTAAGCAAATGATGCTTAAATTAGTAACTTTGACTTATGCATAGGTCGTTAGAACTATAATAATAAGTAGAGATTACTCCTTTATTGACTTATTTTAAGACTAGCTGTGCGCGCAGTTTCACCTTCGTTTATGGTTAATGTTATACAGCCTATAGCCTTTCTCGATAAATTCACTATAAGTAAGTAGGTAGGCACAAAACCAAAATATTTTTTCAATTCGGACCCGTAGTTTCTAAGATTAGCGCGTTCAAGCAAACAAACAAACTCTTCAGCTGTATATATTAGTAAGTAAGTATAAGATATTCGTTATAGTATGTAGTATATTAATTACTGTGCAGATAAGCAGCTTTACATAAAAGCATAATGAGTTGTCTTAGAAACAAGATTAATGTTGAATTCTTACTAAGTATCTACAGTTTTGAATTTAAATACCATTGCTTGGCATTAAAGAATTTGTTATTATGTATTTTTAAATAGACTTACCTACCCGTGTCAATTTGCAAGACCGCGGGTCAAACTGCGTATGCGAGGCCGGAGGTCGAGTGCCCTCCGGGCCGAAGGCTTGGTTCTTTATGAACTATTTGATGGAACTTAGGGTGTCAAAGAAGAAAAAGATCGCCATTGCTTAAGAGGTTTATATAAAGATTAAGTAAAGTGTTAGTCAGGATTCTTACGATTTGCGTAAGTAAGTATATGAAATGAAAACACGATGATATAGGTATGTCGACCTGTACTGGATCAAGTCGAATAACGAAAACTTCTAAAAGTCTTTTGCATGAAATTAATTGCTTGTGTTTGGGTATTTGTCCAAGTAGCTCCTATGTATGGCATAGTAGATGGTTAATCCAGGATTGATGGGGATAGTGGAATAGAGACAATGCATTAGCGAGATTAAATAAAAGCAAACAACATTATTTTACATAATTACAGTTTATTCATTTCATATAAATCTTTATATTTACAATGAAGTATTTACAAAATTCATTTACAAAAACCTATTTACAAAAACAATAGTGATAAATTCTTATCACAAAAATCTTCCTATACACAATTGTAATAAATTCCTGTAAATACCTATTATAATATAGCAATATCAACCACCACCAGCTCCCATATTGTGCAGTATATCATTGTGTAAATACTGTCATGTGAAAGAAGAAAGCAGGTTTATATTTTATGTTATAGTAAATATAACCTAATCTGCACACAGTTTATTTATATCACATTTTCAGATTATAATACTGAATTATTTGTTACATTTAAAACTTTGTTAATGCATACCTAAATAATAAATAAATTGTATTTAAAATAATTCTTTGCGATCTAAAATTTTCTAGGTAATTTTGCTACTATAACACACAAATGTTAATGTTGATCATAATGTTTCATATATGATAAGAAAATATTGAATAACATTGTAGCTGCATTAATGTAGAATACTCTGTATTCCGTAGGTAAATAGTAAAAATTTACAAACTGCACCGGCGGCCAAAACAGACAATCACCCTGCAACAAAAAATTTTTTAGAACAAGCTCACACACAGATTTATATGCAAAAAGGTCCAGTATTGTGTAACTATTTTTTAAAGATAAATCACAAAAATATTGAATCTGATAGCCCAAATAGTTCTCCCCTGTGAATAAAGGCATATTAAGCTAGACATTAGATTAAATTGATGTTAATACAGAGGAATGCATTATTTTATAATAGTAGGTATCTTGCAAATTACACACAATATTGGTATACATTTACTGATTACAAATAGTAAAAATATTTTTGACTTACTGTGAACACATATTTGAACTTTTCAGTTATTTCAGTTGTACTTTGTGCAAAAGTCTTTGATTCTAAAATACCCATTCCATAGAAAAAACAGAGTATGGTTGCTGGTGAAGCAAAAAGTTGATCATACATTATTTTCTTGAATACAGTTCTCAAATCTGCTTTTGGTAGAACTTTATCCAGGTAAACATAGTAGAAATGGTGCATTGGACCCATTACTGTTCCAACTATGAACATTCTAGCTAAAAAAATACAGCTATTATTAAGGAGACATACGAAAGGCTACTATCTGACCAAAACATGAACTGCTAATTTACAAAATTAATATTCTCTGACCAACAAATGCTTACCTAACCTGGACCAGTCATATCTTTTGAGTAATACTTTAGACTGAAACTCAAACTCTTGTTGAACAAAGTCACCTATTGCCATGAATCCTCCAGAACTAATACTGTTGGTTAACAGGAGATTTTTCTTAAAAAAGAAATTTACTCCTCGGCGAAATGTTGAGTATGTTCTGTCATAACTTTTTGTTAATTTTATTCCTTGTCTTATACAATAAACTGAAAACATGACTGAAAAAAAACAACTTCAGGTAAAGTTTGTGAAATACATACTAAAGTACTTCAAGATTAAAAAAACTATTTATGTTAGATACTACTATGTATACCTTGGGTCTAAGTGTCAAATGAAAAAAATGTGATGTGTGAAATGCCAATTAAAAAGCCACAAGTATTTAAAATAAGTAGTATTTTGCCCTTGGCGAAATTAGTCAAATAAATAAACCGCACAGACGAGTAATGTTCTGTTGTCAATAGTGTCAATTCGTTACATCATTCGCTACTACGATTCGCTATGATTACAAATGTGTTGTACCTAAACCGCACTAAATCGGAAATATTTTCCGAAATTGGCAAAAATACAAAATGGTTATATTTTGATTTTGATAAAATATGGGTTTTTATTTTGGAGGCATTGAACAAATGAAATAATATTAATAAATGTTATTACCGTGGTATGTCGCCTGGTAATGCAGACAAATATGCCCTAAATCTATGAAAAAGATTAAACCTACCCAATAACTTTCATTGTAATATGAGAAGATTACACATTACAGTGCGATCAAACAGAGGCGGCTTACACACGTTTTTAAGAATCTTATTATCATGTTTATTAGCAATCTTGCATTTAGAAATTATATTTACAAGACATAGGTACCTAAATAATAACAAAGCTAACTAAGTATATATTGTAAAATAAATTGGACATGGTTAATTTTTTTCATTCTGTTTTGTTTGTTTGGCTTGTACGAAGGACGTAATTTGAACTACCTAAGAGTAAAATAGTTGCAACAGTTAAATATCAAACCACATCACATAAATGTGATTCCGAGTTAAGTAGGTAGCCTAAACACTTGTTATATGAACAAGACCAATCAATAAAGTCATTGACCCACGCTATGCAAACACCAAAAACGTCCCAAATGGGACATTTCTTGATATATTTTTTAAATAAAGCATGATATATTAAACTGTTTTCTGTAAAACTTAAATGTGTTTGTACTTTTTTGCTGCAATAAATATTTTACATGATTGTCATTGTCGGCAAATACCTATGTCAAAAACTTTTTTCAGTTGAAATGTAAGCGTATGACATATCCATAGTACATTATAGTTAATCCAGGCACATAATAATCTTGGCGGCGTTTGATTGAGGTAGTTCAAGGTTGATCCAGATTCCCACAGTGTCGCCACCTAAGGCGATGCAAGAGCGCCGGGGTTTTAGTGGTTATACCCCAGCCACTTCGTAAAGGGCCCTGAGTCCCACACACCACGCCGTTCCCCCGAATGGCATAAGGTGCGTAAGGCATCGGCCTCGAGGAAAAAAAAAGGCATTGAACTATATTTTATGCGCCAAAAACATCTCTCATCCGCCGAATGTGCCATCAAACCGGTCAACAGTTGCCGTGGTATTTATTATGCAACTGATTGGCGTTTGCGTTAATCTATTATATATAAAGCTAAATTACCACTGACTCACTCACTCACTGATCGGGGGTGTTTTTGAAGGGGAAGGAGGGGGTTTAGGACTTTTCGACGTATGGGGGGTGGGTTTAGATTTTTAATCAACGCAGCTTTTTCTTGTCTTTTTTTTTTTATTCAAGATGGCCGCCGAGTATGGCCTAGCGGGAAAAAAAAAATGTATGGAAACGTGGGGCGGTTTAGACTGTCAAAGATTGTTGTTTATGGGTTAAGAATGGAAAAAAAATAAAATGTCAAAAAAACAAGATGGCGGCGGTGTAATTGCGGTTTGAAAATCCGATTTAGAGTCATTTTTGCGGAGTCGTACTGATGAGACGCGCATAGACAGTGGAAAACTTTCTTTTGGAAATTCTTGTAAGTATAGTCGACTCAACGACCCGTACCATAGATTATAGAAATTCAAGATGGCGGCGGCGCTGGCGGTCATTTTGTCCCGAGAAAAAAATTTGCAGTTTTTGAGTGCGTTTTTCGGGTGGATGGCAACACTTTAGAGAATCGCTTGTAAGAAGGCTATGGTGGGGAATTTATTCGAGTGTTACCATGCGTGACGATTTCTACCAAATTCATGGTAGTTTTCGGGCCATGGGAGAAAATGGTAGGAAAAAAATTGTTTTGATTTTCGAAAAATCGAGTATGCAGTTTTGTGGCAACCCCGACCCGCTTGGGCCATTTGGTAGTTTTTTTGGGAAATTCTGGCAACACTGGGAATTATCGGTAAAAAACGTTTTTTCGACATTGTCGTCTTCTAGGAGCTCTGTGGGTCAGAGGAAGCGTCGGAAGAAAAAACGAAAAATGAGGGTTGATGGGTTATACGATCCAGAATAAGGGAAAAATATGGGCATTGCAAAATTCAAGATGGCGGACGCGTTGGCGGTAATTTAGTAAAACTCAAAATTTTCCAAAAATTTGTTTTTAATTTTTCGCATGGATGGAAACTTTTTAGAGAATCGCGTTGTATGTGGCAGGGGTAGCGAATTCAGTGAAGTATTGCCATGCGTTTGAATTTCTACCAAATTCGCGGTAGTTTTTGAGCCATGGTAGAAAATGTTAGGGAAGAAATTTTGACGTTTAGCGAAAAATCGAGTATGCAAATTTATGGCAACTCCGACCTACAATGGCCTCATGGTAGTTTTGTTGAAAAATTCTGGCAACACTGGCGACAGCGGACCAAAATATTTTTTCGTCATGGTCATTTTCCAAACTCTCTGTGGGTCCGAGGACGCACGGGAGGAATAAACGAAAAATGTGGGTTGATAGGGTATACGACCCAGAATATGGGAAAAATATGGGCATCCGGAAATTCAAGATGGCGGACGCGCCAGCGGCCATTTTGTGAAAATTTTACTTTTTCGAAATTTTATTTTAAATTTTCTGGGCAGATGGCGACACTTTAGCGTTTTCCAATGTACTAGACAGATGTGTGTCTGATTAAGATGTGTTGCCAGGTGAAAAAAAATTTTGGTAGTCTTTAGTAGTTTTCGAGATATGGCCCAAAAAAGTCGAAAGTAGAAATAACGACTTTTTGGTGAATTCATTACCAGGTTCCTAGAGGGCGAGTCCATTAAAATGACATTTGACTATTTTAATCTCATTCGCATGGCAACACTCGGAGCGGCGGGGAGATGAATTCCGAAGGCATGGTCTACTTCCAGAGGCTATGGAGGACTCGTTATACGTCGGAGGGCCAAAGTAAAAATGCAGTTCGATGTAAAATATAACGTTAAATGCTTAAAAAATACTGGCTTCAAAAAAGTCAAAATGGCGGACCAAGTGGCGGCCATTGTGTAAAAATGTGAATTTTTCAGAATTTTCAAAGTGGTTTTTGGGGCAGTTGCAGTTAGCAAAGCTAAATTTTGATAATGACCTTTGTTGTAGAGCCTTATAAGACCTATCGACTGGTTAAAATTGTTTTCCAAATTTCGGGGTAATTTTCGAGATTTACCCCGAAATGTAAAAACTCGAAATAACGACTTTTAGCAGAAAAAAAGTATGAGGATCTGTCAAAAGTGGTCATTTATTTTCATTTTAATCCAATTTTGGAAAATAAATCAACAGTCAAAAGAAAAAAATGAAAAACTCCATGTCATGTTGGTATTCGATTTTCCCATACATTTTGTACTGGAGCCGACCGCAACGATAAGTTTGTACGATTTTGTATGGGGAAACGGTTGCATAGTATTGCGGTACTGTCTTTATCATATAAAATGACTATGTAACTTTGCGTGGGCATAGGCGGAGCGCCGCGTAGGGCGAAGCCCGGAGCGGCCAAACAATTAATGATGTTATTTTGCGAAGTTGAAGGCGGAGCGCCGCGTAGGGCGAAGCCCGAAGCGGCCAAACAATTAATGATGTTATTTTGCAAAGTTGAAGGCGGAGCGCCGCGTAGGGCGAAGCCCGGAGCGGCCAAACAAATGATGTAATATTGTGAAGCCATAGGCGGAGCGCCGCGTCGGGCGAAGCCCGGAGCGGCCAAACAGTTAATGTATTTTTTCGATGTTATAGGGGCACAGCCCGGAGCGGCAAACATATAATGTGATTTTGCAAAGACATAGGCGGAGCGCCGCGTAGGGCGCAGCCCGGAGCGGCCAATTTAGTTATGTTATTCTGCCACTGCTTAGGCGGAGCGCCGCGTAGGGCAAAGCCCGGAGCGGCCAATTAAGTGATGTGATTTTGCAAAGACACAGGCGGAGCGCCGCGTAGGGCGAAGCCCGGAGCGGCCAATTAAGTGATGTAATTTTGCAAAGTCATAGGCGGAGCGCCGCGTAGGGCGCAGCCCGAAGCGGCCAAACAAATCATGCATTCCCGCAAATCCATAGGCGGAGCGCCGCGTAGGGCGCTGCCCGAAGCGGCCAAACAAATGATGTGATTCTGCAAAGTCACAGGCGGAGCGCCGCGTAGGGCGAAGCCCGGAGCGGCCAAATAAATCATGTCATTTTGCAAGACCGCAGGTCAAACTAGGTACGCAAGGCCGGAGGCCGAGCGCCCTCCGGGCCGAAGGCCGAGCGCCCTCCGGGCCGAAGGCCTGGTTCTTTAGGACCCATTTGATGGAACATAGGGCATCAAAAAAAGAATAAGAACGCCATTGCGAACGGTCCAACCCAGCCATGTAATCTAAGCGAGGCCGCAGGCCGAGCTGCGTTTTGCGAGGCCGAAGGCCGAGCTCCGCGTAGGGCGAAGCCCGGAGCGTCCGCCTCGCAGAGCTGGGTTTTGGCAAGCACACGCGCAGCGTGTGCGCCAAAAGCTAGTGCTAATAATATAACTAAGCACGCGTTAATTATGATATTTATTTAAGGATATTTAGTTAGATACACCCTTGGGCGCGCTATGAGCGTTTTGCAGCCTGCGCTTAAAACAAGTTAATAATTCGTAAAACAATTGCCTATTAAGGCGAGTCTCCACCGAATAAAAGTTAAGTTAACTATTATTCGCGCTAACAACTATTAGCGCTTTTTAGTAGCTGCTCCCACTTTCGTTCGCAACGCGTGCCCAAAAGAAGCAGGACGCCATCAGTGAAGAGAGAAGGTTGTTACCCCCAGGTGTCGCCAGGCGGCAATTTGTTCACCGCGCGCCCACTCACCTAAGTAAAATTGTGTCATGTATCTTTTGTGATGTATGTTACGTTACGTATGTACGTTACCTATATTTTATGGTGCATCTATTTTTTATTTTATTTCAGGATTTAAAAGTATCAAGTGATATCAACAAATGGATGCCCAAATTGTGACTTCGCTTGAGGAAACGTCTGTTTTTGAAGATGCTAGTTTACAGTTTATAGACGAAGAATGTGTCAGAAAATTATCGATCTAGTCATCAAAGTAAGAATAATATGGACAGAATAGTCAGCAAACAACGATGATTCTGACAAGCAAGAACCTTCTCCATTTCCTTTGCCCTCTGAAATACCACCTATACGACTGGCCATCACGGAGCCATCAGAGAGAAGCCGTAGCCGTTCACCGGATACTCTAATATGGTATCATCAGCCTCGACCTCGTTCGTTGCGTGCATATAATGCATAATAAATACAACCAGGTAATAAATCTCCAACACGTACGTCCAGTGATGATAATGAACCATCATCACAGCTAGTTCGCCGTAGGAAAACTGTACATTCCCGCAGTGGCGGATTTACAGTCTTGGCCGCCCTAGGCCCCAGGCCATAACTCTCAGTACTAAAGCGTCATCACTTAATTTTTATTACGATTGGCCGCCCTAGGCCCGAGCCTACTGGGCCTTAGGGTAATTCCGCCATAGCATCCCCGCAGGCAAGGTCCTAGTCAAGAAATATATGACCACAAGGTCTTTTGTAGACACATTAAATATTTGTTCGATGGACTAAATTGCTCGCTTTGTACCAGAACAAGCATCATCTTCAAAGAAGGAGGGCAAATGCAGTTTAAGGCCAACAAAGAAAAATAGGCGCACGAAAAAAGGATGTTGCAGATGCCCAAAGTTACTGTGCAATGAACATTGATATACCTTTGTGAAGCCTGTTTGTAAAGCATATCCTGAAGATTTAGGAAACATATAATTTTGGTATTTTTTAAAAGTTTTTTTTAGTATTATAGAGTATTACCTATATATGGAAAGTAAAAAAAAGTCAATTAAAATATTAAGTTGTCTAAAATCTTTTGTAAGTCAAAGTTCAGAGTTTAATAAATATTATACTTTATCATCATTACTTATAAGTGTACTATTTAAATCCTGAGAAAATAAATTAACTCAACTGCTGTATTTGCACTTAAAATGGTCAAAGGGAAGGGACGGCAAAATGCCTCCCACGCGCCCACTGACGTTTTGCGGAAAGATGCGCCACTCTAGGGTTAAATGGATATACCAAACCACAGTAAATACGCAATACTAAGATATCAAATGAATGGATCTTAATACAAGAAACAACACTTATGTTATAAAAACTGTTATATGGTTTATTAATACTTCGAGGTAATCGCTCAGAGCGGCTGAACCTATTCTAACACGACTTACTAGGTAGTTTGTGGTAGCTAACGTTAAATTAAGTGACTCAAGTTAAAAAAACTTTGTTTGTTGGTAAATTCCCCACAGACAGTCTCATTTCAGCAATGAGTCTAATATTAATAAAAAAAAATTTTTTATTTACAAAATCTCTAAAAAATCTTTCTCTTACCAAAATAACTTACTTACTAACTGCTATTTATATTTCTATATCCGATCGGCGCGCGACAAAGATACTGCGATTGTATAAGTGTTTGTTTCTGTCGATAATATTGTCTTTGTCGAGTTACGGTTTTACCGTAGACATATTTATAGAAGAGGTAGGAATTTATAGGAATATTTATCAGCGTGCTGTATAATTGACACGCGTTTGAGTTGGTGGTATTTATTTATTTGATTTCCATAAAGTGATAATAAATAACTGAAATATTAACAATTTCGTGTCACAACACTTTCAATAAAAAGAAAAAGTCACTTATCAGATGTGAGCTAATGTCAATTTTTACATTAGGTACCAATTATGTACCTACCTACTCGTCTATGATGTCACTAAAGTCATTTATATTTCTATATCCGATCGGCGCGCGACAAAGATACTGCGATTGTATAAGTGTTTGTTTCTGTCGATAATATTGTCTTTGTCGAGTTACGGTTTTACCGTAGACATATTTATAGAAGAGGTAGGAATTTATAGGAATATTTATCAGCGTGCTGTATAATTGACACGCGTTTGAGTTGGTGGTATTTATTTATTTGATTTCCATAAAGTGATAATAAATAACTGAAATATTAACAATTTCGTGTCACAACACTTTCAATAAAAAGAAAAAGTCACTTATCAGATGTGAGCTAATGTCAATTTTTACATTAGGTACCAATTATGTACCTACCTACTCGTCTATGATGTCACTAAAGTCAAAGTAATTTGTGTCCTCGTCTTTGATTTGTGTGTGCTTTGTTTGCGTGTTGTTTAATTAGTCAAAAACTAAATAAAATGCATTGAAAATTCTCCAAAAATGGCACAACACAGTGAACATTTGGATTTCTCGGGTTTATTTAAATTAGACGTTTTAGTTCATTTAGACATAGTCAATTACAGTTTTTATGAAGTGGGACTGAAAAAATTCTTAGCATTTTCTAGTGACAAAGAATTAATATTGTATTATATAAATGCACAATCAGAAAGATTTGAAAAGAATTATGACTGGGACTTCAATGACAATCCTATATATTGTATGTGCTTTGAGCCCAGTGGAACATGGCTTCTGATTCTTAGTGATCAAAAAGTTCTACTGGTACCATTTCTTCCTTTATTTATTCCTCAAAACACATTTGACCACAAATGGTCCTTATCGAGTGTTACGGTTCTCCCCATTTCTACAATACAAAAGCCCTCATCCATTGTCTGGTGGCTGACAAAAGAGTCTGAAAATATACTTATAATTGGATCAAAGGTGAGTTTATTAATAGGTAATGGATATAGCCTGCATGTTTTATTTTAAATAAAATATAAACAATAATTATCTATTTGATTTAAAATTTAAAGTAAGTTGTATATGTAATTGAGTAGTGAACATATAAAAAATATCATATATTTTGTACACCTTTTAAATAATGCTCATAATTTTTTACATTTTACAGACAGGAATCATATCATTTTACTCATTGGAGTCCCAAACGTTAGTGGGGGAGTGCAAAGTTTCAGGTGAAATTATAGACCTGCAGATGTGTTTTGATGACTCTTTGGATTTGCTGGCACTGTTGGTAAGTCAATATATAATTGTTTAATGATTAATTATTAGATGTTATTAACTTTTTTTTTACCATATAAGTTAGATTGATTTACAATCTATTTATAGTAAGCTGTAATGGTATATTTATTCAATGTATTTTACAGCCTTAAAAATTTGTTTTTGGCACATAGCATCTTTTGAAAATACACATCTGCTTATGACTAATATTTTCTTAGATATCTAGAAGCAAATCCCAGCAATGGAAGCTGATTTTAGAGCACAGATCTTATGCTTACAATTGGCTGCAACAAACAAGAATCCAAACAGACAAAGAAAAGAAGGATGGCTTCATGTCATACATCAAGCAGTTATCAAAGGATAAGATAACTTTATTTACACAAGGTGGTTCTAAAGGTAAACATTTTAATAGCATTAAAATATCAAATAAAACAACACATGTTATTATTTAACAAATAATAGCCTGCCGATGTGAATAGTTTATTGTATTTGTTTATTTATTGTACTTAATGAATATACAACAATACTCATTTCTAAGATGTATGGTAATTGAAACTATCCTGATCCTGTCAGATTACCACTAGGTATTTTTTGTTGCAGATGATAAGTCTCAAAGTGTAGAGTATGTATTGAAACCGGTTGAGTACCTACCATTGTTTCGTAAAGGGTCCAATAACTGGGCACTGGCAGCTCAGTATGTTAATGGGAGACATTTTTTGACTGCATTTGAGTTGAATGAAGGGACCTTAATTGTAAGTGCTAAAGTATGGTTTACTAAGTCAATACTAAAAAATATTTTTTCCACAGTAACATAAATAACTATCCATTGATAGAGAATGCAATTATTTATTTATTATGACTTTTAGCTTGAAAGTCCAGAAGAAGAGACACCATCTAGAACCTTGAGACCCAAAATCAAAAAGGATGGATTATATATTCAAGGTTTATGGTCTCAAAGGCTTATTTATTTGCTGCGAAAGAATGAGTTAGAAGTGCATAGTGCAAACTTTTCCATTATACAGGTAACTATTGAAACTTTGTCTATTGAAAGATTGTGTTGTTATTTACAGAATTTTTTTGGAATTCAATTGAACAAACTTTACTTCTCAGGGGGATGGTTTGTTAGGTGCGAAAAGGGAGTTCTCAGAGTTGTGGTCAGCGGAGTTGATTGGGGATGTGAAGCGTGCGCACTTGATGTCGACTAAAGAGCCGCCGGGGTCTACTGGAGGATGGCGCGAACCCACCTTCATGTGCGACCTTCAGCTGCCACGGTTCAGCATCGAACCGTGTCTCGTTATTACCAATTGTGGCGCTTACATCCTCAATACTGTGTAAGTCATGTCACATGTTACTATGTCTGTGAAAGTTTAGGTCAATTATTATTGTGATGTGTATTTCAATGAAGCTCATTTATGAGGCTCCCCCACTAGCTCCCACGACCCCAAAGGTTCTTTTAGTCGCCTCCTGCGACAGGCAGAGATGCCTCAGGAGTCTTCGGAGCCCCCCCTGCAGGGCGCTTGCGAATTGCCCTAGGCCAAATGTAGAGGTCGACAACAGTTTTGTAAGGCAGCTTTCAATTACTAAATAATATACCAGCCGTTATATTTGCCTAGTAAGTCGTATAAGGCGACTAATGGTGTGTTCCTTGGAGTTTTTGGTTGTATAGATGACAAGTTAGCCACTTTCAAATGGCTAAAGGGCCGTGCTGTTTCTTTGACATTTCCAACCCCTTTTGGGGTTATACCCTATACTGTAATTAACATATGCAGGTGCGAGCCATGCGAGTGGCTGGTGGGGCTGATCATGCGCGGCGGCGTGGGCGCGGAGCAGTCGGCCGCAGCGCTGGGCGCGCCCGTGGCCACGCTGCTGCGCGCCGCCGCCGACATGCTCATGTCGCGCGGCAAGGTGGCGCCCGCGCAGTACCTCTACTCGCTCTCGCAGGTCGGTCTCGCTGCTGCGCGCCTGGCGCACTTGAGTACGGGCGAGCCGCGCGAGTGGCTGGTGGTAGTAAAAATAATTCGTCGCCTATCAACAAGAATCGTAGCGTCTCTTCAAAAATTTTAGTTTTCCTTGTAGTAAAAAAATAAAACTAAAATTTTTTGTTATCATAAACTTTTCCGACTGCAAAATCTTTGAAAGCGATGCGTTTTATTTCCATATAAACCATCATCAAGCCCACCATCATAAAGTATGTCGATTGCTTGATAATGTATCCTTATTGTGGATGTTACACAGCAAATGTGGTGTTTCATCACTCAATATCATTATACCATTGACAACTTTTGATTTTCAGAGTCAACCTGACGGATGGGTTGCGCGCCTGGGCATATTCGGCCGGCTGCACGAGCTATCCATGTACAAGCACGCGGGAAGCGTCGGTGGTCTGGGTGACGTTGCAATTACTATTAAATTGCTGGCACTCCTGCTCAAGATGGGCACGAATGATGAAACTACGTTTGATTCGTAAGTTT